>CM060696.1:113006948-113346948 GCA_030686995.1 Artemisia argyi
AGACTCAAAATGTCATAGACAAAGGAGAAAGGACTGAGGCCACTTAAAGGTACGTTTTTCATTGTGGTTGTATATATAATATATATGGTGTGATTAGCAACTAGAACGTCATGAGAAGCCTGAGAGGTTTAATTAGTATGTAATCTACCAAGTTTGGAAGGAAAATTCAGAGTCAATTCTTAAACTATGCTCCTTTTGAAATATTGGACAACTGTATGCTTGTTTGATATACATGTTCCAAGAGTATGCTTGTGAATTAAAATAATAATACCTGTTTCTTCTGATCGATCTTCTCTCATATGATATCTCTCACTCCCTCTTCTATTCTACGGTTCTCTTTCTCATTATTAATTAGAACGGTCATTAAACTTTGTTACTAGCTATATATTAGGCAACATTTTCCCTTATATAAATCTAAAAAAAAAGCACATTACAAAGTTTTACATTCAGTCTATATACACAAAAATATATGTTATGGAAAATTATACTCTTTCATTTTGTAGATATTATCTTGTTACAAACCATACATGATAAGAAGTTGAAATAAGTTTTTCAGGACTATGTAGGTATGCTTCTTAGAAAAAATAAAATACTGTAAAAAAATGCAGGTATAATCTTTTCTTTTTTCATTTTGAGTACCCAATAACGTAAACAATTGTTGGATATATGAGATGTTACTTTCACAAAATATTGCTCACAAAATATCTTTCGACAAACTATAAAACAATTCTTTTGTATATGAAACAATTGCACTCAAACTATCCTTTATTTAAAACTTAAAATACTTTTCTTTTTGTTACTCACTTGTACGAATTCACTACTATATTGCTATTGCCTTTATATGCTCCATGTAGTATAACTATTACGGAGTACAATATGAAATGAATGACAACTTGGTCAAAGATCTACAATATCTCCTAGCAGTGAATCATATATCTTGTGAATATGAAATGAATGACAACTTGGTCAAAGATCTACAATTGCGAAAATTACTGACATACCCCTGCATGGAGGGGTATGTCACAAAGTACTCCAAATTTTAGCCGTTTTCAAAAATACCCCAAGGTTCCCCTAAAAATGGTACGCGACATTAGGGGAGGACACATGTCAACATGCTGGCTCGGGCAAAATATATATATATATATATATATATATATATATATATATATATATATATATATATATATATATATTGCATGTCGCGTATGAATATACGCGACACCTTTAAATCCATACGCGAAATGCTGATGGGGACACATATTGATTTTTTAGTTCACGATCCTCCATTTTGTTAGTAAGTCACCCTAAATTTATCGTTAATTATTTCTTATTCCCTTGATGTCTATATAAAATAATATTATTATGTTAGCTTATATACTACTAGTTATAATATCTGTGCACGCACAGAGTTTTTAAAATTTTGATTTGATTATGTATTATTATCAATTAAAAAATAAATCACTTAACATATTTCAAATAGTTTTACTTAGTGGACTAAAGATAAAAAAATCATATGTATATATGTTCTAATCTACCTATTTTTTTTTTATATATACATATGATTTTTTTAGGGCCCGTTTGGTTTGTAAGTGGAATTGGAATTGGATATGGATTTGGGAAAGGTTTGAAAGGAATTGGATTTAAGTATAAGTTTGAATTAAATGAGGAGAGAGAGAAATAAATGATGTGTAAGTTTATTTTATATATTTTTTTAAAATAGAAAAGTGAAATATAAGAAAAAGAATAAAATAATTTGTGGCTAAAAAATAACCACCAAGTAATTTCTTTTTTTTTTCATTGGTGCATTTATTGAAACCCACCCAAAAGACACCACATTATAGGGGATTAGAAAATTGGACAGAAATGTCACTGTTCAATTGTGTCAGGGGTATGAAAAAGTTACCAAACATATTTTTTAAAGATTCTATCAATCCAAACCACTAAAAATGGTGAACCAAACGGGCCCTTATCTTTAGTCCACTAAGTAAAACTATTTGAAATATGTTAAGTGGTTTATTTTTTAATTGATAATAATACATAATCAAATCAAAATTTTAAAAACTCGTGCGTGCACAGGTATTATAACTAGTAGTATATAAGCTAACATAATAATATTATTTTATATAAACATCAAGGGAATAAGAAATAATTAACGATAAATTTAGGGTGACTTACTAACAAAATGGAGGATCGTGAACTAAAAAATCAATATGTGTCTCCATCATAATAAATCCAAATTTTGCAATATGTGTCCCCATCATAAAAAATCAATATGTGTCCACATTAGCATTTTGCGTATGGATTTAAAGGTGTCGCGTATATCCATACGCGACATGCAATATATATATATATATATATATATATATATATATATATATATATATATATATATATATATATATATTTTTTTTTTTTTTTTTTTTGCCCGAGCCAGCATGTTGACATGTGTCCTCCCCTAATGTCGCGTACCATTTTTAAGGGAACCTTTGGGTATTTTTGAAAACGGCTAAAATTTGGGGTACTTTGTGACATACCCCTCCATGCAGGGGTATGTCAGCAATTTTCGCTCTACAATATCTCCTAGCAGTGAATCATATATCTTGTTTACCACATGCTTGTTGACTATATGTAGGAAAAACATGTCTAAAAGTCTTCCCAACTAAAGATACATCTCCTAGCAGTGAATCATATATCTTGCTATACATCTCAAAATAGAAACATACATTTATTTTGAGACGAAGAGAGTAAAAATTATTATATTAATTGAAAAGCATGGTTTAGGAAGATGGAAGTGAAACAAGCATACAGTTTTTCATCATTTCAAAAGTAAGCATTGTCTAGGAATTCTATCAAAATTCAACAACATGGCAACGAACTTACGTAGCGTGAGTTTACTAAAATGGTTGGATTTGATATGACTTTTTTTAAATTTTTATAAATTTGAGACATTTTCAACATTTGAAGAATGCCACCCTTCATACTCTGCTACCTCGTGACCACACTAGACTTAAACAATTTTTATTAAGGTTTGTGACTGAGTTGATGTTTGTGCCACCGATTTAATGTCTGGCAGCTTCTCGGGAAAAAAACGAACCTTAGAGCGACCTGCGGCTTGCGTATTACATGTGTCAAAAATCTATTGTCCCACAAGCTTGACCATTTTAGAAAAGTTTCATTTATGACACATGTAATAAATGCACACTTATGACTTGTTTCAACCACAATGAATGCACAGTTATGACTTGTTTCATGATTACAGGTGAAAGTGACTTGACGAATGGGTACTTAGACACGGTTATTGATTGGATTCCCGGGATGGAAGGCATCCGGTTAAAGGATTTAAACAGCATGCTCTGGACTACAGATCATAACGATGTACGAGTACAATTTACATCTAAAGTTACACAGAAGTCGCACGATGTTTCACACAATATCTTCCACACGTTTGACGCGTTGGAACCTAGTATTGTTGATGCTTTATCGTCCATGTATCCTAAGGTGTATACGGTTGGCCCCATGCAATTACTTCTTAATCAAATACCCAAACAAGACAAAGAAACTGAATTTTCATACAGCTTATGGAAGGAAGAAACTGAGTGTTTTGAATGGCTCGACTCCAAGGAACCAAAGTCTGTCATGTATGTGAATTATGGTAGTATTACAGTAATGTCGCTACAAGATCTTACAGAATTTGCTTGGGGACTTGTTAATAGCAACCACTCTTTCCTTTGGATTATTAGATCGAATTTGGTAGAAGGAGAATCCGCATCTTTGCCTACTGAATTGGAGAAGCTTATAGAAACAAAAGGTTTCATAGCAAAATGGTGTTCACAGGAAAAGGTCCTAAACCACCCTTCCGTTGGAGGGTTCTTGACTCACTGTGGTTGGGGTTCGACCATTGAGAGCTTGTCAGCTGGTGTGCCCATGATATGTTGGCCTTATGGGTGGGACCAGCCGACCAATTGTAGGTATATATGTGAGGAATGGGGGGTTGGATTGGAAATGGGAAAGCAGGTGAAAAGGGATGAAGTTAAGAGGTGTGTACAAGAGTTGATGGGAGAAGGAGGTAACAAATTGAGGAACAAAGCCGCGGAGTGGAAGGAGCAGGCTTGTATCGCGACGAGTCCTAATGGTTCATCGACCTTGATGTTAGACAAGCTCGTTGAAGAAGTTTATATGATGTCAAGGAACTAAGTTTTCTTGGTGGTTTTAAGTCTATTATATTTCTTAATGTTGTACTGTTTCCTAAAGGCTAAGTGATTTATATTTTGGAAAAAGAATGTTTGCCACTTTGCCAGTAGTATTCGACGGTTCGACCAAAAAGTCAAATTTTGCAATTATACTTTGACTTGGCTTGCACCCAAATCAGTATTTTGTCATTTATCTCACATACGCGGTTTTATATTGTCTTGCACATTTTAATATTACTTTGCACATTTTAATCATACCTTTATATCAAATAACAATGATCACAATTAAGAATCGGATCAAAACAACACATACCCATTATACAAAACACCAAATCAAAGCACAAATCAATAATCAAAAAATAGAAAAATAAAATTACCGGGATCATAATCAAACACAATTAAAGCTAACACCATGAAATTCCACCTTAAACAGATTTCATGAATGAAACCGCAGGTCTTCGTTCTTGATTAAATTCCGCCACATAAAAAAATGCCCAAAACTGAAACCTAGATCTTGCATATCTGAATATTCTGGATTTATTTAGTACAACCAATCGTTTATCATTGGCATAAACGGATTGGATTATCCGGGCCACACAAAGCAACGTCTTTGGGTTATCTGGGCCACGCACACAGGCCAAGTGGCTAACAAACTTGGCCGCATTTTTGGCGGGAAAACGTGGGGTAAAACGTTGTCGTTTTCTATGTGATTTAATCATATATATAATGGTCACACCGTTTGGTGAATGGTTTCACTCTTCGGTAATAGCCACCATTTGTTGTGTTGGAAACCAAATTAACTTATATATGCATTCCACACCACCTAACCCGTATTATGTTTATCTTGAAATCCCTTTGGTCTTCGGGTAAATCACAATTATATAAAATGATTGATGACACTAAACAGATATTCTCTTCTACGATTCCTTACTTTTTCTTAAGCTAATTTGATACCACTACGCCAAACACTGCATGTAACCAGTTGATCAAGGAAACCAAAAAGCAATAAAAGAATAAACTAAAACTACTAAACCTGAATTACCAAGGGTTATACAAACCACCACGTATACAGTTTCCTACCAAGGTTAACACCAGTACACCACTGCACCACACATGATATTTTGCCCAAGTATATACATTGACACATTAATTCGGGTTTTTGCAACCAACTGCACCGCAGAGAATTTCTATATCGATAAGACTGTAATGATATAGTATTAATGACTATCCTCAAAATGTGATATTGTGTCCTCACTTCCTCAATGTATTTATATTGTGTAGCAAATGAACTCCTAGCATCATTCAGCGACTGCAATGAAAGGAATTCCCCTGGCAATAGAATTTAACCGAAGTCAGAAGTTGATTTACAGTACAAGACATAGTGCTTTATGTTTAAACTTTTCATTATGACATCCATCATAAAACCCACTCTGTCCTAATGTAGAGATGAGTATTGATAAACAAACATTTACCAGCCTCCATGTCTTGAAAAATAGTCATTGTCTAAGGACACAGCAAGTGCAACAGTTACAGCCCGCTCTGATAATGTCAATGGACGTGCTACCTCAAAATCTTGAACCTAGAAAGGAAAAAATGATCCACATTAGACATATTTCCAAAATAATCTTGTTTAAAGTGTCTGTAGGAATACCTTTTCAGACAATTTCGACATGGGGTCATGACCAGAACTTCCAAATCGGATTACATATTGACCAGCATCAGTAAACACCTGCATCAATTCATCAAACAAGTTACACATGTGTCACCATTTTATGCTTTAAACCAGATTACTGACTTATTAGCAATGAATCCAGTCAAATAAATACATCAGGATTATAGTTTTAAGTTTTAACAACTTAATAGTAAATTTACATGTTCACAACTTACAGACAACACCTGCATCATACATTAAACAAGTTGCTCATTTGTCACCATTTTATGTTTTAAACCAGATTACTGGACATATTAAAAATAAACCCAATCTAATAGATGCATCGAATAAACCAATTATAGTTTAAGAACCTATAGAATCTTAATGTTCACCACAACTTATAGTAAATATCGTGCTTGTCTTGAATCTTGAAAATGGTTTCCAAAATGCGCAAGGGGCTTCAATTAGAATTTATTTTGTCATCAACATTTGGAGAAAAGAAGAAAAAGTATGTAGGTACAAATCTTTAATGTGTTACTGCTAAGCAAACCATTATTACAGCAGAATGAGCATCGGGCCGGAACCGACCCGTCCCGACCCGAAACCGACATAGCCCGAAACCGATTAACTGGAAAACCAAAACCGAGTCCCGACCCGACTAGTCCCGACAGTCCCAAAAACCATTCGGTCGGGGTCGGTTCGGTCGGTTTAGTCGGTATATTGGTTTGTTTTTTCGGGTTTTGTCCCATCCCGACAGTCCCGAAAACCGATTAGCTGAAAAACCAAAACCGAGTCCCGACCCGAGTAGCTCAGTTTCGGGACGATTTTTTCAGGATTTCAGGATTCGGTCGGGATTGCTCACCCCTACAGCAGATTATACTTGTATCATCATGCAAGTCAACAATTCCTTTGGTAGACCAAAACTAGAAGCCAACGATGATAGTATCTTTTAACAGTTAACTATCTTATATGAAACTGTTTTGCCATCATGTCTCATCTAAATTTAATCATATTTAACTTCTCACATATTTGATATATGTTTTTTGAACCTTGTGGAATAAAATATATTTAGCAAAACAGATTTATGGATATCAAGGCAATTAACTCAACTTCCAAATGACTACTAGTCCACAAGTATGTATAAGATGAAACTATAAGTTAGAGCAAACCTGCAAATGCATCCTCTACCTCAAGAAATAATGTAATATGTTCACCTATATTCTACTTATGTTAGACAGAACGTTTAATGTTTATCAATGATCTTTAGACATTTGCCACTCATTCTAGCCCAGTAAATTCATATTTGATGTTTAGCCAAAAGTAATTAAAATAGAGGGTTCTATATATTCATTAAATTTTATTAGAGATTTCTGGAATACTTTATAGACAATTTTGGACGAGATAGATATGGAAATAAGGCTCTATAGATCTTTAGGCAGCTAACTTAACATCAAAATGACTAAACGTGTGTATATAATATTAGAACTAACCTCAAACCCAAAACCTCGCCAGTCACGATCTATCTCAGCCAGCACCTCACCCTCTCTGCCTTTCAAAGTAAATGTCCAATTCCAGAAGCCAGGATTCTCAACCACCGCAAACTGCTCATTTCTGAAAAAATAAAAAATTTTAAAAAAATTAAAAAATAATAATAATAATAATAATAATAATAATAATAATAATAATAATAATAATAATAATAATAATAATAATAATAATAATAATAATAATAATAATAATAATAATAATAATAATAATAATAATAATAATAATAATAATAATAATAATAATAATAATAATAATAATAATAATAATAATAATAATAATAATAATAATAATAATAATAATAATAATAATAATAATAATGATAATAATGATAATAATAATAGTAATAAATAAATAAACCAAGTTATTATTAAGAAATATAGCATAAAGTTGACTAAATAGCCTCAATAAAAAATTTACCCCAAGTACAAATCATAAATCCTCCTCCACAGATGCCATCTTCTATGAACCACACCAATTTCCTGGATAGAGAATTAATACGAAGTTAAAAATAGTACTACAACAAGTGAACAAGCTAAATGTACATGAAACTTGTATTTCAAAATGTATGTTATATTGGCATACCTTTCCACCTACTTCTGTATAGATCGAGCTGGTTAGCCACCAAAAGGGCCTCCGAACCTACATTAATCATTAAGGTAATCTACAGTCACACAATAAGTACAAAAAGACAGTAAAGCCAAAAATAAAATCATAAAACATGACTAAACAAATATATGTCTACCAGTCTTACCCTAAACAGCTCGTTACCATAGCCATCAGTTATAGTAGCAACAAAAGGTCGCCTTGTGCGAAGCAACTGGCCATACAGCATGAGAAATGTCAGATTATCATATATCAAAATACTCTAACAGATGAGCATATATAACAAAAGATTTTCAGTTTATCTGGGTGAAAGATTAAAGAATTCTATGTTTCTATTAAAAAAAAAAAGGTAGAAGAGTGGAGTCCCTAAGAAATGCTCTTGTAACTTTAGAATGCTGAAAGGGCTGCGGACGCAGAACTTAAATTGTATAGGTTGATATACCTGTCTGAAAATGACATTGCTCTGCTCACGGATAAAACCTGCAGCCTGAAAGAAAAATAATAAATATCATACACAAACACTGAAACACATATCTTAATCTTACATCAGTCAAGACATAAAGAGGAAACAGATATGGAAAATACCTTTTCTGGGTTGGTGACATCAACTATTGCATATCTGTTCTCCTACATTTCAAAAAATATAGAACCTTAGTAAATACATAATCGGGCTTATCTATTCTCATAGGTCATCAATCTCTCAATGGTAACTAAACACCGTGCATATTAAGATAATGTAGACAGACATCCATTTTTTTTTTTTTTTTCTTTATTTTAATTTATTTTATTTTATTTTTTATTTTTTTGGCATACAGAATGGAAATAATTAACAGGAATGCTGTAATTCAATTATTGATGATCAATGTTCTGACATTTCACCTGTTCAAAACCAAGTGTGAGGTTGGCCCATTCTATGTCTCTAGTAATAAGCAGATTTGATCTTGAAAGAAGAGACGCAATCAAAGCCTGAAAGAATCAATAAATGAATATCATTAATCCTGAATACAATGGCTATCCTAAAGTATGCAAAGCTGTATTTATCTTACACCCGGTGAGTAATTTTTAATCAGGACTAAACAAGACAAATTAAGTAAACAATCACCTTAACCTTGATACTTAAGTGGTTAAATCATTTCATTTTTCAACTTACCTCCCTTGCGGATGCAGACTTTTCATGCTCTATCTCATATTGGATAGAATCATCCTCAGTTACAGAGCTGCCAGAAATGTAACTTTCAGGTACACCTTTACTGCCAAAAACTGTTTCGCCTTTGCTTGCATTCTCCACAGAGTATTGTTTTCTTTTGTCACGGATCCTTTTCAGTTTATCATCAGCGACCCACAACTGTACCAAAAATTCTCTACTCAAATCAGTACCATTCTGTACTGCATTCCCAAATTTCCGAATAAAGTTCATAGAATAGTTTCTAGACCGACACGTATTCACTCCAGAGGTATAGAGCCCATATGATCTCCAATACAATTTTTTTTCTGACACCAAACTTCCAGCAAGAGAATTATCCCCTTTACCCAAACCAGATTCCTTGAATAACGGGGTCTTATCATTAATACGACAAGCATTTTGTTGTTTGTTTACTACAGAGTAACTTTGTGAACTGACTTTAGGAAACCGAGTCACAAGCTGCAAATTTTTGACCCTATTCATTGTCAACCCGTTTGTAACAACTTAACAAGACTTAGCCCTTGTCTTAGTTAGAATTTGCACTAATGATTCTCTCCATTCAGTCCTGAAAGAAAGAAATAGTTCTCGTTTAGACCACAAGAGATCATATCCTCATACTATCAAGTGATATACAAGTTCGTATATTCATTCCTAGTAATATTCATATGATACATCATTATATGCCAAAAGTAACTCCTTATACACTCTTGTTTATTTACATTTTTATATTAGTTTATACATTTTCCAACCAGCATAAGGTCAGATTATGAATTTTCACACATGAATGGAAATATATATGAGTGATCATACAATACACCATTATATGCATGTGATTTATACTATAAATCATTATATTCCAATTTATGTTCAACTCAAACACAGACAAATGCACAGCAATTTACGAGAAATTAGGTCAGACAAGCAAACAGCCTGACGTCAGATCATCCAGAAATCCTTTTGTGTAAAACTTCACAAACCCGTATGGAATTGCCTACTTGTGTTCATTAAATTACATCATTATCGATCAAAAGTAACTCACTAGAACCTTTTGGTTCTCTTCTGTTTTACTTACATTTAACGCAAAAACAGAACAACTCACATCATATTAATATACACATTCTCCAAACAGCCTAAGGTCGGATCATCCAGTTTTAGCTTGTCTAATACTTTCACATGTCGAACGGAATTATGCAACATTATATACCAAAAGTAATTCCTAAGAATTATTATCTGTGTTTTCATCTACGTTCAACACAAACAAAGACAAAATGCACAACGATTCACAACACATCATGTTACACATTCTCAAAACAGCCTAAGGTCGCATCATCTATAAATCCGTTTGCGTACAAATTCCACAAACGACTCATGAAATACAGCAGTATCAATCAAAAGTTACTCTTCTTCTCAATTTACGTTCAACACAAACACTAATGCATAGCGATTCACAACTATTAACAACATATTCTTCGGTTAAACATTGGAAAACAGCCTAAGATCCGATCATCTACAAATCAACTAGTTCAACATATTCACTTCAAATAAGTAATTACACTCACTCTCTCCAAGCACTAAGCAGCACAACGTCAGATCATCCAGGAATCCCCTTGCGTAAACGATTCACACATCCTAACCGAATTATCTACGAGTGTATATTCATAAAATACATCGTCATATACCAAACGTAACTTGTTTAAACCTCTTATTTTTTCTTCTTTTTGATTTACGTTCAACACAAACACGAAACGATTCGCAGCATGTTATTCGGTTACACATTCTCAAAACAGCCTAAGGTCTGATCATCTATAAATCAACTCATTAAACATTATCGATCAAAATTAACTAGTTATAACTGCTTCATTTCGACTTACATCCAACGCAAACATGAACGATTAACAACAGAATATTCAGTTACACATTCTCTAAACAGCATAAGGTCCAATCATCAACTCGTGAAACATTTTCAGACACATACAGTAATGATAAAAAGTAACTAGTTATAACCACTTCGACTTATATTCAACACAAACACGCAATGATTAACAACAACATATTCAGTTGCACATTCAGATATTATCTACATATCAGCTACTTTAACATTTTCAGTTACAGACGGTAATTATATGTGCCAAGTAACTTATTAGAAACACTTCATTTCGACTTACATTCAACGCAAGAACAGAACGCAACGACTTGCCGCACATCCAGGCATTCTCTAAACATCCTAAGGTCCGATCATCTAAATATATACTAGTTCTAACATTTTTCACACAAATATAGTAATTATATGCACGCTTACATCATTGTGGATCAAAATAAACTAATTAGAACCACTTCATTTCGACTTACATCGCACCCAAACACGCAACTATTCGCAACAAATTCAGTTGCATATTATCTAAACAGTGTACGGTCCGATCATCTATAAATCTCCTTGTTAAACATTTTCAGACAGAGTAACAATACGTGTGTATGCATCGTTATCGATCAAAAAATAACTAGTTAGAAACGCTTCAGTTCGACTTACATCCAACGCAACAAATTCAGTTACACATTATCTAAAGAGTGTGCCGTCCGATCATCTAGCTATCAACTAATTCACACAAATACAGTAATAATATGTGCGTATACATCATTATTGATCAAAATTAGAACCGCTTCATTTCGACTCACATTCAACGCAAACATATTCAGTTACTCATTCAGACATTATCTAAACAACGAAAGGTCCGATCATGTATACTTTATCATCGATCAAAATTAACTAATTAGAATCGCTTCATTTCGACTTACCTTCAACGAAACGATTCGCAACAAATTCGGTTACTCATTATCTAAACAGCATAAGGTCCGATCATCTAGATATTCAACATTTTCACACAGTGACGGTGTGTGTGTGTGTACAGATAATAATATCAGCTTCAATTGATATGGAAATGAAATACGGTTAGTGTATTGATTGATTCAGTTAAAACAGTTAGGGTTTTGTAACGGTAAGTTAGGTGTAACAAGAAAAATGTAACTAACTAACCTGAGACAAACAAGAAGAAGAAGAATCTGGAAAGTGATGGAAATGAAATGGAGGCGGTTTGTTTGAATTTATACCAACAAATGACTGTGTGTGTTTGTGTGTGAGGAAGAACTTACCCAAAGCTGTTGGAGGAAATTTAGGGGGTGTTTGGATATATGGTAATAATGGTAATGGTTACCAAAATTGTTACTTGTACTCCTTTCAAATTATCATTTCACTAGTTTTAACAAGGATTAGATCCTCTGATTGCACACACTATTTTTTGATTTGCACACTAATATGTACAAGCAGGTAAAGCTTGATGTATATATAATACAACTGTCTAAAGCACTAATGATTGTGTATGAATAAAAAAAATTGGTGTGCAAATCAATTCCCCTAAAATTAGGTCAAACATAATACATTATCTTCATCAATCACAAAAAAGTAAAATGAATAAACCTTTTTCTTTTAACAAAAAACAATGGTCCACTTGCTTATTTCTTCTCACAACAAAACTAACGTAATCAATCATGTTTGACCATAACTTTAGATGATCTTTATCCTTTTAACAATTAACTCTCAATTTACTTAGGAGGTGTAAATGTATTAGGAAATCATTATGGGTAGGTATGTGAAATCACCAATGGAGGATTAGAAAATGCCTACTTTTGTGAGCTGTATATCCATTTTCGAAAACTAAACAACCCCTCATTCCATACCCGTAAACAAAACACACCCTTTCGTATTTTAGTTTTACTATGGTAAATTTTGTTATCACGGTTTCCTTTTATGAAAAATAATAAAAGCAGATTATGAAATGACTTGTTTTGTCTTTTGTAAGTAGCTTTTTATATAGAGTAGTTAATTAGCTTATTATTTATAAGCCTATAAATTATTTTCGAAAAGGCATTATAAATTAGAACAGAAAGAAGAAAAACAAATACACATCCCTCGTCGAAGAGTAGACTTTTATTAAATAAAATAAAAACAAGAAAGCTAAAACAAAACATATGCTTAAAAACCTAAATTCAATCTCAGGTAAACACCCTCTTATTCATTTTATTGAGATTTTCTATCGAAAATTCAAATGTCGGTGACGTCATGTTTTGACTTTTGATTTATTGATAAGTGTGTTATTCTTTAAAAACTACTTGTGTCTTGAGGAAACGCCTTAAGCGTGCAAGGTGCACTATGGGAAAAAGAGCGGGAAAAACTCCCTCCCACAGGGAATCCTTCACCATTTATTGCGGGAAAACGTGTAAGCACTAAAATATTTCTCTTACGGCATTAGGGTCCCATATTTTTTCAAAGAGAGAAACTGTTATTTTATTTTGTATGAGTGTACATTGTATAAAGTTATGTGTTAGGGATATTTTTAATAATATAAAATAGAAAAGTGTAAGGAGAGAATGTATCGTAAGAATTGAAGGAAAAATGAAGGAAAGAGAGAAAAAATGATAAAATAATGATGTGAAGATGATGTAGCGAGAAAAAAAACCACACCCTTCACTCTAATTATAAGATGTATTATTCACACACATTAGTTAATGCTTGAATAAACTTATTATATAAGTCGATAAGATTAGCCAAACACTTACAAAATAGAAAAAAATAAGGTTTGAAGATAGAAAAATACTTTAGTGAGATAACAAATTACAAGATTACACTAACCACGTTGTCATAATTTCTTATCTTGCCCATAAAAGAAAATAGAAGCCAAAAAAGGCAAAAACAAGACACAATTAAGTTATTATGTTTTACATGGATATATCAAAATTTTAAACTTACCGTACTTTTAATTTCAATCACCACAAAATGGTCTAGTGAGTCACTTAACCTCCTCACAAGAAGTGTAAGGTTCAAACCTGACTAGATTCATTTAAGGGCGGCAAATCAAAGGATTGTAAACTGCCACATGATACTTTAGTTAGGCCTCGTATAATGGAGTTAAATACACTTTCCTCAAATAACATAAACAGAGAAAACCTCGCTCATTTACCAAAAAGGTCTATAGAGAGTATGGGATTCCAATAAGATACATCTTTGTATAGAAGCAAAGCTATGATGATGCATTGTAATAATAATTAAGTATTTGTAATCAAATTAAACATGGATCATTTATAAGCACAGAAATGTTGGTCAAAATGACATCACTTGTTTTAGCTTTGCAATGAAAATCTGCCCATTTTGACCCATCACCAACTGTCGAACCCTGTTTGGGTATGTCCAATTTTTTCAACTCAACGTGTGTATAGAATTATACTGTATAAACATCCGTTTCTTGATACACTTGTGTCACTTAGTTTAACTGTAAATGACAAAGACAAAACACAAGACAAAGCGAACATGTTATTCAAGAATAAATGTTGATCACTGAAGACCATAAACAAGCAATGCTCCAACTCCAGCAAGACCAGCTACAAGTCCAATGATCACACCAATGGGAGGCAGTGTCCCACCAACTGGTTTTCCGGTCTCCGGATCATACCGTGTGAACCTCTTCTTGGGTGCTCTACATTGTGGGCACAAGTACTCATCAGGCTGCATATTTTAGAACAAAAATCAACATTTCTTATTAAAGGAAATTAAAGATTTTATGGGTTTACAGTTAACCAAAAGTAAGTGTCAAGAGCTTGCCTGGTCCTCAAAAGGCTTTGACAATGTATATATGAATCCACAGTCCAAACAAATATGAGTTGCTCGAGCCTGAAAAAATGGTGAAATAATAAGAATGCATTAGGAAATCATATTTTTGTCCAGAATTTCAAAAATTAGTAATATGTTACATACAAAACCTATAATTTAAATAATAATCTAAGTTTCTATATAAAACAGTTAAAGAAGATGTGTGCATTGAATATACAATTTGGATGTTTTTCGACCCGTTTGACTTGTTTCCTTATTACTTTGTAGTTTTTTGTTTTGTTTGTTTGTTTCAACCAGTTATAAATAAACACCTAATGCTGCTCATGTCAATGGGTTAAATGGCCACTAAGAAAATGCAAAGATGAGATGAGATACCTTTTGAGCATCGGTTAGTTTACGACCAAAACGAGGAGGAGCAGGGCGTTTTGGTAATCGTTTGACATCTACATCAGCACCCCTGCATCAAACCACATTCTTACTTTTCAATCAAATTTGATTGTCACATAAAACACAATACATGTTCTAAACTTCTAACCATTCTATATGTCATAAGTAAAAGTGATTGCAACCTGCTAACAACAAAGTAAACGGCATCGGGACAAGCCTGAATGGCAGTTTTGGTAAAGCCAAGCCTATCAGCAGGCCAAAGTTCATCACCAAAGAAGCTACTTGTATATATCACTTGATCTCCTACTTTCAACCCTGATTTTGCAGCATTGCCACCCCCATCAACTCCCTAAATACAATCACTACTTATTCATTTTCATCACATACAATCGAAAATACAAATAAAGAAATCGAGTTAGAAACGATAACTAACAGTGATAATAACACCACCACCACTACCAGGTTTAGGACCCAAAGTAAGTCCTAAAGGCTTGTCAACTTCAACCTCAATATTCGCACCTGCTGTTTTTCTTGCTTTAACAACCAACCCATTGTTTCGTCCTGCAGTCGTGGTGATCACTTTGTTACTGGATTTGACGAAAGAAGTCAGGACACCCCTTTTAGCATCTTGGACTGAGACTCCTTGAAATGCTGTTTTCTGCAACACAAGATAGTATTAAAAACCAACTTCATGTATTAAACAGTTAACATGTTATTTTAGATTATAGATGAGATATGAACTTGTGGTGGTGATGCTAATGGGTACGATTTTCGTGTCGCGAACGCGGTTGCAGCGCCTGCACCTGACCCGAGTGCTGTGGTTGTGGACATTGTCTTGTGGTTGGCACAAGAGATGGTCGAAATAGAGTTAGTTGTCTAGTTGATATTGGAGAACAAAAGGAGCAGATGTGTGGATGTGATTGGTCAGTATCACTACTGGATAACTTGCACTTTTTGCCACACGCTCAAAATCCACTCTTTTTTTTTTTTTTTTTTTTTTTTTTTTTGTATTTGATGATAAAGTAAGGACTGTTGAAATATTCTAACACGTTCAATACTCAAATTTGCCAAATGTTTGTCAGTTCAATAATTAGCAGTTAACTTGTTAAGAGTATTTGCGTTTATGTTTTTACTTGAACTAAAAAAATTTGTGCGTTTAGTTTGAGTAAAACACTTCATTTCGACAATAAGTGAAGTACAAAACAAGGAAAACATAAATCTCGAAAAAATTTGTAAATAAGGTCTTTACAATAACGAAATTTTATATTTCTTAACTTGCCAAATATAATTACAAAACACACTTGCAAACGCCACTCTAAATTCCTACTACATAAGAAAAATGTTTTCTCTCAATTAAATATTGTTTTGCTAGAAAGTTGAGATTGAGTCAAACTTTGGCTATCAAAAAGATTCTAAGTAGATCTTGACTAGGCAGTTCAGTTATAAATCAATGCTTCCAGGGTGGAGCCAGGAATTCGTGTTAAGGGGGGCCGTAAGTAATTTGTATAATAACATATTACGTAGTCGAGAAGAAAAGACAACAGGCAACATATCGGGTCGCTTGAGTGGGTCGGGTACAATTTTACAGAAATGTGTTGTTAATATATAACATCAAAATCTTTATAACAGGTTTTGTTTATATGCTAATATAGTAAAAATATTTAGATACCCATAGGACTATAAATTAATTCATTTCTATCGTTCTATGTCAGTTACCTTCTAAAATTATTACCTATTCAAATTGTAATTCCTAGTAAAACTTTGTTTTATTTTTTATATATTTCTTTTTGTTGTTAAAATAATACTTTATCTCATTGGAACCAACAAAAGCAAATGCAACTTAATGGTAAAAACATAAACATCTTTCTCTTTCTTCACTCATCATCTCCATCTTCTTCTCTTTCAATTTTCTTCTTTCAGTTTTTTATTTAACCATCATTCTCCACTCTCAAATCATCTCTGACTTCACTTCATTTTAGTTCAATCTTATATCAAAGTGGTTTTTATTGATTCTGTAAGGCAGTTCCAAGAAAAACTCCACATAACTTCTAAACATATGTGATCCCCTTCGACTGCACTACCTTAGTATGTCTTGCCGGGTCCGCCTCTGGCAAAGTGTGACTAAAATTAGTGACTACAACACACAGTTATCTTCGGACTAGCCTAAGGACGATGTTTGTCCCATTGGCAGGGGCTAGATTGAAGATTTTATAAACACATGGACTGGAAACCAGGCCACAAGCTGGGATAGTCAGGCCGGTTGGGGGTGGCTGAGCACCTGCTAGCTACCCTACTGGCTCCGCCTCTGAATGCTTCGACAGTATGCGTTACCTTAATTATAAAGTTTTTTAACCAAATGTAACAAAAATATATTTGAAATAGCCAAAATAGGTTTTAGAAGTAATGGAAATAAGCACCCCGGAAAAAATCAACATAAAAGCACATGAACCTCTAAATTCTGAACAAAAGCTTCAATGAACAAATTATATCCTTCCATAACTCTATAGACACAAACTGCTAGTACATTCATGTCTCAACTAATCCATCGAACTGTAACAAAAAGAGAAATAAACTTGAGACACTAGTGCCTCGACAGGAACTGATCGAATATAACATAAAACCTAGTGGGTCCATTTGGTTCTCTCAGTTGTCTCCAGGAAGCGTCTTGATGATATCAGAGTCACCTGGATCGACAATGCTAAGGCATGACACTCTGAAATATTTCCCGCAAGCTGTTCCAAGATCCACATTGTCTAAGCAAAGATAAAAAAGAAAGTCAGCAAAAGAAGCATAAAAGTCGACCCATCTGTTTCTCAAATCTAAAGTACAATTAGGTGTGATTACGTTCAGGATTATAGCGTGTCAAATAGTGTTGCGAAACAGCGAAAGTAAAACCATAAGCATCAACTTTCTCAGAACTCAAAAGCACCACACATTACCTTTATCCATAAATACATATAACAAAATTTTGATATGTCAAAACTGTGAGGCATTTTTTATACTATTCATCATAAAAGAATGTGCGTAAACTGATGCAAAGAGCTGGACATATTGATAAAAGAACTAATTTCAGAAGGACGAAGAATACAAAAAAAGGCTCTTTGAAGTGCTCAAATATGATGCACTTGCAGGACAGTTTACAGTGTAACATCAGATTACATCAAAATATAACAAATTTCGTAGCAAACCTTCTATAGACAATTGTGCCACTACCCAAATGAGGCGCTATAAATATCATAATAGGTTAAAACTAATCTAAAGGGGCTATTTCAAAGAACTTTGTCATCTCATCTTTGACATAATAAAGTTCCTACCTTACTAAAAGATCAATTTCTCAACCAAATTGCAGCTTAAAACAACAATACCCCTCACACAGAACATAATGATTTAGTTAGTTAGAGTAAAAGAATCACCAGGCATTTACCAATGAGATCGTCTAATGGTTATCTACATCATGCCCACATCAAAGAGTAATCAACCTAAGCTCACATAATAAAACAGAAAAAAACCCAATCCTTTAAAAAATTACTTTGTACTATCTGCAATACCTTATTTGCAACTTCAGGTATCAAGGTGTTTTATCAATACATCCATAAAGAAGTAAGTGTTATAACCAATATGACAATATCATGTAACACGCAAAGTACTGGAACCTAAAGTCTGCCATACCTACCTGCTCTCAAGTGCCAGATACTTCATCCTAGTCTTTTCTTTAACATGCAAAAACTATCTTAGAGTACTCAGTCTTGACCAAAAAGAAACGCGGTCTTCACATTTTTGGTTATGCCAGAACATAATAGAGTGAAATGTTAATTGGCATCTGGAATCTAATACACTTTTACCAAGCGATGATCAATAGCTAGGCATACATTCTCGTAATCAGCAATGTATGCAAATCAAACTTAAATACATTTCAAAAGTACACATTATCCACCAACACCTATGAGATCTATCCTACAATTATAAACTTACAATACGATTCTGGTGTAGTGAGCTAGCATCATAAAATTACGCAAAAACGCAGCAATAATCATAACAGAATGAGCAATAAAATTCCAAAATTTCAACATTATCTCATCAACAAGTATGTACCCAAAACAAATAAGCTAAACATTACAAGTGTACTTTATCCATTTCTAACACAATTCCTCACCAATGAGATACATTCTACTGTTATAGTTTGTTATAATGTTCTAATTTAGCAAACTGCATAAAGCATAACAAACATACATTTCGCGCAATCATAATGGAACCGTCAATTAATTTACTTACTTCCATTGTAGTGATGAACTCCAACTTTAGCAAGCATAGCATAATACTCAATCTCAGACTTCCTCAAAGGCGGACAATTGTTCGATATGATAATCAACTTACCTAAACATCACACATCATCATTTTCCAAACCATACATTAAAAAACATACAACAAAACACATCTTCATTAAAAAAACATAAAAAAACCAAAAAAACCTTTGGAGCTCCTAAGAGACTCAAGCACAGTCTTGTATCCAAGAGTATATTTTCCACTCTTCATCACAAGTGCCAATCTGTTGTTAATGCTTTCATGGGTCTTCTTCTGTTAGTCCAAAAAACATAAATAAATGTTACATGTGAGTATAAATGAAAGTATGAGTAAGATAAGAAATAATATGTTACCGTCTTTTTTCCTGACACCATGGTTGGTTGTTGTTGCTAAGAGGATCAGGGGATTGGTGAAATAGGGTTTGTTGAGGTGCGGCTGGTATGAGGGTTTGTGATATTAACAGGAGGAAGAGAGAGTTTTGAGACTTTGGGCTATGAGTTTTAGTATTTGGGCCTGGATTGTATAAAGATTTTTAAAAAGTTTATGGCTTGTTTGCATGATTTTTGTTCAAGGTGTTGTTATGTTCATCAAGCCCTCAATTTAACATTAACGTCAAATTATCATTCAGGATACACTAGTTATAATGCCCGTGCACGCACGGGGCTTTTTCTAAAATTTTGAATATTCTTATCTATTAAAAAAGAAATAGTTTCGATCACATCATTATTGTTATTGCCTTACCAACTTACCTTCGTCGTTAATAAATATTTAGATCATATTATTATTACCGTTTAATTTTTTAAAGATCTATTCCCTTTATAAGTCATACTATTTTCTTACTTCTAATAAATTTATTGCTAAGAATAAGAGGTTAGAAGTCTTGTCATAATGTGAGGTCACCCGTTTAATCATTTTTATTGGTGGGTAAAAATCAATTTTATTAAATTGTTTTTATTTTCAGTTTCACTAAATGTTTTTATACACATACCATAAATAAATAAATTATATAATCCACACATACGTCAAAATATAAAATAAATTCAGCCAACATTGATTTGTGCTTAGCGGACATACATTTCCCACCCATTGGACACTGCTAAAAACTAAAAGTATCAAGTCACCCAAAGTCCAAACAGATAAACTTTTTTTAGACGTGGTTTTCTTATTAACAATATTTTATTTATTTATTTATTATTTTTTTTTACGGATTAATTTGCTGAAATTTTCAAGGAGTGTCGTGGTTGCCTATGAAATGAATAACAAATTTCTTTTGACTCCTATTAATAGAAATATCGAAATATTTTATAGTGGTTAAAGATAAAGATAACTTATATGAGAAAACAATAAATCCATTAATTGCGTAAGGAATGTGAAAAAACTTGTTAAATCTGTGGTTGTCAATTTTGTAGCAGGAAATCATACATCTAAACTTCATTCATGCCTTGTTCTCACATCACCGAGAGTTGACACCATGACACTGCAACATAACTTGTACAGATAGTGACGACACCCATTTTTGCAATAGCAAAAAAAGAAAGAAAAGAAGTCGTCTTTCACTTTCTATTTCATGCCTCTCTTCACTTTTTATTTAAGTTTTGTAAAAGGAAAAATATTGCTATTAGAGTAATGACAACCCAAACAATAGTAATCTGTATGGATGTGTACATAGAATAAACACACAAGAATAATATATTATTCACAACATGAATTATCTGCTAGTAACTAACTAATATGATTAAAGTATTAAACTCCATTCCACCGTCACGAACTAATATGATTAAAAACTCCATTCCATGATAAAATTACCTGCTAGTAACTAACATGGTCAATACTTATGCTCATATAGCATTACAGTAAAAAAAAATGGCAACGTCTAGAACTCTTTTGACAGTAGTAGCTAGGTCTCAACTAAAAAATAAAGGATTTTCCAAGTTACAACAGAAAGTTTCAATCCTTAAAAAAAAACTTTGGTTGTTGGAAGAAGCACATAGGATATCTTAATCTAGAGTTGGTGTTGCTACCACAGCTAGAGCCAAAATTCTTCAAGACGACGCAAGTGCACCTTACCAATATATTAAAGATTGGCACACCATTTTTATCATCCAATGAAACAAATCGTCTTGTGATTTTGTGTCGTCACACTACTTGAAAGTTGAAACTTATACCATCCTCTTGTACATGCATGTCCCTCAAAGAGAAAGAACTTCAAACTACCGATTGGTAATTATGCATTGTCGTTCGCATTCAGTCAATCATAAAATATTACTTCAATTCCAAGCCATTTCTCACTCCGCTAATCCAAACACTTGGCTTCAAACTACCTGTAGAATCAAGTAAAATCTGAACCAGACCAAAATATGTAGAACAAAACTCCAAAAGATATATATCGTGAATACAACATTAAGACTTCAGAGCGTTAAATGTTGCTTCTCTCGACATATGAAGTAATAAGGCTAACAAATACTGAATTAGCATTATAAGTTCCAAAGACGATTTTCCAAAAAATCAAATGAATCTCAGCAACAGGATCACAAACGGTTCAAATAATAACCTTGGATAAAAAGAAAACATATCAAATTTGTTGGAAGTTTGGAATTGGTCCAAAGTCTATTTTCAAAGGATAAAACTCCCAGCTCGTTTTTTAAATCAACGATCTGGATTATTATTGAAATAATATTGTCTTTGTGATCTAATTAACAAACTATTATTTTTTCCAAAAGTGTATTGCAGGAAAGTCATGACCAGCCTGTTTTGGCTCGTTATAGCCAGACTTGTTCTGAACTGTGACCTACCCACCCATATTGTCCGCCCTTAATATGCCTTGTTTATTATAGTTGAATTCTTGTAGGGTGTTTTTTTTACCTTACTTGATGGGCCTGTGAAAATAGTGAAAATTTATAATGCTAATTATCCCACTTTTTATTGCTTATGAGCTTATGAACATGAGTTTATGAACTTAAATAAGTTATAAGCTCAATAAGCTTACCAACTAAGCTAATGAAAACACCCTAAATGATACCTGATGTCCTTCCAGGTTTTTCTGCAGGCGTCCCAGCAGACCCACTAAGAATCTGCAAAAAAGCATCGAAGATGGGTATGTATTCTTAAAAAAAAAATCACCCGTTTGACAGTTCCTATTTTGCCACCTCTAGATAAATTTATGGTTTCCAAACAGCATATAACGAATATCATGCATACTATTGTTTTTATACGGTCTAATAAAGAATCTCATTTGGCTTCTTTTCTTTTGACAAATAGCGAAAGATTCGTGATTGTTTTACTTATATGGTTGCATTTCTAGTTTCTATTCAAAACCATATTCAAAAAAAATAGCCAAACATTGAACATAACTTATTTCCCTATTATGCTAATGTTACTACTGCTACTACTTTGCATTCTTTCAAATATTCATGAACTTGATAACCCTTTACAATTTGTCATCGTCAAAATCATCACCAATAAAAGAACTATTAACACCCTCACTTTTATTGTTCAAATCTTTAACAGATATTGCTATAAAAGTCGATAGACTTAGTTTGTCATTTTTTAATGTTCTTAAGTATGTGGGATAATCTCATAACCGAACAACGTGTATTCACACAGAAGAAATAGAACTAAAAGATGCTAATCCCACTGCACCCAACCTAAAAACTGCAATTGTTGAGCCTCGATATACCTTTTTCGTATAGGTGAAAGATCCAAAACCTTCAAACATATATATAAATTATTGCATCTAAACTAAAACCAACAGATGCATGATTAAAAATTCTAAATAATTTTATCAAATAAATTTAACTAATTAATAAGGGTATATATACACAAACTACAAACCTGTGGAGAGACAATAACTGAGCAAGATCATCTTGTTAAGGGGAGCTTTTGGATCAATTTTGACGACACAGGCCGAGTCCATGATAGTATACTCATTGAAAATTCACGTGTTTAAGAAATAGTAAATGGGTTCCCCATCTTGTGTCAAAAAACTTGTTTTCCCATCATTTCTCATTACGCTTTTTAGTGGGTTTACCCGGAACTTTGCACATAGATTGGTGGTTTTCGACTTGCAATATGCACATTCACAACGCTCTCCATTGAAGATCGTAAGAACATGATCACCTTCCTTCATGTCATCAACACCTTTTCCGACACTCTCAATGACCCTACATATAATAATCTAATTATGATGCATATAATTATGGACTAATTGAGATTCGTTCTATATATAAGTAGTAATTCGTTAAATGAATAAGACAAAAGAATACAAATAAGTAAAAAAAAAAACATGTACATACTGTAACACCCCCAAATTTAAGTTTGTAGCAGCGGAAAAGCAATTTGGGTGTTACGGGGAGGATCGAAGTTATAATCTCATAAAACAGCTTAAAAGAAGCGTTTTGAAAGTTATTTGTCATTCAAATAATATTTTTGATAAAAGATGAACCATTTGATTTAGAATCTTTTTAAAAGATATAAAGGCTTGAAAGAATGACATATTTGATTTTTACACCATTTTAATTTATCAGAGTAATAAATGTCCGCTCCGTGTCTTGTCCTGCTCCGTTAAATTACCTGAGATACACATGCTTAAAAGTGTCAACACAATGGTTGGTGAGTTCATAGAGTTTTATGGAAACCCATTTATTTCAATAGATTTCAGGAATAATTGATAATGATAAATACAAACAGTGATGGAACAAGTATTGAGTAATGTTGATTATAATCACAGATAAATCATATAGATATTCAATCAAATTCAAATATGGGATCAATAATCCTAACATGAGCTGGAAACTCATGATGCTAATTTAATGAGATATACAATTCAAGTATGGTTAAATTCCTGTACAGCTGTATCTATATATATATATATATATATATATATATATATATATATATATATATATGTTGAAAACATACATTTCCTTATGGATATTGCACCAAGCTTCATGACACGCAAAACATTAACAAAAGAGGTGATTTATCAAGTCAATGATAAATTTTGCCCTCTTATAACAGGTGATTTGCCAATTCCTATTTTTATTCAAATATAGTGTATCACGACTAATACGACTAACCATATGCATATGGCATTCCGCCAAGTATTAGTGGGACAGGAGGTCAATCCTTAACAGGTTTCGAAGCTGTTCACTATATTCGCGCTCACATAACAGTGATTAATGGCTCATGATTGAGGGACTTTATGGCGATGAAGGTAACTTAGGCAATATCAAGGTAATAATGTAATTAGAGTATTTATGCTCTTCCTAGCAATTATTTCTGTTGAACATAGAAATGTCATATAGAGATAATGGAATCATTCAGGATAGTATAGTATAGTCAAGTATCATGCCGCAATAATCATTTTGGAAACATTATCATCTGAGTATCAGTATTTCACTTAAGTATTTCGCCAGTAACATACATATATCACATGCCACAATAATCAAATTGGAAACATTATCATCTGAGTGTCAGTATTTAAGTTAATTATTTTGCCAATAATATATATATATATATATATATATATATATATATATATATATATATATATATATATATATATATATATATATATATATATATATCACATCTTAATTCATAAACTTCATCAGGTAATTATTAATAAGGAAATTGATTTGAATCATGTAATTTATTCATATACTTATAAAATTATCAAAGTATATGTAAGCATGTATCTCCCCCAAATGAGTTAAAAACAAGTATTGGAAATGGGGCTATGACTCACCTCGATTGATGTTGGGATGATGAAAAGTTAAGTAGGATGAGATTATGAGAATGATTATGGAAACGTCTTTGATACGGAACCTGATAAATAGATTTATCTGAGAATTTGACCAAATACTATTTGGTAAATACGAACGAATAACGAATAATAATTATTCGTTATGACGAATAGATGATGTGCAGTGTAATTCTTATGCTATGCATGATATGACAAAATACGTTATTTAAATTATCCATCGAAGTTTTACCTTTTTAACCATAAGTAATAATATTAAGTTTTGAAATATCGTTATATATATTATTAACGTTACGTTAAATAATATATATAAATAAAAATGAAAGTTTTAAACGAATATGAAATAAATTTACAAAAATAGAAAATATGTAAGAATATTAAATAGAATATGTTTAGTTCTTGTCCTTTTCCAATTTTACCATTTTTTACCCTAACGACGTTTGCGTTACACCGTTAGTCCTTTTTATATATAAATTACGATTATAGTCCTCTAATTGTCCAATAGTCAAACCTAGGCTTAGAATATTAACTATTATCAATTTTTACCCTTATGGTTCTGTTTTTACAGTTTTAGTCCTCACTTTTCGATATTTACAATTTTAGTCCTTCTAGGTGTCGTCGCGTTACATTTTTAGTCCAAAGTTACAAAAATGATTAGAAAAATTATATAAAATTTTCCGTGGCTTATTTAAAAAATAAAAAGCTTATTTTAACTGCTTATTTGGTTAAAAGCTTATTTTTCAGCTTATGGGCCTTTAACGAGTTGAAAATAAGGCCCGTTAACGTTTTAAAATCCGTACATCGTGAGACGAGTTGGGCTCATCAAAAATATCATTTTTCTTGTTCTATTTTCATATCAAAAAGTTTAGATAAGCTAGCTTATCATAAGAGCTTATTTTTAGCTTATTGGGCTTTTAGGCCCAATCGTTAAAAATTCATATGTTTTAAAGGATATCGATAGCCATTTACTTTGGTGAAAATTATGTGTCGATATCAAGTTATTTTTACAAGTTATATATACGAAATCGTTTGCTAGCTAGGTGGTCTAATAGATCGTGTAATAATATGATACGCTTGTTACGTGATATTTAAAGTTATACGAGGGTTTCTTAGCATGTATGGGACGTTTATATATATGTGAAAGACTTAGAATTTTTCTAAGTGTTTATATATAGTTTTCATCCGATTTAGTAAGCTTCAAAAATAGGTTCATTTGATGCATGTGAAGTAAATCTAACGTGAAATATGAGTGTGTTGTGACTCCTAGGCCTTCCAAGATAGAGGCTAGTCACAAGTCGTGTACTATATGTAGATATGTACGTAAAAATTATATATAAAGCTTATATATAATCGACAAAACATATACATGATGCATGGAATATATTTAACGTGTAACTTGAATTGAAAAGAGGTTGAAACAACTTACTACACATCCTGGGTGGTAGAGAGTCGAGAGTGGAAGAAGGAAACACAAGAAACTATCAAATTCGACTATAACCCAAAGTAGTAATCGAATATATCAAACCCGATCCTTGTTCCTTGCTTCCAAACGATATTGTAACAACTTCTGGTCTTCAAGGGATAGTTTTTAGGAAGAAAGGAAGTTTGTAAGTGTATGTTAATTGATAGAATCGGATGCATGCACAAGAAGTATATATGGTGACTTTTTAGAACACGTAAGTGTAATATTTTTCAAGGAAACCAAAGATACTATGCAATGTCAGTAACTATAGGTTATAGGCTGAGTTTTAAACTTATAATAACATTTGAGTGTGCTTGAAATAAGGTGGATGTCTTGGTGATTCACCTAGATGTCGACCACTATATTATTTTGTACACGAATTGAGAAATCGTGCACCATTTGAACATAGCTGATCATGAATGACATTTAAACATGAAATCATGTTAGAAATGTTATTAGGAACACTTAGGAACAAACGGGAAACAAAATGGTTGAGAAATGAATTAGTTTACATGTCGATTGGGTTGAATATTTGTCAATCATTTCGCCTCTCAAAAATGTATCAAACGTCGACCTATGAACTTGGGATTTGACACACTAATAGTTGGCTAGGTGGTGAATGAGGTGATGTAAAAACATATATGAGTCGTGTGTAAAAATCGGGAGAACGAGGGTCATTTTGGAGGGTGTCTAGTCGACTGATTTGGATAAAAAGAGAAGTGTTGGGCTTTTGTATTGGGCCTGATGAACAGTACTTTTCGAATGGGGTTGGGCTGAGATGATATTAAGGGCCCGTTTGTTTGTAATTAGTTTTAATTATGATTTGTAAGTTTTTAATATTTTGTTAAACGTGTCGAGAACTTGTTTTGTCGTTTGGTGAATTTTGCCATATCGTAATCGTGACCATTTAATATAATAAGAAAATTTCAAATTTTCCTATAAAAATGGTGATTAAAATAATGACAGATATTAACATATAATTACACATTTTTAATTATATGGATTTTTGCGAGGTTTTACACATACCTTGCCCTTTCAAGCATTAAGATCAGTATGACAGATAGAAGTGAAAAGAATTTTAATTGTAACTTTCATTTTTTGAGGTGGTAGAACGCGGATTTGTTCCATAGAGAAAGGTTCCCCAGGACCCCATGCGACAGCAGCTTCACACATCATGAAGCTGCTACCCTTTGCCTATCAACCTCTTCATGCAATTCCATCTACTATACCACTCCGTGCCTGAGCTTACTCCAAACTGTCCTGCTTTCCCATTTCCTAGTTAGTGTCTGCAAACATAAAAATCTAACTTTCATTGGTTATGCAAAATTATTGAACTTCTGGAAATACAAACCTTCATTCTTTACATTTATGAATAATCTAATCTAATAAATATTCGAACCAAGAAAATGAAACAGTTGATCATAAAACATTTGAAAAAAAAAAAAAAAAACATCCTTTTGAGACTGCAGTATAATAGTTTAAGGAAAAGCTACTTTGGCCTTGTAACTAATCTTAAATCTTATGATGTGAAATATTCCGCAATCGAAATACAACTCCCAGTTTCTTTTTAACAGCTGCTACTGGGCAAATGACTAATGCCAACATTAAAAAAACCAAAGATTTTTTGAACATACTTGCTACACACCAATTGGAATACTGTCACTTTCAAATTCAAAAGATTTTGCACTTCATGAAAGGCTAATTGCTTGAAAAATACAATAATAATAAGATATCAAAGTTAAACGCTAATCCAAATACCCCCAAGTATTATAGATAAACCATTACCTTGTCAAGCCTCCTTGTTTTTTGCATTTCTTTCTTCTCCAATTTCTCCTCTTTGGGATGACCAAATGGTCGAATACCTAAGCAAAATACATGGGCATAAGTCCAGTGGTTGATACTTCAAGTCACATAAAACTAAGGCACCAATTTGTAGTGGGCTGTGAGCTTGCAATCTAAAATTCTATAAGACAGTGTTTGAGAATGTTTTTTTTTTTTTTTTTTTTTTTTTTTTTTTAATTTTATTATTTATTTTTTTCTTTCTAAATTTTTTTAAGCAGATAAGGAGTCAAAAATTTGGAAAATCAAGCTACTTATTCTTATCTCCTTACTGGGGGTAAAATAAGCTCTTTTAATAAGCATGTAAGGAACTTATAGTCAAAACAGTCCCAAACCCACATGAATTCAGCTATTAATACAACTCCAAACACCCCTTAGTTCAGCAATTTGACATCTCATTGATCAGAAGCAAAATTGCATATCAAATGAAAATCTTATTACATTTTTTGATATGCATAAATAAAAGTTTGAAGTTAACTAAAATAAACTTACAGTAAGCTGCCACTGCATTCATCGGCATCCGTGTTATCAAATTTATGGTAGCTTCAGTGGTAAGAAACACTAACATGTTGTCTGCAGAATATGGACAACGCCCATACCACCCTATATCATTAGCACGCACTCGAATGACTCCAGCCTATTTTTCTCCCTATACACGCAGAAAACAACCTCTGTCCCCGGTGCAACATTGGCATCAAACACTCCTAAACCTCTATTTCAATGCCTCTAGGATCCATCTTCTTTAGCTTCAACACATGCCCTTTTGTCTCGGGATCAAAAACACTTCCAATCAAGCTTTACACTTCCGAAAATTCTGGTATACCTGAACATCAACATATATATAACTCCAACAAATATGTACTAATGCACAGTTTTGCATCCAAGAAAAACAAACAACAAAAAATCCTTCACCAACATGAAAAAAAATTGAAGCATTGACTTAATTACTCCTATGTCTGATTTCAACAATATCATACACTTGCAAAAAAATAAGGATCCCACCTCACCTTCACTCACCCTCCACCACAGCGTCCTCCCACGCCACCGTATGCGGAAAACCTCATCACAACCAATTAGAACCGAATTGCAGCACTTTAATCCTAAACAGTGGCGTACCAAATAAATGACATCAGAAAACAATGGACCGAAAATAAAATCAAAAACTTTATAAAAGCACAACTAATCTTTAATCCTCAAACAATAACCCTAAGTAATCGAAACAAATCCACACATCTAACAAAATATTATAAAACAAATATAAACTACCACACACACAACGGAATCTAACAAAACTAAAACAACAACGTAAACAAACCGGCGCACCTAACAAAGACACGGGTCTGTCTACAAACCAAAGGAAGCAAGAACAAATATGATATAACTCAGGTAAGAGCACATAAACCCAAAAAATAAGCAAAAAAAAAAAGGGAAAACATGTGGCCTTCATGCAACGCCTAGATACACAGTTTATAACCACATGTAAAGTAACTTTTCTTTTAACTTATTTTGTTGCTTATGAGCGTATTTAAAAAGTGTTTTTCCCATTAACAAAACAAAATTCCCTCTAACAATGGAAATTGACAAACATGGACATCTCTAATATTCTAAAATCACCTAAGACAAATATGAAAAAGAGTACTGCATCATCCTACCCAACCACGAGTCTTGACTTAACAGCACACACTCACGAAGAGTTGCATAGAGCTATAAAGACATACAAAATTAAACTTATACATGTGTAATAGCGAAATCCATAACTTTTTGGTAAACGAAAAATGACATGCATAATAACAATAACCTTACCATGGGTCGAGGGTCGATGCGGGTTGTGTTTTTTCCACGAGTCATATATTTATCAAAAAAGTAAAAAGGCAAAACGAGTCCATGGACACCTGAACCATTTTATTCAAAGATTTTGATATTTACTATAAGTTTCACCAGTAACAATTAATATATTCATTATCTATAGAAAATGGACAGAAAAGTGTTTGTGAACCAATCCAAACCGCTGAATAACGCACCAGTATGTGACCCGTTTTGACCTATTGCCCAACCCGCCCAACCCACTCATCATTACCCCTCTAGTAATTTGAATGAAAAACAAACAATTACATATTTTCACATTTAATATATTTCAAGGTAGAAGAAAAAAACGATGAACTTCATACCAGAGAGGGCACACCTTATATCCCCAAAGCGGACATTTGTCAAAACTACACGTTCCAGCCTACGCTTAGCAGCCTTTGCAGACGCAAGCTCCAAGACTGTGATAGGCGAAACACTGTGTTAAGAAGTGAAGGAATAGAAGTGGCAAGATAATTTTTAACAAAATTTGATTGTTCACATAACAAAAACATCCGCCCAAATAAGTTTAATCAAAGTTAAGCACTATATCCAATCAATAAACACGAATTTATCATAGATGACAATACGTTTCCATGTAACTAAGCACAAAGTTAGTCGTGTCATGAATTCTTTTCACATTAAACTAAAAAAAACATACATCAATTGCAAATATAATCAAGAAAAATACACATTAAAAATTATACCTCTCCTCCTTTGCCATCAAACTAACCACCACTCTTATCAATGATCTAGCAAATTAACACGAAATTGTCGCAAAATTTATCACGAAAAATAAGCCATACCACATAAACTAAAGCACAATAACACAAACCCATAACTTAATTACCCAAAAAACAAAAACCCTATATTAGTAGATAAATTAATAAGTAATTAATTAATATACGTTTAATCTATTAACCGAAAACATACCTTTGATTAATCAGATTGAGTGATGTTGAATGAAAGTATGCCGTTTGGTTGTTTTAATTTTTTGGTGTCGTCGGTTTTTTTAGTCGCCTTTTGTGTTTCTATGTTTGCCTGTCTCCTTCTGTAGAATGAATGTTGAAAGTGAGAATAACTTGGTTTGTTGTTAAAATTTTAGTTTTCGCCCCTATGATTTTGTAGGTCACTCCGCTTTCTTTAAGTTTTTCTTGTTTATAATTTTGACACTTAAATTTTTATACCAATCTTTTATGTATAATTTCTCCAAAAACGATTTTTGATAGCTTTTAGCCGATTAAGGAAATATTTAGCTTTTGTTTTCTTTAAATATTTGTTTTAAAAAATTAACATTAATTTAACTATTACTAAATAAGGAATGAATTGATTTTTTTGAAATGAAAAATTCCCAATAAGGGTTTTGTTTTATTATATAAAAGATTAAAATCATCATCAAACAGGTGTAACAGTCACCATTAGGTTCACCACCAAACTCATTGTTTAACAAATTTTATTAAAAACTAAATTAAACTTTCATTAATAAATAAAAAACATTGCATTTGTAATTAAAAACATAAACTTAGGAAATTTAAAACCTAAACTAATAATCTAAAACTAGACGAATTTTTGCGTAAATTGACGGTGTAAAGCGGCAAGTAATTATATATGCAAAATCATGATTCTGGTTTGACCCTTGATGGGTTAGAAACAAAAAAGTAAAAAAACTTTAAGAATTAAACAATATTTGAAACATTTTTTTAGTTATAAATGATGTTACTATTTTTAATCAAAAGTATAATAATCCACTAACATTACTCAAATTTTAAGCATTTTAAGTTTAAGAAATGCATATGCGTGCATTATAAGTAGTAGAGATGTACTTCCCCTTTATCATACTCTTCATCTGCAAACCTTTTCGGGGTGAATTCCACTCAAGTGATCAATAGAACTCATATAAAACAATTTGTCTTCTTGTCGTTGGTTTTGTTGTTAAAAGTTGAACATATGTCGTATAGTTTGAACTTCCTTTGTTTCATTTCTTATAAATCTAACCAATTATAACCTTCTTGACCTAAGAGCATCTACAATGCATTTGTTGTATAGTTTGAACTTTCTTATGTTTCTTTTGTTTAATTCGGATCTATGATGAATTTTTTCTTGTATCTGGATACTAGGCACTTTTTTTTTGCACAGCCCAAAAGTTTTTATATGTTATTTTTAACATAGTCTTGTGGTTAATTCTCGAAATGAAAGACGGAAAGATGAATCAACAAAAGAAAAAAGGAGGAAAAACCAGTACTTCAATGGATCATATTGAGAGGCAAACTACTGGAATTACAAGAAATTTATACAATGTATTATGTCAACATTTGTGAGTAGATTGCTCTAGTGCCTAAAAGATTACTATACTTTGTTTTTGTTGAAGTAATGAAAATTTTTAATGTCTAGTGACAAAGTTGTCTCAGCTTGAGTCAACTTTCCAACAAATGATATTCTAATTCTCAAATGTATTTCATTTTTTAGTTATAGATTTAACTATGTTATATAACGTTTGTGTAGCGTGTATGATATCTATTATAATTCAAGTTAATTCAAACTCATTTGCATATTCTTGTAGTACTATTTAATTAATGTTTGACGAAAAGGTAAACAATCATTCTACCTTCAGGTATGAGTATGACTATCTTCATCTTAATATCTTCATACTCACTTCTAGCATGATCAGGTATCGTTGTTGTCATTGTTGTTATGTTATCTTATATAGAGTAAGATGTATGATATGAATCAAATTGGCTAATAGTCGATTAATATGAAAAAAACGAAAGTGAAAAACAAGAACAGACCTCCTGCACTTTGAGAAGCAGGTTTCTCCCTAGTCTTTCGACTTCAAATAACTCAATACCCTAAATTGATAATCTGCGTGAATATAAATAGAATCCTAATCCTAATCCTAATAAAACTCTAATACGTAAATAATAAATAAAATATAACTACTGCCACTTCCAGAATTTCAAATTTACCCAAAAGACCTTCAACTTATTTCTTTTTGCGCCTCTCGAACACTTGACCCCACTTTTGACCCGTATTCATATCAATACCCCCTTCCCAAAAAAGTACCTTGTCCTCAAGGTGAAAGTCTGGGAACTGGTTCCGTATGAGTTGAATAGGTTCCCAAGTAGATTCATATCCTGGTAAATTCTTCCAGTGAATAAGAACTTCTCGATCTTCTTTGGAATTACTTTTCCCTTCTCAAAATCCAAGCACTTCTTGTGGCTGCACCATCATCTCCAAATCACTTGATAACTCTTGTGGAAAATCAGTTTCAACAACTTGGTCACCAACTACCTTCTTTAACTGAGACACATCAGGATGAATTGATGTTGTCTCCGGTAACTCAAGCCTATACACCATAGCTCCAATCTTTTCTAATACTTCAAACGGTCCAAAATAGCGTGGAGCAAGTTTCTCATTTAACCTTTTGGACACAGAACGTTGTCTATAAGGTCTGAGCTTCAAAAAAACCATATCCCCCACAAGAAATTGCACATCTCTTCGATGGTATCCGACTAAGCTTTCATAATTTGCTGAGCTTTGAGTAGATTCCTCCTTAACTCATCCAACACATGATCACGCTCCTCCAAGTATTTATCCACTTCAAAAGTAGGAGCTGAACTAGTCTCTTAAGGAATTAACTTTAGCGGATCTCTTCCATATAATATTTTAAACGGCGTTGCTTTACTAGACGTATGATATGACGTGTTGTACCAATATTCAGCCCAAGATAACCATCGAGACCATTGCTTTGGGTTTTCAGAACTAAAACATCGTAAATAAGTCTCAAGGCTTCTGTTGACTACTTCCGTCTGCCCGTCCGTTTGAGGGTGGTAGGTTGTGCTTCGCTTCAGTGTTGTTCCCTGCCACTTGAAAATTTCTTTCCAGAATTTACTCATGAACACCTTGTCTCGATCAGTCACCATAGCTTTTGGTACACCATGTAATTGTATCACTTCTCGCATAAAAGAAGCAGCTACTGTTGTTGCCGTGTAAGGGTGTCTTAACGGAACGAAATGAGCATACTTGCTTAGCCGATCCACGACTACTAATATGACCGTGAAACCTTCAGAATTAGGTAACCCATCAATGAAGTCCATAGTAACCTCATCCCATACTTTCTCAGGCAATTCTAAAGGCTGAAGTAACCCACCAGGTGCTAGTGTTGAGTATTTATGACGTTGGCATACAAGACACTCCGAGACCAACCTTGATATATCTTTTCTCATTCCCGGCCAATAGAGTTCGGAAGCCATGCGATGATAAGTTTTTATGGTGCCTTCATGCCCACCCGTCGCGCTGCTTTGGAACTCTAAAAAAAGTTTAGGAATCCAGCTAGACTTCCTTGGCAACACTAACCTGTTCTGGTAAAACAAGCGCCCTTCATTTAGAGTGTGTACCCTTCATACGACCCATCTTCTATGATTTTTTTCGGTAAAGTCTCAAGTTCAGGATCACTTTCCAGATCCTTTAACAATTCTTCCCATTGGCAAACACTAGGTAGTGATACAACTTTGTATTCAACTGAATCTGCTCGTCTAGACAATGCGTCAGCAGCACTATTGTCTTTTCCAGGACGATATTGGATCTTAAAGTCATAACCCATTAGTTTGGAGATCCACTTTTGATATTCCGCAGGTACCAACCTCTGCTCTAATAGATATTTAAGACTTCTTTGATCTGTTTTTACTATAAAACGTCGACCCAACAAATATGGTCTCCATTTTTGTACAACCAAGACAATCGCCATTAACTCTCTCTCATAGATCGATTTTAGTTTAGCTCTAGTACCTAACACTTGGCTAAAATAAGCGATGGGTTTACCCTCCTGCATCAACACTGCTCCTATCCCATGCCCAGACGCGTCTGTCTCAACAATAAATGGTTTGTTGAAGTCGGGAAGGGCAAGTACAGGAACTTGAGTCATAGCTTCCTTTAGTGTTTGGAAAGCACAAGTTGCTTCATCATTCCAGTGAAAATTATCTTTCTTATGTTGTTCTGTTAAGGCCCAAGCTATCTTTCCGTACCCTTTGACAAACTTTCGATAATACCCTGTAAGTCCCAAAAATCCTCAAAGTTCCTTGCTATTCTTTGGTATCGGCCAATCTATCATGGCTGCAATTTTTTATGGATCAGCCATAACTCCCTCCCCAGTTACAATATGCCCCAAATACTCAATACGGGTTTGAGCGAATGAACATTTTTTCTTATTAGCATACAACTCATGTTGCCTTAAAGTGGCTAAGACTATAGTCAAATGTTTCTGATGTTCTTGTTCATTCCTACTAAACACCAGTATATCATAAAAAAAAAATAAGAACGAACTTTCGAAAGTAAGGATGGAATACCTTGTTCATGAGTGACTGGAACGTCGCTAGTGCATTTGTCAGGCCGAACGTCATAACTAAAAACTCATATTGCCCCTCGTGTGTCCGGAACGCTATTTTTGAAATACATGATTCCTTCATGCGAATCTGATGATAACCTGATTTTAAGTCAAGTTTAGAAAATATAGTCGCCCCGTGTAATTCATCTATGATAGGAATAGGAAATTTATCGAGAACTGTGGCCTTGTTTAATGCCCTATAGTCCACACAGAATCGCCAACTACCATCTTTCTTTTTTACCAACAACACCGGACTAGAGCATGGACTTGAGCTAGGTTGGATGACACCAGCGGCTAACATCTCCTTGACTAATTTCTCGATTTCATTTTTTTGTACATGAGGGTAGCGATAAGGTCTGACACTTATGGGTGTCGTACCTTCCTTAAGCACTATGGAATGCTCGTGATCACGGCAGGGCGGTAAACCTGATGATAAATTAAAAACATCATCATAATCTAATAATAAGCCACCTATATCAAAAAATGTCTCTGTAGTCATAGCCATGGTTTGTGTCTCGTCTAATTGTTTCATCTCCACTAGAAAGCCCTTCTTTTCTTTTTGCAACGAACGCGCCATGGATTTGAGTGAAACCAACGTCCGACTTAGGCCAGGATCACCCTTAATTGTAACATTCCTTCCATCTATCACAAAAGTCATCCTTAGCTCCTTCCAATTCACCGTCATGTCACCTAACGTTTGTAACCATTTGATTCCCAAAATCATATATGTGCTTCCCAGTTCCAAAGGGTAAAAATCATCGATTACTTGCAAGTCGGGTAGTGCTAACACAACCTGTCTACATAAGCCATAGTTGTTTTCTATTTTTCCATTGCCCAAAATAACTCCGACAGACCCATACCCACTCACAACTAACCCTAAATCCTTCACCAGATTGTTCAAAAAGAAATTATGAGTAGCTTCGTAATCAATCAACACAATGACATCTCGTTCACCTAATTTGCCCTGAATTTTCATTGTGCGAGGTATAGTGAAACCCAACACAGAATTCAGTGAAACCTCTACCGAATCTAAGTGAACATGCTCTTAATCGGATTCACCATCCTCATCCTCATCTCCAACTAAAAGTACCTATAATGTTTTACTCGCGCAAATGTGGCCAGGTGCAAACTTTTCATCACATCGGAAGCAAATTCCCTTCGATCGTTTCTCGGCCATCTCCGCATCCGTTAGTCTCCTAAAAGGCTTTAGGCGGCCTGTAGTTGCACTTGCTGGTTTTCTTTCTTGATTGGTTATTGGCCCGAAAGAACGTGATGAACCTGATCCACTGTCATTTCGACTTGCGTTGTAACTCCCTGCTAAAGGTTTATATGAGCTTTTTCATACAACACCATTCAATTTGTTTTCATCAATCATGATAGCAAGTTTCATGGCATGATGCAGGACTTCAGGTTGCATAACTCGAACTGCTGATTGCAATTCAGGCTTTAACCCTTTTACGAAAGTTCCCTCCATGACCTGCTTAGAAATTCCAACCAGTTGTCCCGCTAACGTCTCAAACAAGCTTACATACTCGCGGGCAGAACCTTCTTGTGTTATTGCCAAGAACTGCTCATAAAGAGTACCCTCTTGTGATGACTGAAACCTCTCCAACAACCATCTCTTCAGTCCTTCCCAAGTGCGAAACGGAGATCTTGCCTCACTCCAACGAAACCAAGCTAAAGCTTGCTCCTCCATACACAGAACCGCTGCCCTAAGTTGCTCGCCCGGTTCAATGTCTTGGACTTCAAAATACCTCTCTACCTTGTAAATCCAGCCATGAGAATCCTCTCCATTAAATAATGGCATCTTTAGCTTCCGCATACGATAATCTGACCCGTGAAAATTACCCCTGTTGCTATGATGTAGTGTGCCTGACTCTTCAAAACGAACATATTACTCAAAACGGTTATCACTCCTTGGACCCTTACCCCCACGATTTGATACCTCTGGTTTGTCCTTGTTTGTAGTAAAAGGAAAACCAAGGTCGTCAAATTTATTAGAGGAATGCTTGAGACCCTCGTTCACCAGTATGTAATCCCCATTTAAACCCATCTTTGGAGAACTTTGTTCATTGGATAGCTTGATGGCTGATAACATCTTCATCACCTCTGCAAATTGCTGCTCCATCGCTGTACTTAATTCTGATTTCACAGCTCCTAATTCTTTTGAAAAGTTATTATGCATAGCAGTGATTCACTCGTTGACCTCTGCTCGGTGTTGGCTGTATTCTTGTTGGAATTGAGTAAATTCATTATCAAGATCAGAAACCTTCTTGTTTGTCATGATGGTAATTTGCTGTAGTATTTATTTCAAATCAGTGGTATCCAGGAATGACTTGTTCTGATACCAATTTGATATGAATCAAATTGGCTAATATTCGATTAATATGAAAAGAACGAAAGTGAAAAACAAGAACAGGCCTCCTGCACTTTGAGAAGTAGGTTTCTTCCTAGTCTATCGACTTCAAATAACTCAATACCCTAAATTGATAATCTGCGTGAATATAAATAGAATCCTAATCCTAATTGTGGAAAACTAGAAGGGGGGTTGAATAGTTTACCGTTTAAAATCTTTTTAACTTGTTTAATTAGCTTTGAAACTTTCCGTTTGATCAAAGATATATACACAAACACAATATATAACATGCAAGTAAATGAAAGAAACGATCAAACCACAACACGAGTATTTATCGTGGTTCGGCTACAAGGACTCTTTTTCCTTGCTCTACGTCCACGCCCCGAGTATCCAACTTGAGAGTTTCTTTCACTAGTCAACAAGCTCCTTTCACCGGCGGAGAAAACCTTACACGTCGCTTATACACGTTTACCAACACTAAGCTAGATGTCGAGTTCTTTTACAAGGGTACAACCACTCCCGTTAGTTCTTTTACAAGGGTACAACAACTCCCGTCACACTTTGTATTTTGAGGACTAAAATACTAACCGATCACTACTGAAAATACACAATCAAATGAAGTGTAAACTACACAAGTCTACACAATGCTAAGCTAACAAGTCTTGCAACGTTGTGTTGAATACTTGTAACTTTTTATGAATTCGTGAATCTCTTTGCTACAAAAAGAAACTTCACATATGAAATGTTAAAGGGTTAGATGAAAGAATGAATGAATGTGTGAAAATATAATGTAGAGTGGTAAGCCAAAAATCAAACTTGTGGCTTAGTATTTATAGCAAAACCTTCTGCAGGCCTGGCGAATATGGCGGAATCCTCAGATGGGTTCCGCCCGTGTACCCCCAGGGTTCCGCCGGGCTTGCAGTTGGTTTTGCAATAAATCTTGCAAACCAAACAATGTCACATCTCATTATACCTAGTCAAACACAAAACTTGCAAGCAAACATATGGTTAGTCAAACACACTTTCTTTCCATAAATGTATATTGACAAAACTTGCCATAAATGTGATGTGACATTTCTATTTTAAAAAATAAAAAGTGTTGTGTTTTATGAAATATAAAATGTAGCAAATGTCTAGTTTATGCAAGTCTTTAAAACTAAGATTATGTTTTACTTAGAAACTAAAGTTTACATAAAAGATAACTACTGCCACTTCCAGAATTTCAAATTTAACCAAAAGACCTTCAACTTATTTCTTTTTGCGCCTCTGGAACACTTGACCCCACTTTTGACCCGTATTCATATCAATGTAATAAGTTAAGTTTTAGATGTATTGTTTAAATTGAAAAAAAAAAAAAAAAAAAAAAAAAAAAAAAAAAAAAAAAACACTTAAATTTTTATTGAATTGAGATTATCACAATGTTAACCAATAAAATGTCTTTTATTTTGAAAACTTTTTAATAAGTTCAAATTTGGTAGTAGGCAAATCAAAATCGAAGGATTAATATGTAGTCTATTTAAGAAAGTATAGGTAAGGTCATAAAAGAAAATTGTTTTGATAGATTTTATAAACCTTTTCACATTTAATACAAGCATGTTCGAACGTTGAGTGAATTGGAAAAGGTATTATGTTGCAATATTTTATAATGGAACAAAGCATTTTGTTGTTAATTTCTCTAGCTACAATATATTCAGCACTAAAAAATAAAGACATATGCGGTAAAAACATTTTCTTATTAATAATTGAAACATACAGTTATTAAAATTTGCATGATAGAAATTTTTTTGAACAAACAATAGAAGTAAAGTAAATATGTACTCGTATCTCATAGTTTGACAACAAACAGTTTTTATGCATTCCTTTTACTGACATAATTATTTAAAATGTCAAACCTCACCAAATAACATCATTACAATTTACCACTAATGCTTACTCATGCTCCTACGCTTATACGATCACGCCACCAACAACTCCATTATTTCTAATCCCATGTTATTCGGGTAAAAATAAACTCTATTTTTTTCTAAAGATCTTTAATATATCCATTACATTATCAGAGGTGTTTTATTTTGGACTTAAAATCTCATACATACCGAAGGACGATTCACGACCGTTGGATCAAAAAGACAAGATTTAAGAATAAAAAACACGGAGGGACCACTTCTGCCAATTCACCAAACCTACCTCAACAACCCCACCCCTACACCTCTTACTTTCAACAAAATCAGTATACAAAAATCTCACTCTCTCTTTAACAACCATTAAAAAACTGCAACAAAAACTCAAAATCAACTGATTTTAACCGTTCAAATCATCAATAAAACACAAAAATGGAAGGATCATCGAGTGCAAAATGAACCTACTGAATTTCGAGATGAAGGTACGATGCTTCTGACTAATTATTTAGTTGATTTTATTGGTTGTGTTTTTTAGTGTTTACATTTGGTTGAGTTTCTGAGTAAAAAGCTTTGTATACATGGATGCACACCAAGTGTTTGCTGAAATGTGTGAATGAAAAGTATCATACGTGTGTATCACCAGTGATATTTGAAGTTGAACTGTATATGTGTATTATCACTAGTGATATTTGTATTTGACTTAACCGTGCAAATCACATAAAGCACACAGAAAATAAAACAATTGACATATAAAACAATGAATACTTTAGTTTTTACTGTTATAGAATCATTATTAGTGTATTTTACTAGTTAATCTTTGATAATTTGTGATGTTGTGATGATTTATGTGATAATATGAGAGATTAAAAGTTAGGTTTAACAGAACAAAAGATATGTTGTGATGCTTCTGTTTGATTTGTGGTGGATTTGTATGTTTAATAGATAGATTGTGCATGTTTCAAAAAGTTTTACCACGGTATTTGAAAACAATATTGACTGATAGTGTATCACCTGTGATATAACAGTTAAATTATCGTTGATTGGTAGTATATCTATTGTGATAACAAATAGTTATTTGTTTGACATATGATATTGAAAACAAATGTACTATTCGTACACTAACAAAAATTATGAAAATATTTTGATGCAGACTTGAATGAGACTTGTGCAAAAAACAACATCATCAAACATAAGAATCAACAACAAGTGCAATTGTCGTTGAAGAAAGCACAACAACTCCACAAACAAATTGAAGAAGCTCAAACACCTGTCATATCACAAGTTCCTCAATCCCCACAATTGATTCAACAAATAGAAGAAAGCTGACACACATGTGATATCACCAGTGATAGCACTTGTGATATCACCTGATATCACCTGTGGTATCACCTGTGATATCACATGTGATATGTGATCACATGTGATATCAAAGGTTCCCCCGAAAGCATCTGGGAATAAAATGAAGGTGCTGGTTGTAACACCCCCAATTTCGTGATAGGCAGCGGAATTCAAACTGGGTGTTACTCGACGGCACAACAGTTATAACAATAGAAAACGAACTCTAATTGAGTCGTTTTAAAATACTTATCATTCGAATTATATAAATATCAGAGATTACAAAATGAGGTCCCAAATGGTTTCATGTTTACAAATTACATTAAATGAGTTTTCGAATGATTATAAAATTTATAGCCCTCTTGTATATCCGAGCTCCTCCATGTCTGCCTCTAATATCATGGACCTGAAATACATGCTTAAAACTGTCAACACAAAGGTTGAGTGAAATTCATAGAGTTTATTAAATGGATGAACACAAGATGTTTGTAGTGTGAGTTAATTAGACTTACACTAATGGTTGGAAAACAAAACAGTTATTATTATTTACTAAGCTCATGCAACCAATACGTTAACGGGTACCAATATCAATCGGTGGATTTGTTGCCCCGGTAGGTACTTTGCCGTCACACCTAAGTTTCAAATATAGTGCATTTGTTTGAACGCATTTGGTCAATACAAATGGGATTCGTCAATCCCAATAGGCCTATTCACAATACTCGCGCTTACTATTACTAGTGATTAATTGGTTCATGATATGTGGCCTAGGATTGGCAAGGATGGTACTTAGTAATAATAAAACAATCAGATAGCATACAATTTCAAAGCATTGTGTTCGGTTTAAAATAGCATGTATTCCCCCCAAGGGTTTGTAAAACAATTAAGTAATGGAAAGTGTGGCTATGAACTCATAGTAATATGTAAAAGTTTAGAGTACTTGAGAAAGTAAATGAAAATAGTTGAGCATGTATCTCCCCCAAATGTAATTCAAAACGTATAAAAGTAGGGCTATGAAACTCACTGTGAGTTGGATGATGTTTAAGGATATAATGAAATCGCTGGATAAGAAGGGAAAACCTCTACGTACAACCTAGAATAGAATGTTGCGACTTAGGTTGGAACAATGTCTAAGAATACAAAAACGTGCCTATATATGTCTTGCATATTGTTCATGACGTAGTACTTAGTATGTTGTGTAGGTTGTTGTATAAAGATGGCTTATGAAAACACGTTTAGTCTGTATATCTCGCACTACCGTTCGGGCCATCATGATTCAGAGGTCATGTAGCAAACGTTCGAGGAGCTAGGACACTTTAATTTGTAAATCCAGCAACTCGTCGATCCGTTTACCCAAATGAAACCCCTCATATGAAGTTCCCTAGTGTTGTAGTATTCGATATAAAATATATGTTTTTGATCTTTAAAAGTTACATGTCCGAATAGTTGAATAAACTTAGGGAAGTTTATTTTGAATGACTATTGTTATCTTTAATGAGTTTACTAAGTCTAGTATGGATGGGATATTACTTGCAAAATCTCATGGTCATTGGATGGAGTAGATCCAAATTGGTTGATTATGTTACGACTGACACTTTAGTTCATGTTTTCGACTTAGAAAGCCATAAGGTCTTAGCTGTGGCCTTGTCGTAGCTTTGGTCATGGCTACCATGGTCTCGAGACTCATCTTTGGCCTTAGCCATGGCTGTGGTCTCGGCTTTAAGGTCATTAGACCTCTTGGTTTTACTTAGCCATAACCAATACATGGTCATTTGGGTATTAAAAATGGGCTGTTAAGAATTTGAAGAAAAATATCACTCGTTATGCGTTTTAAGGGTTCAAGCTTCTTTTCACTTGAACGAAAACGTCGTTCTGGACAACTTTCAAGTTTTAACTTTTTGATGAAACGGAACAGAAGTGCCTCATTTAATTAGGTCAGATCGCTTAACAGTAGCGTATCGGCAATTTTGGTCTTTCCGTTTTAATAACTTCATTTTGCCATATCTTTTTGACTCATGTACTTGTTTTAGGTGATTCCAGTTGCTCTGTTTTCCTTTTTAAGTCCTCTACCACAGTATGTAATTGTCCAATATTATGTTTATACCATTTTGGTCGTATTTCTCAATATAAGTCACTAGTTTTCTTATTTAATTAACATAGGTTAACATATAGTTTCCATAACTTGTTTTAAGAGTTTTTATACATCATGAACATAACACAAAGACCATATATAGAATGAGTGAAACATAATAAGCATGAAAATGATATTGAGCAAGAAAGTGTATTTGGGTTTCTTACAACTTTTGGCTTTCTAATGAAAGGAATTTAAGAACAAGGATTAGGACTTTGATTGAGCAAGCTTTTCACACTTTAGCAACCCTTCTACACTCTTGTATTATTGAAGGATTGGTGATGAGGTTTTAGGTGACTTGAGTGGATTTAAACTCAAGATAAACAACTAAAATGCTAAGGATTTGATGTAGTTACTTGTAGCTTGAATTCTTGTGTGAAACTTGAAGTAGAGAGAAAATTAGGAGTGTTTTTGTGTATGTGAGGTTATGAACGACCAAGAGAGGGTGAGGAGGGTTATATAGGGCATTGAGAAGGTGCTAGGAAGGTGTTAGGAAGAAGCAATGAGGAGGTGCAAGTATTAGGATATTTAGGAAGCTTACTTAGGAAGTTTGGACACATACATGTATTCCAAAAGTTCAAGACTTATCTCAAGCCACCAAGGCATGGTGAATCACCCCTTAGGTCGGCCATAATGATGGGGGAGTGACTAGATACATAAACTTGGTATTATCTAAGTTACGGAGTGAGTTTTGGTTCCGTTGATCACTAACTGTAAGCTGTTAAGTCACAAAATGTAAAACCGGGTATCGTAAATATACGAAACTTGAAAGAATGATTAAAATTATCAATATACTCATTATTATCTTATAAAAATGAGTGATAAGTTTAGTGGGTTGCGAAAACGCTGTTAACGCTGGAAATCGTAAGCTAAAAACGCGTAATTCACGTAAAAAGCTAAACTGGAAAACGTAAAATTCCAAAATTCCTGAGAATGTTATGGAAGGTGAAAAACTTACATTTCTCTTGTTTGTGATTTTGTGGGGACATATCGGGATGCCTAAATGACGTTTAAACCTTAAAGAAATTTTCAGACATGGTTTCGTGATTTTTGCAGAAATGATCCGACGAGTGTCAAACTCTCGGATTATCATTAAAATAAATTAACTTACGAGCATATGAAATAAAAATTTTGGGGATGAATAGTGATGATGAATAGTAAAGTGAATAGTAAACATGAATAGTAAAATTTTCGGGAATAGAAATTAACCTGAAAATGCGAATTGTTACACTGGTTGATAAACCAATGGAGAGGACGGATTTTGAAGAACAAAAGTAAATAGAACAAGTTGATGAAAACAGTTGCATTGTTATGTTTTAATCTATACGGTTATAAATAAATATGTATAGTTGACAAGTTGGAAGTCAATAGTAGGTATTTAGTTTGACTGAATCATGTTATTTGTCACAAGAGATTCAAACTCATAGAAATGGGCCATAGCGAGCAATTGTTTAATCCATCTTGATTTCTGAATATTTGTTTGATAAAGTTTTGAGTGGTATTTAGTTTAATATGGTAATGTGAAAAGTGAAAAGTGAAAAGTGTCATACCTGTAGTATCACCAGTGATATTTGAAGTTGAACTGTATATGTGTATTATTACTAGTGATATTTGTATTATCACTTGTGAAATTTTGTATATTTTATAGGTTTTTTTGTTTACTTGTTAAGCTTTATTTTATTAGTGCTATTGAGTAAACCTAACAATTCAGAAGGAAAAAAAAACATAATAGTATTACAAATGATATACAAGTCCAGGATAAAATTAGCAATGCTATTAAATAAACCTAACAATTCAGTAAAAAAAATCAATCAATCAACAAACTAATACTTCAATTGCAGCGACTGAGAAGCCGCCTCCACTTTCAACTACGCCGCCGCCCCTTTGACATTTGAAACTTTTCCCTTGTTTGGACAAGTATGTCTATTATGATCAAGTAAACTACAAATATTACAACCCTTCTTTTGGTTCTTAGTTTTCTCAATAGCTTTTTTAGGTCCACCCTTAATACGGTCATTCTTATGTCTTTTAGGAGGATTATTTATACCCATAAAATCTTGAACAATATCACAAACTTTTCGGGGTGGAAGACTTGGCAAATCAGTCTCAACTTTTGACTTTAGCTCTCTCAGGTTGTCTACAAAAGAAGTCCAGTTTCGTAGACAGCTTATCAGTAATTACAACAATAAGAAACAGATTATCAAACATATCACTGATGATACTACACATATATCAAACATATCACTGGTGATACTACATATATATCAAGCATATTACTGGTGAAACTACACATATATCAAACATATCACTGGTGATACTACACATATATCAAGCATATCATTGGTGATACTACACATATATCAAACATATTACTAGTGATACTACACATATACCATCAGCAAAAACATTTATTGTGTTTGTCTATTACAGTGAAAGGCACAAAAACCATCTTGTGCATAAAAAGTACGTAATTAATACCTTCGTGTAAAATCCAATAATGATCTTCATTATATACTCAACATTAAACTCAGAAACAACACGAGAAATGCCAAGAACTCCATAAGCTTTTTTGGTAGCCCTACAAGCATTTAAATAGAGTACCACAGAAAAGACTTCAAAACACTGTAAGCTACACCTTAATTAATAAATAATAAACAATATTACACTATAATTAATAAATTATTAGTAACTTATACTCACAGCTTATCCCCACAAACTTATATTTTCATCCTCATCAAAATGTCAAAAATATTATATAAGAAAATTAAACATCTTAACATAAACAACTTATAAATAAACAGACTAACAATTATCACTGGTGATGCTAAACGTATATCACTGGTGATACTAAACCAGCTTATAATTAGCAACTTCAAATATCACTAGTGATACTAAACATATGCTACAGAGCAGATTCAAAACCACAATTAGACACAAAAACAGCATTCAAATGCAGTTAAAAACATAATTTCAACTAACAACTTAATTAATAAGCAAAATTACAAAAGCAGATAACAAAATTATCAAATATTTTTCACTCACACATTTCATCAAACACTTGGTGTGCAACTTGATCACAAGGAATGTTAAATAACTTGATCCACATAATTAACAAACGATTCAACAGCACTATCAACAACAACAATATCCATCAAATCAGCTTCTGAAAACAAATGGTTCATTCAAATCAAAAGAAGACATAAAAAAGGATGATAATGATCGGGAGGTGATTATGAGATGATGATCGGAATGGTGACTGGAATGGTGATGGTGATGATGATCGGAACGATGGTGTAGCGGTGGTGTTGCGGTGGTAACTGATTATGGAGGGAAAAGGTAACAGATTATGGAAGGAAGTCGGTTGAGAGAAAACACACAGTTTGTGTGTGAAAAAAAAGCGAATGGAAAAAAATAAATAAAATAAAACTTTATATAGGTGGGGTAAATTAGGTTTAAGTGATTAAATCTTAAATTAATCTAGGCCATTAGATAAAAAATGATGGAGGATGAGGATTTGTCCATTGGTATGTACAAAAAAAGTTATGCATTTGAATTTTCCTCTACATTATCATTAAAAGTACCCATTGTTCCTTATCTTTCGAGAAATTTTCATCTTTAGGAAATATTAAGACGCCAAAAAACATCTGCTACATCCTATCTTTGTTGGGCATCTCCACCTTCAAAATACTTCTTCATTCCTAACTACAAATTTGTACACCAACAAATACCAATAGTCTGAAAATAAATCATCAGATACCAAAAAAAACAATATAAGACCACAATTAGATCATCTATACTTAACAAGTTAATTAAAATGTATGGAGACTTTTATATTTTAAAAATATACTCTAATAGAAAGTTAGGGCATTTGAAGCTTCATAATGCACTGTTCGAAGTTTATTTAATTTATTACCCAAAAAAAATATATGAAAAAACATCTTGTTCTTCAAAAACTCAAAAAGTCACCCTCTAGTAATTTTGCCCTTAGGAATCCACCATTCCATGCTTTCTCTTTGCTTCTTCACCTACAAAATAACAGAAGAGATACATATTCAAATTCTTATATACGATTTCAAAAAACCCCAAAATTTCAACAAACACTTGTCATGTGAAAAGTGTGTTTCAAGCAGGAATGTTACATGTTATCTTTATGTGTTCACCGTCTAGTTAGACCTGGACCACCAACTTTTAGCCTCCTCGTCTGTAAAAAAATGCTACTTTATTCCTTCATATCAGTAAGTTTAACTCTCATCATGATCTGATAATTAAGATTTTGACCAAAGTTAAATATTTGTAGAAAGTATATACAACCAAAGAACCTCAAAGTGAACTTACACAATTTCTAGAGACGTTTTGTCACACCCCCAAAATACCTGAATGGCAACGGAATGGAATACCAGGGGGTGACGGTCATAGCACCACAGTTACAGTTATATTGAACGACCTAAAGTGTCGTTTTGAAAATACATCGTTTGATTTAGTTAAAAACATTCAGAGTTACAAAGCATAGGTCCCAAAGTCTTGAAAAGTTTAAGAAAATAAGTTTGGTACAATCAAACGTTAATATATAAGTGCATGAAAATCCAAAATGAGACGCGTCATCCTTGCTACTCACTAAAATGACTCCATGCATGCCATGAGGGATAAACCTTAGTTACTGACTCCTCCCAAACCAACCAGTCAACCGTGTGCAGCTGATAGGCCCACCTGGGAGAAAGTGCAAGTTAATATTGACCGTGGAAGTATAGGGAAATCCCCGGGTCGTTAAGTCCCAACGAGATTGAAATTGTATTTGTAAACGGTTAGGAGAGTGAGTGGTACTGAGGACAGTAACATAAATGATTTGAGGGTTGATTATACTACTGATTGCTTGATATTTGGAAAATATGAAACGATATAAACTATAACAGAAATACAGATATAAACATAAAAGCACAAACTGGAAAATCAGATAACAGACAGAGACAAGTGGGTTTTAACAAGTTACAAACTACAGGGGGTAAAATTGAAACTTTTTAAAACTTAAAATTAAAGAAAATGGAAAATGAAATTGAAGTTATGAAAATGATTATTATAATATTTAAATATTATTTAATTAATTAAAACTACTTAAAATCTATTTTAATCCTAAGTTAAATTAACTAAAAATGATAAATACCACAAATTACACTAAAAACTTATAAAAATAATTTCTAAACCTTAATTAGAACTTGAAGAAAGTATAAAAAAATAAAAATAAATATCTTTGTCTTTTTATGAGTATTTTATTAATTAAAAACTATTTAACTTAATTAAACTATTTTAACTATTTTAAATTAATATTAATACTAAATTACCTTAGAAAATTATGATAAAATTTATAAAACTATTTAATCACTATAGGAATACTAAAAAATTATAAAAAGTTGCCAAAAATTATATTTAAACTAATTGACTAATTAATTACTTATTAATTAATTTAAAGCTAATTTAATTAATTTAAATAGGAAAATTAGAAAATGGACAGTGGAAATTATAAAATTATTTTTAAAAAGTCTTAACTACTTTATAAAACTTAGGAAAAATATAAAATTCTACTTTTGTTAATTAAAATTAAAGAAATTTATTTAATTACTAATATTACCTATTTAATTATTTAAACTAGTTTTAAATCTAATAAATAGTAAAATGCTTAGGAAAATTCTAAGAAAATTATTTTAACTACTTTAAGGTACTAAGTAATTTATAAAATTATAAAATTGGACAAGTGCTTATTAATAAGCTGATATGAAAATTAATTAGATAATTTCTATTAAATAGAAGCTATCACTATTTTTATGTTTGCTTTTTCTGGTTTTTCTTTTATAAAATTACTTAAATACTTAAATAATGAAACTTTAACAAAGAAAACTACTTTAGAAATCAAGAATAAGCACTGAGAGTGCTTATTTGCTTATACAGTTGACTATGGTTGACTAGATTAAGAAATAAGCTAAATTGGGCTATGTGGTGTCCACACTGGTTAAGCTAGGTTCACCTAAGTTACTTGAACTATTTTAGACTAGATTTGGTGAGATAAGCTCCTAGAATAAGCTGGAAAGCTAAAATAAGCACTTGCTTATTTGGTTTCTAACTCAGAAATGGGACAGAGTTTTGGTTCAAAACTAAGTGGGGTCCACTAGTCTAAGGGTCAAACTAAGGGTCAACTATTGAACCTGGGTAGGAGGGGGGTTGTAAGAACCAAGGTATGAGGTGTGGGGCCCACTGAGGTGGTCACAAAACCACCACAAAGTGGGTGGTGTGGCCTGAATCTGCTGGTGCAGGGGAAGAGTCTTCCCTGCAAGTGAGTTTGATGGTGAGTGGGGCCCAGGGTAAAAATCCTAAAAATATAAGCTGTATGGGAACTCAAAGATAAGGTGGTAGTCTATTACTAAAACAAATTTCAAGTCCTAGATCCAATTCCTAAATTCTAAACAAATCCTTGAAGATTTGAGAAAATCTGAGATGATGAAAATTTGACTTTTGATAATAATCTAAGATTTGACTTTATTGAACTTCTAATCACTACTACTGATTTAATAAGCTATAGTAAGCTATGACTAACCTAAATTAAGCTAGAACTAATAGATATAAGCTAATGTGAGGGTTTGTGGACCTTAAATCCTTGACAGTTAACTGTCAAGGAATTTGGAAATTGATTTTAACTTTTTGTTGTTTAGACCTAAACTTTTATGCCTTAATTAACCTAAGTAACACTACTGCAAACTATTAAAACACCAATAAACACCAAATGACAATAAGAGCTAAGCTCACAAGCTTATTCCAAACACTCCCTAAGCTTTACTGTTTTAAGATTTATGGAGCAACAAGTCATAAGAGCTTATTACACAGATACAGATCAACTTATGATGACTAATTAAGTATAAATGAACACTTAAACACATGAAATAACAACAATTAACCAAGATTACTTACTATACTAGTTTGACTGTGTAATTTTTATTTTTTTTTAGTAACTATGAATTACAACAACAAGATACTAATTTAGTGTTCTATTATCATTATTTAGGACTGAATAAGCATTAATCAATTGAAAAAGCAAGCAATGAACCAAACTATAGTACAAAGACAGTTATGAGATTTCAAAAACTTACAAGGTGCTTTCCTGCTTGAAACATGAACCAAGAACAACCTATTTCCTCCCTGAGGATCTAAACCCAACTCCAAGCTTTTTGTATGCTTCCAAATCTCTTCTGAAACCCAGAAATCAAAACCAAGTGCCACAGTTGACTTTCTTTGACCAAATTTGTATTTGATGAATTTTTTATCTTATACTGATTTGTAGATTACTAAAAGCTTTATTGAGCTTTTTAGGAGCTTATATGAGCTTCTTGAGTCTCTATAACATAACAATAACAAGTAACAGCTTATTGAGAATTTTGATATGAAATTGAAAATGGCATCAACTAAGATAACAACACAAACTTGATTTTTATTCACTAAAAGGATTACTAGTACACTGAGAATGCTTAAACTGAAACTTGAAAGCTTTAAATTACACTTGAACTCTTAAAACTACTAATACGACATACACTTTTTAAAATTAAGCTAGATACTTGACTCCTCTGCTTCTCTTCCTTTTATAAGCTCAATTTAGGGTTTCTTGGATGACTTGGAGCTTTTCCCACTTCAATCTTGGCCCTCTATTCTTCTGCATTGATCAAGACCGTTTAAATTAAAAATGGCGCCAAAGTCTTCCAAGTTAACTTGGGGCCAAAGGTCTTCAATTAAGAATTATTGGAGTGTTGTGGAGGTGTCAGGAAGCAAAGGGGAATGTTTTTAGGACAAGTTGGAGTATTATGATGAAAACAGAGGATAGGGCATGGTTTGGGATGAAAATCTGTGGAGAAAGCATTAAATGCTGATGTGGTTTGGTGTGTGAGGTGGAAAGGTGAGGTTTAGGTGAGTAAGGGGTGAGCTGGGTGGACAGATGGTGGAAAAACAACCATGGTATTGGTGTTTGCAAGTGGTGGTGAGGGTGTGCTACAGTGGTAGTAGTTTTGCCGGTATTGGGGGTGTTTGACTGGGGTCAAACCCCGTATTATATAAAAAGGGAAAATGGGCTGGGTAAGTTTTTGGGCTTGGAAGGGTGTGGGCTGGGTAAGGGGTTTTGGATTGGATTTGGTTTTGGTTTATTTAAATAAAAGGGTCCGGTTTGGTTTGTATTTCGCACAAGGACCAAAAATGTAATTTTGACAAAGTTAAAGGGCTGTAATTGTAATCTTCCCAAAGTGTTTTCAGGGACTTAACTTGCCAAAAATGATAAACCAAGGACCAAACTTGTGATTTCTCCATTTAAAAATATCCAGGGACCTTTTCTGTAATTTCTCAAACTCCAGGGACCATTTATGTAAATTTGGATTTTTAAGGGACTGTGGTTGTAATTTCTCAAAATTTTATCAAAATTGTTCCATTTTGTAATTCATGCATAGTACAAGGGTATTATTTGTAAATTTCCAAGTTTTGAATACCCAAGGACCATTTTTGCCAATTTTGTAACTTGAGGGGTAAAAGTTGCCAGTTTGTGTAAACTTTCATCCAGGGATCATTTGTGAATATTTTTGGTTTCCCAAGGACTTAAGTTGACTTTTCATTCATTTTAAACCTTCAGGGACTAGTTTTGACACTTTGTGAAATTTGAGGGACTGAAACTGCCAATTATGCAAACTTTGTACGTTTTTCATCTGTTTTTGCATTTTAAACCTTAGTTACCTGAAAATACATTGCTAAAACGGTCAACATAAAGTTGGTGAGAAATCATAGGTTTATAAGTTAAATCGGATGTACATTAGCCATAAGTAAAGTAAAGTGACAAAATGTCATAAAGAAAACTACATTGGCTCTTAAGCTCATGACCCCGAAGCTAGACATAGTTACTTGGCCCCAAATGAGTGTTTACCAGACACTCTAAATAAATTAGACATGAAATGCATCCGTAATTCCGTTGGAGCAACCCAAACACGGATGGAGGAGTGACCCTCAATAGATATATTCACTCACTCTCGCTTGTAGATTAATTAACGGTCCATGATAATAAAGGGGACTTGTCATGACGTGGTAATAAGGCAACTTAAGCAATGTAAGGAATTTAATACTTAGGCATGTACAAAAATAAGTGATGCAATGTATTCTCCCCCGTGGGATTTGAAATCAAAATATTGAATTAAAAACGGGGCTATGAAAACTCACCTCGAAGTGATGATACTATGAGATGAAATGATAGGGACAACAAGGAACGAATATCAACCGCAACCTAAGATGAATGATAATGATCTAATTTAGATCATGAAATGATGTAATGAACGTACATGCACATGATACCTATACTACTCATAACTTGAAAATACTAGTTATAGTCAAAATAAAATATTTTCCATACTTAGGAAAAATAAGTTTAACTAGACTTATAAAAACTAGTCATAATATATCGTATATAAAACGTTAGTGTTATATTCATCGCCTTGAAAACCTTGAAATAACGTCTAGTAGTCGTATAAATAAGCTTGTGGTCATACGTACTTCGTTAGTTAAGAATATAATTCTTGAACAATAAATCTAGAAAATATAGTATTTAGTACGTAGTTATATTATTTCTATTAGTGACTACTTATATATATATATATATATATATATATATATATATATATATATATATATATATATATATATATATATATATATAGTTTTGACGATTTTAAAACGTGTATATCTTTGTCGTTTTAAGTTCATTTTCCTCGTTCTTTATATCCACGGATTCGCCTTAGAATGTACTAATATATTTTTGATAGCTCGGCTTCTCTAGGTTACGTCTAATGCCTCGGTTTGTCCGACGAAAATCGTCCAACAGCATGAATATTTTCAGAAAAATAGTTTTCGTCATTAATCTTGCAAAAATTATATCTCCTTCGTTATAAACTTGTTTTAATCCGTTCTTTCGCCAAAAGTTTTGTTTTTGAAAGTAGTTTCTAAATCTTTGGTTAAAAATTTCCCATGAGTTCCTGAGTTTTCTAGATTTGGCGTTTTGGGATAGTAGGTTCCTAGATAAGTTCTAAACTCATTTCTAATGTTCCAAACTAGTTTCTAATCCATCCAAATCACTTCCAATCACCACAAATCTAGTCTATTCCTACCATACACCTTCTTAAGGTGTCATGGGTTCTTAAACAACATCATCCAACTAGATCTAACAAGGGTTTCCATTTCTAGGGTTTCAAAGTTAAAAATATACAAAAATGAGTGGTATAAACTAACATATGCATGTAATCTTGTATAGAAATCATATGATCATAAAAATAACTTGAAGAAGTTATGAAAAAGAGTTTTGATAACTTACTTTGAAAGATTATAGAGCTTGGATGAGTAAAACCTAAGAAACCTTGAGTTTTTATTTCAAAACTCTAACAAGGATCACCAAAGGAACTAGAAAATAGCTTGATCTTGAAAAATCAATGGATTTTGGTCTTAGTTTGGTTTGGGTCGTGGGTTTTGAGAGGAAAGGAAGAAGAAAAAGTTTGATATTTTGATCTTGGATAATGGATGAGCATGTGATATGGATACTAGATATTTACTTGTGATTTTAATACATTATAAGTATGTAATTAATACTTAAGGTTAAAATGCACATGAGGTCTAGGGGGGCATGGGTGGCCGGTTTTTCAAAGAGGAAAAATGAGGCAAAAGTGTTTTTGATTTAATTAGAAAGTGTAGTGGAGTTTAAGTGTAGTTTTTAGTTGTATGTTTTAGGTAGTTTTAGGTAGTTTTTGTTATAATCGGGTACCGGGTTTGCGAGAAATAAATTTTAACAAAGTTAATCGGGACTTAATAAAGTCATAAAAATGATAAAAATATGTTGGGTACAAAAATTGAGTGTTTGGACAATTATTATTTAGTTTTCACGAAAACCGTCGTAATTATATTAAACTTACGATGTAAATTAAACAAATTCCCAAAATACCAGGTAAATGAATTTTATAATCTTTGTGATGTTGTAAGGGGTTTAAAAATATATCGGGACCATCGTGGGGATTTTTAGATATGTTAGTTATATTTATTAATCGCGTGTTAGCGTTTATTTAAAAATAAATATACGTAAAACGTTAAATATACCAAAAATATTAATATGAATATCCTACGAGTGGTATAGTATGCAAATGCTATTATGATGATATGTAGATTATTTCTAGTCCGTATGAAATGTCCCTACTAATAAAGCATGAATTCGCACCTGAACCAATACGGTTACGCGAATTTAAATACCCGTAAACTAAATTTACGATGAAATGAGCAATGCATATGAATAGCGTTTTATTTCCGGAATGAATAGTGTTTTGTGAATAGTAATATTTTTGAACGCTTCTCAGAATATCAAACTGACTTCAAAAATGATGAATAGTGATTTTATGAATAGTAAATTGTCGAAGTTTGGAAATAACCTGAAATGGTGAGTTGTGACAGTCGCCCGCCCAAAAAGGAATTCAGTCCCTGAATTCAGCTAGTGTTGGTCTCGGTAATAGATTTGGTGAAAAGATGTGGATACTTGCGTCGCATTTGGTCTTCTCATTCCCAAGTAAACTCGGGTCCTCTTCGAGAATTCCAACAAACCTTCACGATCGGAATTCGACTCTGCTTCAACTATTTGACCTCTCAGTCCATAATTTCAACTGGTTCTTCCACAAAGTTAAGCTTGTCATCTAGTTGAATTTCTTCTAGTGGTATAACGGAAGACTCGTCCGAAAGACATTTCTTGAGGTTTGAGACATGAAACGTGTTATGTACATTGCTGAGTTCTGATGGAAGTTCAAGCTTGTAAGCTACTGGACCAATCCTTTCCAGTATCTTAAATGGACCAATGTATCTCGGGTTCAACTTCCCGCATTTCCCGAATCGTATCACGCCCTTCCAAGGCGAGACCTTTAACATGACTTTGTCTCCGACCTGGAATTCCAATGGTTTGCGTCGAACATCTGCGTAGCTTTTCTGTCTACTTCTAGCTGTTTCGAGTCTCTCTCGAATATGGATTATCTTTTCTGTTGTTTCTCGAACCATCTCCGGGCCAGTACATTGTACATTACCGACTTCGGCCCAACAAACTGGAGATCGACACTTATGACCATAAAGTGCCTCGAATGGTGCTGCTTTTATGCTTGAATGGTAGCTGTTGTTATAAGAAAACTCGATCAACGGCAAATGGTTAGCCCAACCATTTCCAAAGTCAATCACACATGCTCGCAGCATGTCCTCAAGTGTCTGAATAGTTCTCTCGCTCTGACCATCGGTCTGAGGATGGTAAGCAGTGCTCATGTCCAATTTGGATCCGAAAGAATCTTGTAATGATTTTCAAAAGTTTGAAGTAAAGCGACTATATCTGTCAGAAATAATGGAGATTGGTGCTCCATGTCTTGAGACTATTTCCTTGACATAAAGTCTGGCAAGTTGTTCCATGGAATAAGTCTCTCTAATGGGTATGAAGTGGGCTGATTTGGTAAGACGATCAACAATTACCCAAATAGCATCGTAGCCTCCTGACGTCTTGGGAAGTTTAGTGACAAAGTCCATTGTAATACGCTCCCACTTCCATTGTGGAATCTCTGGTTGTTGAAGTAATCCTGACGGTTTCTGGTACTCAGCTTTCACTTTAGCATTAGTAAGGCATTTGCTGACATACGTAGCTATTTCTGCTTTCATGTTCGGCCACCAATAAAGCTTTTTGAGATCCTGATACATCTTATCAGAACCTGGATGAATAGAGTACTTCGACTTGTGTGATTCATGCATAATCAATTCTCGTACTCCACCATAGAGTGGTATCCAACTTCGGTCCTTGAAGCATAACACTTCATCTGCCCTCTTCACAAAGCCATTTTTGTTCTTTGGCATACCATAAAGTTTCTCCTGTGGTCGATTTTCTTCCATGAGAGCCTCAATCTGAGCTTCTAGAATTTTTGATGGTAATGGTGAAATGATAGTCATTCCCAATGACCTGACTCTCAAAGGTTTGAGTCGTTCTTTTCGGCTAAGTGCATCTGCTACAACATTTGCTTTTCCTGGGTGATATCGGATTTCACAATCGTAATCACTCAGCAATTCTAGCCAATGACGTTGTCTCATATTAAGTTCCTTCTGATCAAGTATATGCTGTAAGCTCTTGTGGTCGGTAAAAACTACGCACTTGGTACCATAAAGATAGTGTCTCCAAATCTTGAGTGCAAAAACTACAGCACCCAACTCCAAATCGTGTGTGGTGTAATTCTTCTCATGTGTCTTAAGCTATCTAGATGCATAAGCTATCACCTTCTCATTTTGCATTAGCACGGCTCCAAGTCCTTTATGCGAGGCATCGAAATATACCACAAAGTTCTCAATCCCTTCTGGTAGTGACAAAATTGGTGCACTACAAAGCTTCTGCTTCAATAACTGAAATGCAGATTTTTGCTTCTCTCCCCATTCATACTTTTGATTCTTTTGTGTCAGCTTAGTCAGCGACTTCACTATCTTAGAAAACCCTTCAACGAACCTTCTGTAATATCCTGCAAGTCCTAGGAATTGACGAATTTCTGTAGGAGACTTGGGCGTAGCCCAATCTTTAACAGCCTCGATCTTTGCTGGGTCGACTTGTAATCCTTGGCTATCAATGACATGGCCTAGAAATTGAACTCTTTGTATCCAAAAATCACACTTTGAAAATTTGGCATACAATTGCTCCTTCTTGAGTAGTTCCAGGATTGTCCTGAGGTGTTCTTCGTAATCTTTTCTACTCTTGGAATAAATCAAGATATCGTCAATGAATACAATCACATACTTATCAAGATACGGTTTGCACACTCTATTCATGAGATCCATGAATACCGCAGGTGCGTTGGTTAATCCAAAAGGCATTACCTGAAACTCATAATGACCATAACGTGTTCTAAATGCCGTCTTCGGGATATCCTCTTCCTGAACTCTAAGTTGATGGTAACCGGATTTTAAATCAATCTTGGAATAAAAACAGGAACCATGTAGCTGATCGAACAAGTCGTCGATTCTGGGGAGTGGATAACGATTCTTCACCGTTAACTTGTTCAGCTCACGATAGTTGATGCACACTCTGAAAGATCCGTCCTTCTTCTTCACAAACAAAACCGGTGCTCCCCAAGGCGAGGAACTCGGTCTAATGAATCCTTTGTCCAAAAGTTCTTGTAATTATTTTGACAATTCTTGCGTCTCAGTAGGTGCAAGTCGATACGGTGCTCGCGCAATTGGTGCGGCTCCTGGCACTAATTCAATTTGAAACTCAACTTGGCGTGTAGGCGAAAGTCCTGGCAATTCTTCTGGAAAAACTTCTGGAAATTCCTTAACAATTGGCACATCTTCAAGTCGTTTCTCATCCGACTTCTTTTCCGTGATGTAAGCCAAAAATGCATAACAACCCTTCTTTATGTACTTCTCGGTTTTAATGCATGATATAATACTGAGTCTAGTTCCACTTCGCTCTCCGCGAACAACTAAAGTTTCACCACTATAAGGAAGATGAACCACTTTCTCATCACAAATAATTCTTGCACGATGTCAAGACAACCAATCCATACCGATAACAACGTCGAAACTTCCAAGTTCTACGGGCATGAGGTCTATATTGAATGGATGGTTTAGGAAATTGATTGTGCAACCACGGACAACGGTGTTGGTGTTAACTAAAGACCCATCAGCTAGTTCAACGATATAGGGAATGTCTAAGGTGGCTGGTTCTATGTTAAGTAAAGGTGCAAATGCAATAGAAACAAAACTTCTATCCGCTCCTGAATCAAATAAAATGGATGTATAACGATTATTAACGAGGAACGTACCCGCAACAACATTCGGGTCCTCTCGGGCATCTTCTCCTCCCATAACATAAGCTCTTCCTCGAGCCATTCCACCTTGGTTTCCAGTTCCTTGATTCTTATTCTTTGGGCACTCACTCCTATAGTGTCCAATTTCTCCGCAGCCAAAACATGTTACTGGTGGTTTCTGATTGTCACCCAAGATTAGAAGTCTGCAATCTTTGGTGTGGTGACCAACCTTCTTGCAGTTGCCACATAGATCTGGGCAACGTCCTGGGTTATGATGTTTCTGACACTTTTCACACTTAGGTAGATTACCCGCATATCCTTTCCCTTCAGTTGGCCCTGCAGCATAGGCCCTTGCCACTTCCTGTCTCTTAGGTGGTGGCTGAATAGCATTCCCACCTTGGTTATAGTCAAACCTCCTCTTGTTGTTGTTATTGTTTGGGTTGTTGTTTCGGTTATTGGGATAGTTGCGGTTTCGATTGTTGTTATAGTTGTTGTTGTTTCGAGTGTTGTTGTAGTTGGTGTTGTTTGAACGGTTATTGTTGTTGTTGACAGCAGACTTACCCTTTACCACCTGAACCATAAGTTTCTAGGTTATTCGAATAGCCTCTTCCATTGATTGTGGGTCGAAAGACATCACATCCCCTCGGATGCTTTCAGGCAGTCCACCAGTGAAGTTCTCCATCTTTTTCTCATCGTCAGGAACCATAGTTGGACATAGTGCAGCCAACTCCTGAAACCTCCTGATGTAGGTCTCGATATCATCACCCTTTGTTACCAGCTCATAGAATTATGTTTCCAATTTCTTCACCTCAGTACGAGGGCAAAACATCTTAGTCATCAGTTTCTTAAATTGATCCCAGGTGAGCTTGTAGGCATTCTCCATACCAATAGGCTGAGCATGAGAATTCCACCATGACATAGCTTCATCCAGAAGATACCTGTAGCAAATTTTACCTTGCTGACATCAGGGCAACTGCACATGAGGAACACATTCTCAGTCTTTTCAAACCAGCGGATCAAAGCAACCGCTCCCTCAGTGCCCTTAAACTTGATGGGATCACTAATCTTGAAATCCTTCCAAGTGCATTCACGCCTAATAGTGGGTGGTTCAACCGCCCCTGTATTAGGAGCAATCTCAGCAGCCCTAGCAGCAACTTCAGCTCTCTCAACCTCTAGAGCTTCTGCTATACTATCCCTGACCAACTTGCGGATAACGGCTTGAGTCATAGCTGGTGTTTCTGGTGCAGCCTTACCTTTCCTTGGCGCCATACTTCTGATAAATCACAATGGATAACAACCATGAGAAAATCATAATAGAAATAGTCATCGTACCAAAGATATACACCCACAACACGTATATACACAACCACAACAAGTATAAATACAACCACGACATGTACGAGTACAACCACAACCTATATAAATACAACCACGACATGTATAGATACAACCACAATAAGTATAAATACGATAACAATAAAGAGCAACCACGAAACATCATAAATATAATCACAACACATGAATATAATACATGAAAATTTCAGCCTACATGGACCGATATAATATATAGCACAACCATTCCAACATAGTAGAGTCATACTTGATACATTTGTTTGTACAACAACCAAAAGACTACAAGTTCTTGAACTATGTCCCACACCTCGGGACTAGGAAAATAGTAAAAGCTAATATAATACAAGTCTATGCCTAGGCTCCTCCGGGTGCTCTAGATGCTCCAGGTGCTCCAGGTCCTCCCCTAAGGCGGCGGATCTCCGATCCATCGCAACAACAATCTCCTCCAAGTGCTCAACTCGAAGCTGGAGGGCAGCCTCCCTGGTCTCTGCAGCTGTCATCCTCTCCTGAGCTAATGCCAACTGATGTGCCTGATCTCCCTGCGTCTCCTGAGTCATCTGAGCTCTGTCTCGTATCTCAGGCAACTCATCCCTAAACTGATCAATCAGCTCCTGTTGCCCCTCCTGCCGTGCCTCCAGTCCATGATAAGACACGTCAATGCTAACCCTGCCTAAGAGTAATCCCTCAACCTGCTCCTCGACCTCCTCAAGTCGAGTAGTGATGGTCTCATCTACTCTATAACCCAACCTATTAATCTGCTCCTGTTGATCCCCTATTTGGGAATCCAAAGTAAGTGATGTAGGCCATCTAGCAGTAGCTGCTCTAGAACTCTCACCTATGTGATAAAGTGGTGGTGGTGGAAGGTCTGAAGTCTCAGTAGTAGGTGATGCTGGGGTAGTAAACCTTGCACGCTTCCTGAGCGGCAAAAGTGAAGTAGATGTAGAAGTAGTAGTGGGCATAGCTGGTGGTGTAGGTAATGTAGGAACAGTAGGAATCCTAAAAGTAGAGGTAACAGTGCGCACACTCTTTCTAGCACCTATGGTTGTCTTGCTACGAGGGAACATAAGTGTCGGTTCTGGGGAAATAGAAGTGGTAGGAGATGATATATCTGTAGGTACACGGGTAACATCTAGTGGTGCAATGGGAGAAATATGAGGAGTAGGAGAAATCTCTTCCTCCTCGAAAGGCTCAGTATCCTCACCTGATGCCAAAAGTGGCAACACAGGTACTGGAGGAATGGGTGGTAAAACAGCAGTGGAAGACATAGCGTCCTCAATGTCAGTGTCTGAGGAAAGTGTAATCAACTTCGGATCTGAAGACATGTCTCTGTGATAATCAAGGTGAAATGAAATGAAATGAATAATCCATGCAATGAAATCGCCTAAAACAATAAATATGCACTTATGATGTAATGATGAGATGCTATGATGATGTGGTTATAGTCTAGGGTCTATGATACATCCTAGTTCGCTATAACCTTAGCTCTGATGCCAATCTGTCACACCCCCAAAATATCTTAATGGCAGCGGAATGGAATACCTGGGGGTGACGGTCATAGCACCACAGTTACAGTTATATTGAATGACCTAAAGTGTCGTTTTGAAAATACATCGTTTGATTTATTTAAAAACATTCAGAGTTACAAAGCATAGGTCCCAAAGTCTTGAAAAGTTTAAGGAAATAAGTTTGGTACAATCAAACGATAATATATAAGTGCATGAAAATCCAAAATGAGACGCGTCATCCTTGCTACTCACTAAAATGACTACATGCATGCCATGAGGGATAAACCTTAGTTACCTGAAAATACATTGCTAAAACGGTCAACATAAAGTTGGTGAGAAATCATAGGTTTATAAGTTAAATCGGATGTACATTAGCCATAAGTAAAGTAAAGTGACAAAATGTCATAAAGAAAGCTACATTGGCTCTTAAGCTCATGACCCCGAAGCTAGACATAGTTACTTGGCCCCAAATGAGTGTTTACCAGACACTCTAAATAAATTAGACATGAAATGCATCCGTAATTCCGTTGGAGCAACCCAAACACGGATGGAGGAGTGACCCTCAATAGATATATTCACTCACTCTCGCTTGTAGATTAATTAACGGTCCATGATAATAAAGGGGACTTGTCATGACGTGGTAATAAGGCAACTTAAGCAATGTAAGGAATTTAATACTTAGGCATGTACAAAAATAAGTGATGCAATGTATTCTCCCCCGTGGGATTTGAAATCAAAATATTGAATTAAAAACGGGGCTATGAAAACTCACCTCGAAGTGATGATACTATGAGATGAAATGATAGGGACAACAAGGAACGAATATCAACCGCAACCTAAGATGAATGATAATGATCTAATTTAGATCATGAAATGATGTAATGAACGTACATGCACATGATACCTATACTACTCATAACTTGAAAATACTAGTTATAGTCAAAATAAAATATTTTCCATACTTAGGAAAAATAAGTTTAACTAGACTTATAAAAACTAGTCATAATATATCGTATATAAAACGTTAGTGTTATATTCATCGCCTTGAAATAACGTCTAGTAGTCGTATAAATAAGCTTGTGGTCATACGTACTTCGTTAGTTAAGAATATAATTCTTGAACAACAAATCTAGAAAATATAGTATTTAGTACGTAGTTATATTATTTCTATTAGTGACTACTTATATATATATAGTTTTGACGATTTTAAAACGTGTATATCTTTGTCGTTTTAAGTTCATTTTCCTCGTTCTTTATATCCACGGATTCGCCTTAGTATGTACTAATATATTTTTGATAGCTCGGCTTCTCTAGGTTACGTCTAATGCCTCGGTTTGTCTGACGAAAATCGTCTAACAGCATGAATATTTTCAGAAAAATAGTTTTCGTCATTAATCTTGCAAAAATCATATCTCCTTCGTTATAAACTCGTTTTAATTTGTTCTTTCGCCAAAGGTTTCGTTTTTGAAAGTAGTTTCTAAATCTTTGGTTAAAAATTTCCCCTTAGTTCCTGAGTTTTCCAGATTTGGCGTTTTGGGACAGTAGGTTCCTAGATAAGTTCTAAACTCATTTCTAATGTTCCAAACTAGCTTCTAATCCACCCAAATCACTTCCAATCACCACAAAATACCGGGTAAATGAATTTTATAATCTTTGTGATGTTGTAAGGGGTTTAAAAATATATCGGAACCATCGTGGGGATTTTTAGATATGTTAGTTATATTTATCAATCGCGTGTTAGCGTTTATTTAAAAATAAATATACATAAAACGTTAAATATACCAAAAATATTAATATGAATATCCTATGAGTGGTATAGTATTCAAATGCTATTATGATGATATGTAGACTATTTCTAGTCCGTATGAAATGTCCCTACTAATAAAACATGAATTCGCACCTGAACCAATACAGTTACGCGAATTTAAATACCCGTAAACTAAATTTACGATGAAATGAGCAATGCACATGAATAGTGTTTTCTTTCCGGAAATGAATAGTGTTTTGTGAATAGTAATATTTTTGAACGCTTCTCAGAATATGAAACTGACCTAAAAAATGATGAATAGTAAAATGATGAATAGTGATTTATGAATAGTAAATTGTCGAAGTTTGGAAATGACCTGAAATGGTGAGTTGTGACACGTTTGGATAAGTGAAAGCAATGTCTAAAATAGTTAGATCAAGAGGTTAAAACGTAACTAAAGTCGTGCATATGAGTTTCTTCTGTTCACCGGAAGAGGTCCGAAAAAGTTCCATGTTGGTCAGATTTATTGAGAGAAAAGGTGAAAATGTGGGTAAGTTTAGTTGTGTGTTAACCTATCAAAAATTTGAAGAGAGAGCTTGATAGAAACTTGATGAGAGAGAAAAAGAGTAGTGGTAAAAAATATCAAAAGAGGAAGAAGGAGCAAATGTATGAGTGATCAATATTTACTTCATATAGTGAAAGACCTAATAGTAAGTAACTATTTAATGCTGATTTGGCCAAATTTGAAGGTGCTACAGTAAAAAACGAGGTTCTTTTTATAATATAGGTAGATGATTGTCAATGTGAATTACATTATGTTTTTCGAAACCCTTTACTACACTGTTTGTTATTAGTAACATAACTATTACAACCTTTTACTACACCGTTTGTTATTAGTAACATAACTATTACAACCTTGGATTGTTACGAAATTGAGAATACCATGGGGATTTGGTCGGGATCCTTTGATAATGAACCTGTCCTAGGACAAGACACTTGTGTTATTCGAATGATTCATTACAAGTATCATCTATTTTATATAAAGTGTATTACACAAGTTAGATCAACCCTGGTGTAGTGACGAAACATGAGTTCTTGATGCCTGGGAATTGCACCAGGCTTTACCTCTCGAGAAGCTTACAACTCCCACCAGGCAGTGTACCTGCTCGTTGTAGTATAGTATAGTGACAAGTACTGGGGGATTGATCGTTCAACTCAGGAATAGTGTCGTTAGGATTGAAATTAATCTAACTAGGTCTAAAGGTGAAGGATGATTCTTTTTATGTTTTTATATTTTATGAAAAGCAGGTAAAAATCTCGGGTATTGGAAGGAGGGGCGGAATTAGTTGCTAATCAACTAACCCAAAAGCTACTAATTAAACTAATGTGCACGAAAACTAAACTAAGGTTCTACAAGGGATGTGAAGCATGTCTACCTATGATATGTTACTCCTTGCTAGCTATCCAATTCTACCTATTGAATTGTCACACCTTGTTTTAACTGACGGGTTGTATTCCTTAATACCATTCGTGGGGTGGCGTACGTACTTCCCGAACTCTATAAGCTCCTACTTCACTCCTATGTCGAGCCTGCAAGAAGCTCCTAACATGGGATCATTAGAATTTGCTCATGCATTAAATACAACCATAATAACCAAGTACGCATTGGTTCATGTTTCTTAAGACGTTCAAGCATGTTACCTTATGGAAGTCTGCCAGTTTTCTTAAGCCTAACATCGAATACAATCAGCCAAACAAGAGACAATAGGAATCAAGAATTATAAACTAAACAAATTAGACCTATCGAAGTATCACACCCTAATTGATGAAGATAGACACAAACATCAACAAGGAATCAATAAGATCTAATCAATTATATACAAGTTTCACACAATCATAAGTAGACACAAGGTGAATTAGCCAAACATAATTAATAGAGAACAAGCAACAATAATGATAATTGAATACATGAATTAAGATAGAATCATCAAACCATTACAAGATGTTTATGGAGTGATTGAAACCCTCTAAGTTGCTGGAAAAACACCCACCTAAACCCAGGAATTGACCTTAGGGTTTAGGGCTTACAAAAAGTGAAGTTATGATGTTATATTTATAGGCAAGTTTTCTCTCGGCAAGGCTTGATGGCGTCACCCCGTAAAGAGTGACGGCTTCATGACCAATCTTTCTTCACTAAATTTTAGATTTCTTCGTCTTCTTCGCATGAGCTTTTGAATCACCTAAATCCGAGTTCGTATGCAAAAGTTATGACCAAAACAATATCAGCTATTTCGCGCGCAAGTTTGACAAGTTAACACGTGACGGCCTACGTGACGCCTTCAGAAAATTTTCTAGGCCATCACTCTTTAATTTTACACGTGACGGCCTTGGGTGACGCCGTCATCTCCAATGCACAAAACTTTCTGGACCGTCACGGACTTTATCCACTTCCACTTCTTGTATTACTCTTGACGCCGTCATGAAGAAGCTTGTAACGCCGTCAGGTACTGTTTCCAGCAAGGTAAATTAAGACTTTACCGTTTTCTTCACTTTTATGCTCCAAAAACGTCCAAAATGCTTCCTTTTCCAGAATTCACTCTAAAAGTACCTAAAATCACAAAAGGAACGATTTAGGGCAATATTTGATCAAATAAATTCAATTCCGGGCTTAAACGACCCCCTAAAAACGGATCATTTTTCGCCTCATCATATACCCTTACACTTGAGATTTGCTTGTCCTCAAGCAAATGCGCTTTTATTCTAATCAAAATACAAGTTAGGGATCATTTAACAATAATATAAAAGTAATTACAACAAATAATCGTTCCACTAAAGACCAAAGACAAGCACGGAGGTCATACACTAGCACCTCACAAATAGTGTTTAGATACTCACATCTCTCGGGTGTAATAAAGTATATATCACAATATGGAAACGGAAAACATCTCTCACTACATGTCATAGCAAAATAGATTACCATAGGCTTGGGAAAGGATCAAACCTCCACCACATGGCGTAAGCTACTAGGATAAACTATCAAAGAGGTCTTTTAAAGGGTTTATAACGTTAGGTGTAGGGATATGGAAACACGGTTTTGTTGGATAAAGGCAATCTTTACTGGTGGCGAGTTAATCATCTTAGTTAATTACATGCACAATATGGCGTTGCTAAGTCAAGACTAGACTCGACTTAAGCTAATAAATAAAAAATAACAAAAACATAAAACAAACATAGAATGAAACGGGATGGTAGTCCGTATGTTTTTCTCTTTTCTCTTTTCACTTTTTTTTTTTTTTTTTTTTCTTTTTTCTTTTTTTTTTTTTTTTTGCATACACTCTTACCTTACCATCCAAAATAATACATCATAGGGAATGAACATTCCCCTCACACTTGAATTTTTACATACTTTACAATAAACTAATCTAATGACTCGAATCAAGATAATCAAAACACTTGGAGTACTTTTAAGATTAATGCACATACGGGGGTAATAATATGATGTTCTTCCCCATTACTCCATAACATAAGTACTTTACCCATGAGTCCCAATCGTCCCAAAACAATATGTACAAGATATGACTCGACTTAGCAACCATGTAATCAATTAGATAATTAACTAAGGGTTTAACATGTAACAATAATGCACTAAAGATGAGTGCATACACGGAAGGCTAAGGCGATTTGGGTGTACATTTAAGTGGGTTGTAACAAATTCTTCCTTTAAGTAAGATGCTTAAAGTTAGAAACTAAAAGATAGGCTCGGAGGGGTGTACTAGGGGTTTCGTGTACTAAAAATGAGTACAACGCTAAGGTGTGGGAAAAATTAGTTGACTTTACTAGCCAAGTAATATGACTTAAATGGTCAAGTAATTATAATACGGGTTTAACACAAGGGTGATCCTAATGCCTCTTATCATGTAGTAAATCCTACCACACGAATGTAGTCTCACTAGCGGTCTCGAGATGCATCACTAACGCAAGTTTTCTAGAATCTAAATGCTACCGGTACACTCATAAGCACCAATAATTAATGTTTTTTCTATCAAATCTAAAGGCGAACCTCACATATTTGGGTGGAAAATTTTTCTGAATGGTACGGTTTTGTGCTAGTCATACGACTCCTATCCATGAGACGCTTGCTAAGGCTAAAGTTTCACTCCTAAATGTTGTAAAAAAATTTAAATTTGGCGCTAAAATTACACTAACAAGTATTTCTCATAGTTTTATTACACACCTACCATTAAACAAACAAACTCAAGTGCAAGTGTATCCTATAAGGTATCATCATTTACCCTCCCCTTACACTTAGGATGAACATTGTCCCCGATGTTCAATTAAAGAATGTAAAAGTGAAATAGGTAAAAGAATGAAAGCAAATACTCCCCTGATTCGTTCAGTGTGGATAGTGCGGTAACAAGGTTAGATCTTCCTCCAAAAACTGAACAATGAAAGCTTCCCTTCCAGAAATATAAATCATCTTCTTGTCATACATAACCTGTTAAACCTGAGAAAACAATCACAAAAACCCAAAGCATCAATCCGAACAAAGAGAACTCACAACTAGATGTAATTCCAGACTTAGGAATAAAAACAAAACAATTAAAGATATAATGCTTGTAGAATGAATATTTGCAGATTTCCTGGAGTTTATAAAACTAAAGAATCAACAAAAATTTTAAGACTCCGGTATAAACAAAACTTGCAAAAATTTTCAGAATTTTTGTACCTGACGCCGTCAGGTTATAACTCCTGACGCCGTCAGAATGTTCCTGCAAAAATCTCATGTTAAGTTTCCGGCAAATTTCTGGAAAAACTTATGCCTTACTTCCTGAAAAATCCTGCAAAATATCATTACGACTCAATACAAGCATTTGACTCAAACAATTACTAATACACATGTTCATTTAATATTGTTGTGGTTCATGCTCAATTTCGTTCTTATAAACAAATTTGGATCTCTCTTACACTTATCTTTTGCAAAATACCTTTATATGCAATTAAGACGAAGTTAAAAAACAAAATAAAGCATTTTCACAATTTACTTTGAAAAATGAACCACAAATAATAAAAATAAAGCATGCATACGGAAACAAATAAAATCAAATAAACAAACAAACAAACAAACAAATAAATAAATAAAGCTTGGGTTGCCTCCCAATAAGCGCTTGTTTTTGTTCGAGTCACGAGCCTAACTCTACCCTTATTTAACGGAAACAGGGGAGGTTTTCCCTACACTTTGAATTAAGTGCGGGTGGAAGTAGCGATACACACCCTTAGGGTGGAAATATGCCATGTGAGGTGAAGGGGGTGAGTGAATGGCTTCCTTCATCCTAAAACTACCCAGATAATATTAGTTGATGGGTCGGTCGGTTCCTCTTTTGTCTACTAGAAATATATCTAAGGATGAAAAGGTGTGTAAAGATTGAGGTTCCGGTTCATCAATACTAGGAAATTCCCTAGAACTAGGAGTAAGGTTATCACTACAAGTATTCAAACCTATATCCTCAAGTGGTGCCTGGTCCAAGGGTTCTACCTCCATCGAAATACCTAAAGTTTCTTCTACTTCTTCCGGGTAAGTCACGGGTGGTGTGTGTGCCTCAAATGATGGTAGGACTTTTGGGGTACTTAGTGGGCTTGGGTTTTCTACTATCTCTTCCATCACATCAATCTCACCTATGTGTTCGTCTTGTATTATGGTAGTGCCTAACCATGACATGCAACTAGGTGGCTCAACTCTAACCTTATATGTGTCGTATGTTTTGGTGAAATCTATCCCGCTCATGCAACTAGGTAGTTCAACACTAACCATCTCATAATCTTGGTTTGATTCTAAGTTCATGTTCTTAGAAACTAGGTCATCTTGCTCATACGAATCCACCAATTCGTCGAGCTTATGGGTCATGGTTAAGAAGCTTTTCTCGAAATTCATCCAACGGGTCTGACTAAAAGGAATTGATCCTGATAATGATCGTCTAATAGAAATCACACATGCATATAATTCATCAAACCCATCTAACTTTACCCCCAACTCCTCTTGGATGACATAAAGATCACATAAAAAATCATTAGAATGATAGGAAGCAAATCTATTAGTGAAATATAATTGTTCCTCTATTGTTAGTGATCTAAATGGAATTTCATCTGCCATAGTGACAAGTGAAAATGGTTTTACAAACAAAGGGCACAAAGAAAAAGATAGACTACAAGAAAGCTAATAAAAAGAAAATAAAAATCTCACTAAAAATGAATCTAATGAGTAGACTTAATCAAAATAAATTCCAACCTAAGCAATAACTATTCCCCGGGCTGCGGCGCCAAAAACTTGATGCGTGGGAATTGCACCAGGCTTTACCTCTCGAGGGATCTCGAGAAGCTTACAACCCCCACCAGGCAGTGTACCTGATCGTTGTAGTATAGTATAGTGACAAGTACCGGGGGATTGATCGTTCAACTCAGGAATAGTGTCGTCAGGATTGAAATTAATCTAACTAGGTCTAAAGGTGAAGGATGATTCTTTTTATGTTTTTATATTTTATGAAAAGCAGGTAAAAATCTCGGGTATTGGAAGGAGGGGCGGAATTAGTTGCTAATCAACTAACCCAAAAGCTACTAATTAAACTAATGTGCACGAAAACTAAACTAAGGTTCTACAAGGGATGCGAAGCATGTCTACCTATGATATGTTACTCCTTGCTAGCTATCCAATTCTACCTATTGAATTGTCACACCTTGTTTTAATTGACGGGTTGTATTCCTTAATACCATTCGTGGGGTGGCGTACGTACTTCCCCAACTCTATAAGCTCCTACTTCACTCCTATGACGAGCCTGCAAGAAGCTCCTAACATGGGATCATTAGAATTTGCTCATGCATTAAATACAACCATAATAACCTAGTACGCATTGGTTCATGTTTCTTAAGACGTTCAAACATGTTACCCTATGGAAGTCTGCCAGTTTTCTTAAGCCTAACATCGAATACAATCAGCCAAACAAGAGACAATAGGAATCAAGAATTATAAACTAAACAAATTAGACCTATCGAAGTGTCACACCCTAATTGATGAAGATAGACACAAACATCAACAAGGAATCAATAAGATCTAATCAATTATATACAAGTTTCACACAATCATAAGTAGACACAAGATGAATTAGCCAAGCATAATTAATAAAGAACAAGCAACAATAATGATAATTGAAGACATGAATTAAGATAGAATCATCAAACCATTACAAGATGTTTATGGAGTGATTGAAACCCTCTAAGTTGCTGAAAAAACACCCACCTAAACCCAGGAATCGACCTTAGGGTTTAGGGCTTACAAAAAGTGAAGTTATGATGTTATATTTATAGGCAAGTTTTCTGTCGGCAAGGCTTGACGGCGTCACCCCGTAAAGAGTGACGGTGTCATGACCAATCTTTCTTCACCAAATTATAGATTTCTTCGTCCTCTTCGTGTGGGCTGTTGAATCACCTAAATCCGAGTTCGTATGCAAAAGTTATGACCAAAACAATATCAGCTACTTCGCGCGCAAGTTTTGACAAGTTAACACGTGACGGCCTACGTGACGCCTTCTGGAAATTTTCTAGGCCATCATTCTTTAATTTTACACGTGACGGCCTTGGGTGACGCCGTCATCTCCAATGCACAAAACTTTCTGGACCGTCACGGATTTTATCCACTTCCACCTCTTGTATTACTCTTGACGCCGTCATGAAGAAGCTTGTGACGCCGTCAGGTACTGTTCCCAGCAAGAAAAATTAAGACTTTGCCGTTTTCTTCACTTTTATGCTCAAAAAACATCCAAAATGCTTCATTTTCTAGAATTCACTAAAAAAGTACCTAAAATTACAAAAGGAATGATTTAGGGCAATATTTGATCAAATAAATTTAATTCCGGGCTTAAATGACCTCCTAAAAACGGATCATTTTTCGCCTCATCAGTTCTAATCTCTTGTAGTGACCAAGGATTTAGTTGTTTTTTGGGATATAAATCATGGTGGGTTAACATTTAAGTGTTTTAGTAGAATTGAAAGGTACAAACACAACACGAGTTTTTTGTTTGACTGTTGTATTTTCAAAACTTATTTAACAAACTATGTACGCCTAAAAATATTTAGCAAATGATATTAATTCATGTATTTTATTAACAAAAATAAAAAGCCTATGAAATAGGAGAAATTAAACAAACTTAAGTATCCATCATGTTGCAGCCATGCAAGCAACGTCTTCTCTTCCACAGTGGCACCGCCTCCCTCACTGAGCCTTCACCTTAATTCATTCTTCGACTACTCAATACTTATGAGTCGGCAAAAACTCCATAATCAATTTACCTACAATAACAACGTACGGCTTTTCCGACATCATACTCGAATGAGGAAAGTATATTACATAAAAGAACACATAAACTATTAGAGTAGTAGGTACACGTCATCCATGAAAGTATGGAACTGATTTTCAATCTCTGTTCGTTTGACGTCGAGCCCTCATGACATTTTTTTTATGAGTTCTAATGAATTGAAAATATGTTTGAGTTGTGCGTTGATTACTTTATTAATTTTTGCATTCATCCTAGTTTTTCATTTAATTATTCCATGACAAGCATTCAGTGATTGTTCTTCTCCAGGAAGAATAAAATGATCGGAATTTTAAGCATGGCCTAATATTTTTGGAAAATAGTTTTTCTTTTTTCATTTTTTTTAATTGATTTTTTGTATAAAATTAAGCAAATACAATTGGTGGTATTTTAAACTGTGTTATAAATAATGATTAAAGATTTTAAATTTTAAGTTTGGTATTCATATAACTGATGACGTTTGATAATGAGATATTTGTGATGGTAAAAAGCTCTTTTCTATAAATATGTTTAGAAGTACACATTTTGTTAAATTAATTTTAAAAATGCTATGCTTAACTAAACAACTCAACACAACACACAGATTTCTGGTGGTTTAAACAAGGAAATAGATTGATTTATATTTTGCAAGTTTGTCTCATTTATTCGGATTAATTTGACATTATGTTACGCATGGATACACTTGAAGGTATTTTATTCTGAAAGTATTTCTTTTGTTGTTGTAGGGAATTGCATGCATCTAATTTTGAAATCGCAATTAAAAGGAATGCTTTTAGAAAATTATAATTATGGGAAATATTACCTGATAATAACAAAGTTTCATGAATGTTTCAATTAAATTACACAAAACTTTATAATTACCACAAAACAATCCGAGTTTCAGTATTAATCTACTATTGTGAAAATGTTCAAAAAAACTATTCAACTGTGCATTAGTTCATTAGTTGGTTATATTTTAATAAAAACACACATTTCTTGATTTTAACTAATCTCAACCAACTTATACGCATGAAAAGATATGAGTCACAAAATAATAACCAAGTGTAAGAAGTGTTTCATTTTAGTCTCTCAAATATAAAATTTTAACAATAATAAAAGCCTATTGAAACTATGAGTGACTTTATACTAAAAACAAGTTAAAATGACTATATAGAAACAAAACTCAAACTTGATTAATATTTCATGTTTTTACCTTGAAGTACTAATAAGAATGTGTAGAATATGATGTAGTCGGTGTCAACGATCATATAGTAGCTTTGTTTATCATACAGGCTTATAGAAACTTTTATAAGCAATAAGCTTTCAATAAACCTAAGGCAATTGAAACAAGCTTATTGGAGTTTATAGTTTGTCAAATTACTTAAATACCTTTCAAAATATAAGGGATTATTACGTAAAAGCTGGAAACATATCTGAATTTAATTTGATGTATTTTTATGCTATTTTACATTAATAAACTTTAATTTTAACTAATTCATCAAACATCTTTATCAAAATATAAGCTCCAGTTCCAGCCCCAATACCAACCCTAACCCCAGCTACAACTCAGTGCATAAAACATACCCATTAAATAAAAACATATATTAAGAGAAAATATACTATTTTAGAAAGTAAAGAGGATTTTTTTATCCGCGCTCCGTTGCGAGGAACGAGGTTAATTTAGAGTTTTTTCATGTAATCGCAAGTAACGACTATGCTGATTTTTGCAATTTTTTTAGACTGTTTATGCAACGTAAGTAAACCGGAGAGACATTTATGTAATTTTCAGTTACATAACAGTCTCTCAATTTAAAGCAGGGATCGCTTCTGCAACAACGTGTAAACAACATGATTTTTTAATTTTTTGAAAGGATTATTTTTAAAACGCAAGTACAATTAGAGGGACTAAATTTGTTTTTCTTCATCCTAGTTTAGTGTTCAATGAACAGTAAAAGGCTGTTGGCTTTTGTTAGAGCATGAGGTACGCTGGCTCCATGGCCATCAGCCCAAAAATGTCAACTGTGCACTGTACCGTGGGTGGCGCCACGGTCGCTCGCGCCGTCGTGGCCAGCCCATGCGGTGGCAGTTTTTTTTTTTTTTTTTTTTTTTTTTTTTTTTTTTTTTTTTAATTAATTTATTTATTTTTTCTTTTTCTTTTTCTTCTTTTTGAAAATTGGAACGTTGGAGGAGATGTAAAATTCGAACGTTGAAGGCTAACGGGTATATACCCGTTTTTTTTTTTTTTTTTTTTTTTTTTTTCACATATTCCCATTAATACATTAAATCCCACAATTTAAACCCCCAGAAAACCTTATAAATACCTCTTATTATTTCATACTTCTCACACACTTCCAATATAATTCTAACTCTACTTCTATTATTATTTTTTTTCATCCGAAATGAATCCCAACAAAAAATGGATTAACAACATGCTAAACGACCCGACGAACCAAATGCCGGGCTCGTCTTCAAATCCCAGTAACAATCCGGGATCGTCTTCAAATCAATACTCTCAATCGGTTAATTTTCCTCCTTCTAAAACCCATATATGAATCCCGAAGAACTAGCACTATTTAGTCAATGGAAATTACAACAACAACAACAACAACAACAACAACAACAACAATATAATCAATTTACTCAAACTCAACAAACAAACCAAGCCACCCCTTCCCAACCAAATTTAGACCACGCATCCTTCCATCTAGTAGACGAAGACATCAATGAAGATGAAACGGAATCCGATGAAGCAGTAGTGGTCCCGACCCCGACCTCAAAAAAATCGAGGTCAAAGACGATGGCGAAGAAGCCAAAGACGAAGAAAAACAACAAAGAGAAAGACGTAGATGAAGATGTGGTCCCATCCCGACAACCTCGAACTTTTTGGAGCCAAGACGAGGAGTATCTTTTAGCGGAGTGTTTCATTCAAGTTTTCGAGGATCCAAAAACGGGTGCGAATCAACAAAGGGATACGTTTTGGTACAAAGTGCTCGACGCATACAACAAGGAAGCCAAGAGGCTCAACTATACTATTCTTACCAAAAACATGTTGACGGGAAATGACTCCAATGAATAAAGATGTCAAGAAGTGGAATACGGTGGTGGATGAAACGACCGTTATGAGTGGGGAGAATGATAGGGATTTTATGACCCGTTGTCACATATTGTTTAAAAAAACAACGGGTTATGACTTTATACACATGAGCGCTTGGGAGTTTTTGAAAGACAAGTATAAGTGGAAAAATCCCGACTCGACTTTGGCAAGACGTAATCGTCTTCGGCCTACGAACGAGGAGCCCGAGCATTTTGGACTGGACGCGTTGCCACGGCCAGACGGCATGTACCGGGTTTCTAAGAGTCAACGTTCGTCAAACTCGACCGCTAGTTCCGGTTCAAACCCAGCAATGTTTCAAGAAATGTTGCAACAACAATACGAGTTAGACCACAAGGCAAAGATGGATGTTCTCGAACGAGAGTCACTCGTGAGAGTTACTTATATGAATCTCAAAAGATTGCCGAGGAGATGCGAGTGCTACAAATAGATACAAGCAAAATGGATCCGATCAACGCGGCGGTCGTGAAAGCACAACAAGCTCGAATCCGGGCACACTATCCTACCGACGAGGAGTAGGCTTTTATTTGTATGTTTATGTAGTAGGTTTTTATTTTTATGCATTTTTAATGTTTTTTTTTTTTTTTTTTTTTTTTTTTTATTTTTTTTTTAATGAAGTTTATTTTAGTTAATATTGTGTATGTTTTATTTTATGTAAAAAAAAAAAAAAAAAAAAAAAAAAAAAAAAAAAAAAAAAAAACCGACTACACCAGAATTTCTGATGTCAAAGGTTACAACCAGAATGTGATGCCGTGAGATTTCTGGTGACGTAAAAATTTTTGCTGACATGACAACACTTTTTGCTTACGGCACGAGCTACACGGCTCTTGCGTAACCGATGCTCTTACTATTTAAAATTAAAATTAAAACATGCCCAGGTAGCTAGCAACTTCACTTAAAAAAAGGAAAGATTCCTTAATTATTTCAGTTTTTTCATTTTTAAAACATAAAGACGCCCATACATGATTCCTTTCATTACAATTACAATATATATTAAATCCCATTAGATACGGCGTCGTTTTACGCTGCGATTTTCCCGCCAAAAAAATTGGGCCTGGACCAACCCAAAAAACGTGTCCCTGTTTCGGCCCTTTTGATACCTGCCATGGCCCGTGACACTCTTTGTATAGATAATACCCTACCACACGTGAGAAGCCTCAGATTTTCCAGAGGGTTCTTACCAAAACACATCCACACACTTTTCGATCTAAAACCCATTGTAGCCGACTCCATCCATCATCCACCGTTGTAGCCGACTTTAATCCATGGCGATGGGAGGTAAATTTATTTGTCTCTCATAGTACTATGCTATAAGGTATTAATTTGATTACCTCAAATATTGTTGTTTTACTGTGTGAATCTTTGGAGAATATACTTATGTGTTTATAAGAAAAAAATGATTTCGATTATAGCTTAAAAAAATTTTTAGGACAGTTATAGCCAACAATCATGGTGAACTTTTATTCTTTATAACATTCTTGCCCTTCTTTTGTAGGTTTGGTATCAAGATTTGTAAGAAGGCTGACGTCATCATGAACAAGAAGTTTGTCCTAACCTCTTCTTTTATAAATTTCTTTACTGTTTGTATGTTTGCTCTGTTATTATGTAAATATTTGATATGTGTGTTTTAATGAAAGGCTTATTTTGGTATGTCATACTTAGGATTAGTGTATGTGTTTTAATGAAATGCTTATTTATGTAGGTTGTGTGTTGGCGTCTCTAACTGTCACTAAAGGTTTATCTTAGTGTTGAAAATCGGTTGTTGAGTAAATGGTCTGTTATAATTGTGGTTGACCTACGGAAATTTATAGGTCAAGTTAAATAGCTCAGCACACTATTGTTAAATCATATTGGTTTTAGTCTTTGTTTTTCTTCTTAGTCTCATAATTTAGGAAGATGATTGTTAGACAACTATAAGGGAATGTTTGCCAAGTATAGTTTAGATCCTAAATAGGTTGTTATGTATTGGCAAAATCTGTTACATTCCACTCCCTCTTTCTTTTATAGCTTTTTTACGCTTCTTTGTCTCAAACTTTATTTTACTTTTCTTTTGTTGTATTGCAGGTGCGTCCAGTGCTACATTACCTGAAACGAATGCCGTCCGATGAACAACCTACAATTAAAACTGATACGTCTATAACCTGTACATTTTGCAATTGCAATAGGTAGTTCATTATAAAACTGTTACAATATTAGTTGTAGATATTTTATAATGGCTGCCTATTGCAATTGGAAATTGGAATGGTGGGTGAATCTGCAATACAACATAGGTCACCGACTTTACATACAGGTATTAATCAGACTTTCAAGATGAATGACCAGATTCAATGCAATGACAAATATAGCTTTGGCTTTTGGTTACTTTGTCTACGTACTAAATAGATATAACGAATATAACAAATTGGTTTTCGCAACCTTCTAACTGAATATACAATAGGAGAGTTAAAATACGGAATCATTCTTAGAACACTATAACACCACATGCGTTATAAATCATTTGTGTCTGCCCTGTGTGAGATAAACTTATCTGATGAAGTATATTTTATCAGTTGCAAACACCATAAAATATGCACACACTAAAGTCCATGTGTAACATGTTTTTGCCGGCTTTCCAACTATTGTTTTTCATATTGATGGAATGTCTCTTTTCCTATCTGTTAAGTCTTAATTATAGTAAAACCATTCAGTGATTATTCTTATGTCAGGGAAAAAAGTACAGTTGCAGTAGGTGATCCTTGCACTCCAGGACGTCGTACAAATCCTGATGCGTTCATATTGAAAGATCAGGTACTCCATCTTACCTTCTGCTGTGTTTTTCTTTCTGTCACCCGTACACTTTATTATTACACTACCAGCTGGTCTGTGTTGGATCGACCATTCTGATTAATTTTTTACAGGTATTTTCATGTGTTATACACTTTATCATCAGTATTTGTTTATTCATCTACACATGAGAAGCATTTTGAACCCAATTTTTTTTATTATTCTTTTGTTGTTGTCCAGGTTCCCGGAAGGTTAGCAGGTTAATGCCATTTGTTATTATACTATAAAGGTCTGTGACCCATTAATTTTTTAATAATTGTTACATGGGCTGAATTTGACTGTCAATTTCAACAATATTTCGATTTCCAAAAAAGGAGAATAATGAATTGCATGAAATTTTAATTCAATGTAATATACTTTTCGTTTATATTATATGCTGTAAATCTGAAGTGATATCCAGATTGTATTACAACCTTTTGTTGATCCCTATTTCTTATTCATTGTTTGTAGACCAGGTTATAATTTTATTCATCGCTGACAAGCGGTGTCATTTGATATCGTTTTCATATTGGGCCACCGGTACATTGCATTCGTCAAATGAAGCTTGCTTATGCTTTTGGTTCGCATCCCTGCAGGTATGTCTCACCTTTTTTGGGTGAGCACCTATGATTGTAGTATTCGTCATCATAGTTGAGAATTTTGTTACCTATGCGTTTGTCCCATACATAAGTCCTTAAAATTTTGTTTGCTTATTATTGGAGTCAGACATTGTGCAGCCCACATAGTTGATTTTACCAAAGACTTTGGCTGCAATTCAGATACTTATTATTACATTCGGACATTTTAAATAAAAAACAGGAAATAATAACCAATAAAAACTACATTCCTGCATTATCTAAAAGTAATTAACAATTAGGATTGACATTGCTCATATGTTTATCGATTATTTGCAGATGTGAAGGACACGAAATATGTGATCAGTTGATGTTCATTGCAGTCTTTATGTTAACTATGATTTGCTTGGATGACAACAAAGGTATACATACTCATACTTGCACCTTTTAATTTGAAATAGTAAATGTTCATTATCATTAACAATATATATTAAATCCCATAAGATACGCTGTCGTTTTACACATCCTTTTCCCGCCAAAAACGCATGGGCTGTTGGAGCCCAGGTTTGCAAGCCCAGGCCCGTTTTTTTTAATACAGATTCTACTCCAGCAGTGGTCCACCAAAAAAAATAATACAAACCATGCTTCTTTATAAAATTACCAACGTTAAAAAAGGATTTTTAATCTTAGAACATGGACACGCGTTTTACACCTAACCTCCACGACATGCGATCAAGATTTCCTTAATGGTAGTGTAGAAGCTTCTTTATACTATTACACAATGGTACAATTTCAGATATGGTCAAAGGCAAATCACCAGAACCAAAACAGCCACAAAGAAGCCAAGCAATAACATAGATTCATTTCCAGAAAAAAAAAATAACGAAAAATTTACAGTTCTCATGAGGTATTGTGTCATTCTCTACTCATGCATGGCTATTTTTACCCTATCTTTGTATTTTGACAGTCCTTTTTTTTAATGTGTAGCAAGGAAGCAACTTCAGATCTTCTACAAAGGTATGCTCAAATCGATATGGCCATGTTGATTTGTTTTGCTATTGTTTGTATGGTCTTGATATACCTTTACATGCCTCGAATTGGTCCTTTTGCAGTATGCTTCATTTACGTGTGGTTCATGCAAATAATACATGCTTATACACCATGTTTATGCTTCCTTTTGCCTTTTCCATGCATTCACTTTGTCTATGAAACTGGTTGTCTATTTCCCTATGTTTACGCCTACTATCGACTGCCCTTTTTTTTTGCCTTATTGCCGTATCAGCTAGCTAGATTTGCATTAGGTATAACAACTCTGTATATATACAACCGAAAAAAACCACGCCAGGCCGCAACGCGGCCGGCCGACGCCATACTAGTTAATTTATATTTATCATGAAATAATGGTGTCTCCCCTTTGTCGCCGCCACTGACCAACTACTACAATATTGTACAGTAATACGTAATTATTGCATGTGAGGTAATCGCACACGTCAGTTTAATTAACCACTAGCTTAACTTAACTCTTCACTCTTATTACAAAGCTAGCTACACACTCTTTTTGCTCTTCAGAATTAGCTTCAAAAATGGCGAAAACACCTGAAACTGAGCATCCGATCAAGTCTTACGGTTATGGTGCCTGTGATACTTCTGGAACATTGGCTCCCCTCAACTTCTCGAGAAGGTACATCATTACATCATGCTCATCACTGCTTGTTCGATTCTTTTTTGTGACAAAATATATACTACTACCATCATATTTAACTAAAAAGTTCTGAAACAATTTATTTTCTTTTTTCATATTGCATATTTTACAAAAGACAGAATAAGTATGTGTTCAAACATCATGTTCCAAAGTACTTATATTTAAGTATTTTATTTTGTTACCATCATATAGTTTATAACAGTAGTTGGTTGTAACGATATATATTTGCAACAGGGCTACCGGGGATAAGGACGTGAGATTCAAAGTTTTGTACTGTGGAATCTGCCATACAGATGTTCATTTCGCAAGGAACGAATGGGGTGTCACTACTTATCCGGTTGTTCCAGGGTACATATTTCATATCTTTACATATATGCTCTATCTCATTTCTTTTAAGCTGATCAGCAATTAGACCAACACTAATACATACTGTGAACACTCATCTATATCATTAAACTTGTATTGGTTGTAACTTGTAAGAGTCCTATTTAAAGATTTGTTTGTTCATGACTTGTGAATTACTGTAGCATGAGGGTAGAGTTTTTAACTAGTAATCGGGTCAATATCCCTCCGTCCCAAATTTATTGTCCCCTATTGACTTTTTCGGTCTTTCATTCTTAACTTTGACTATAAATATTTTTGTTTGTGTTATACAAATTTTGATAAAAATTATACCAAATGAAAATACATTTTAAACTCAATCCGTTCATATATTTTGTATCAAGTATTATATAATATAAACAAAAATTTTTAAGGTCAAAGTTGAAAAGTAAAGACCGCAAAAGTTAATAGGGGACAATAAATTTGAGACGGAAGGATATTGACCCACTTGATTTTAGTCGAGTTGACATCGAGTTACTCAAGTTGATTTTTTTTCTTTTTCTTTTCTTTTCTTTTCTTTTGAGCTCGAGTATTAACATACTAAGCTTGTTCAAGGGATTAATGTTTTTTTAACCCGTGCATGTACGAGATTTGGACAGATAGTATTATAATTGGTAATAATATTTCAATAACTTTGTTTAAATATTGTGCCAATTTATAAATTCATGATTTTGTAATGACTAATGTTTTATATAAAATTATATTAAATCTTTTATACTTATACAACTATAATATTTTGCACGCACGGGTTTTTACATAATTTTTTCATTTATATATTAGTATCTATAAATATTCTGTATATATTTTGTTGCATGAAGGATTTGACTTTGTTGTATTGACATGTTTATGCTGATCTTGTTAGATTTAACTATTGATATCGTATTTTAGACATTGCGTGTTTAGTAACACATAATGACCCTTGAAAAAATATGTGTCGTTACTATATGTACAATCTCATCTATTTATTTTTATCTCACAATAACCGTAAAGTCGTGCCTCATTTTGATAGTTATATTCTTGTTAATAATAGTTTTAGCCGTATTTAATTTTTAAACCAATGTACGCGGGTTAAACTTATAAAGACGTATAACATGAGTCGTTATTGAATGCAGACAGTTAAACAGAAAAATATTTGCCCCGATTATCTTTATTTAATCTCATAAATAGGCATAACATGAGTTGTTTGTATATGTATAATATCGTGTATTCATTTACATATTACACGAACTTGTGTTTTCATTTTGATATTTATAATTCCGTGCAAATACACTAATTTAATATATCCTAATAATAGTATATATCTTATAAATTACAACATATATGTTGTATTTCTTTAATAAAATATAAAGTAAATACGGTATAAAGTCTAAGGGGTATTTATTAAATCTATAAAGTTATTAAAAAACATTAATAAGTATACTTACGATTATAAAATTTATTTAAATTTAAACACAAAATTGTCATTTATTACTCCCTCATTTTTTATTTTTTTATTTTTTTTAAATTGACATATGTGTTTTTATACATATTTATTTTATTAGATGAAATTTAAATGAGTTTGACTAAACTAAAGCCAATTTTTACTTTTAGTGACTAATATGAATGCTCAATTTTGCCACATAAATAAAATGATACACTCCCATTGATCCAATTAAATTTCTCAATATACCTTTTCACTTTTTGGAAATCTATAATAAGAGACATCTATACATAAACAAGGATCTAGCTTGCTCTAAAATGAAAACTAACAAAACAAAATAATGTGTTAAAAATATTTTGTTCATAAGATACATACATACGATGAAACATCACCAATTAGTGGTTATACATTTTGATGTTCCCACAAAAGAATTTCACGTTCAACCTTACTAGGTAAACATTTTGGGTGGCCCGGAAGAGGTTTAAAAATAGTCACTTGAAACCTTTGATTAGGCCACCTATATCTGAGTCAAACATTCGCCTTCCTCAAATAACCTAAACATTAAAAATCTCACCGGTATTATACGTGCATATGAGGAGTGCAAATGAAACTTGGTTAAATAATGTACCACTTAGCCATTACTCTACTAATACCGTCTAGGCGTCTACTTTCAAGCTCTTTTTTAAAGAAGAGACTAGTTAGATATTGAGATCAATTAAAATTTCTCTGTGTTGTATTGTTAGAACTACAAGGTTACTTAATTATTGTATGTGGATATTATGATTTGTAGGCATGAAATTGTGGGAATCGTCACAGAGGTTGGCAGCAAAGTAGAAAAATTCAAAGTTGGTGAAACAGTCGGGGTTGGATGCCTGGTAGGATCATGTAGATCATGCCAAAGCTGTGACAACAATCTTGAGCAATACTGCTCCAAGATGATCTTAACCTATGCTTTCCCATACTATGATGGCACAATGACTCGTGGTGGCTACTCTGATCACATGGTTACCGATGAGCATTTCGTATTGCATTGGCCTGAGAATTTACCACTAGATTCTGGTGCACCATTGTTATGTGCTGGGATCACAACATATAGTCCTCTCAAGCACTACGGACTTGACAAACCTGGAACTAAACTCGGTATCGTTGGTCTTGGTGGGCTCGGTCATATAGCTGTAAAAATGGGTAAGGCTTTCGGGGCAGAAGTTACAGTTTTCAGTACCACCGAGGCTAAGAGACAGGAAGCACTTGAAGGACTTAAAGCTGACCATTTCATAGTTAGCAAAGACTCGGAACAAATGCAGGTGACTGAGGCTAACTACATTGCATTTTATAATATGATTTGATAGAATTGTTTCTTTACCTATGCTTAATTGGATTTGTTGATTGTGCAAATAGGCCGTAACAGGAACATTCGATGGTATTTTAGATACCGTATCTGCAAATCACCCTATTTTGCCATTTATTAATGTTCTAAAACCCGATGGAAAGCTTATTCTCGTTGGTGTTCCTGAAAAGCCCCACGAGCTACCAGCATTTCCATTGATTATGGGTAAGATTTCGGCATTTAGACTAATTATTGTGAATCTAGCGCGATATATCCAAACTTCATACTTTCCAATTAATATGTAGGGAGGAAGATTGTCGGTGGTAGTAATATTGGAGGACTAAAAGAGACTCAAGAGATGCTAGAATTCTCAGCAAAAAACGGAATAACTGCAGACATAGAGCTTGTCCCGATAGACTATGTGAACACGGCAGTGGACCGCATGTTGAAATCTGATGTTAGATATCGTTTTGTCATCGATGTTGCCAATTCACTCAAGACCCCATAGACTACACCTCATTTGAGATGCAGATGATGAACTTGGTTTATTGTTGGTTGTGAATTTGTGATGAACTTGCTTTGTGTTGATTCTAAGTTTGGTCAATAAATTTCACCTTTTAATTTCATATATGATATATCAAAGCTTTGCAAATTATTTTGGAAAATTTAATTTACTGATAGCTTATGGACAAATTAAAATTTCTAAACTGCATCCACAAGAGTCATTATCTAAAGACATTTTGCTTTTGACAACTCATATTTCCATTATATTTTTGTTATAATTAAAAGTCGTTGCATTGACGCTAACAAGTTTTTTAAAAGAAGATTACAAAGCTGAACTTTTTTAGCGTGTTTTATGAAACCAAAACTCAGCAGATTACGAAACTAACCTCTCGCCGCACGGTAAGAGAAGGTGTGCATGCGTCGTGCGCGGCCTATGTGTCCCAACCAAAACATGACTCTTTTCCCATTATATATTTTTAAAAAAATAAAATAAAATAAAAAAATGCCGGCCGCAGAACTCTTTTCAAGGAGTCATGACAAAAACAAATACGACTATACGAGTACAACATATGTAGACGCTGGAGGATTTGCATTCATCGAACGTTAAAGATTATTATATATGATGATGAGGAGGATTTGAATTTAGATTTTTCATTCTTATGCTGCTAGTTGATATTGTTGTTTATGTTTTTGGTTCGGGCATTCTTGCCACTTATATATACAAAACTCTCTCATCTTTTATCTTTTAAATCGTCCTTGCGACTTTTTTTTGCCACTTAGAGCAAGTGCAGTGGTAACGTTGAAGGGGGCGTTAAGGGTTGATTAACGCACGTTAAGGTGCGTTAGGCATTGTAGCATGTGGCGTTAAGGCTGCGTTAACGCGAGTCGTTAACCCCTTAACGTCAAGTTAAGGCTTGTTTTCTAAAAAAAAAAATAATAATAATTTTGACACTTTTCACCCATATGAACTTTTATATATTTTGAAATCAAGATATTGAAAATTACAAAACACCCCCTTATTTCTTAAACGGTATAGTAAAATAACGATACGATTCATTAAATTTCAAATACAATACACGAAAGTGAAAACATACGAAACGTAAAATAACGATACAATTTATATAGATTTGTAAGTGTCGATTAGATCTGACTTCTCCTCTCACACTTGCAACACTTGTTCCCTAACCATTTTCAAGGCGATTTGAAGTTGCAGATCCGTTTTATCATTTCTTAATAGAGTTTCTAGCCCGACACTGATAATTGGATGGTCTTAAGGAAGCTTACGTAATCTTTCGACCTCAGGAGTACGATTATACATCTGCATTATAAAACTAGTTATCACACCTAGCAAATTGTTAACCAACTTGAGTTCCTTCTCTTGTTCGTTGCATAATCGGGAAAGAATAGATGTTTGCACCTTAGCTAGTTCGTTTGCCATTTCAAAATTCAAATTCGTGGGCGGGATTGTTTTAAACGTTTAAAATTCAAATCAATGGGCGGGATTTATGAGCTTATTTAACACCCAATCACAGGTAATTATTGGTCACACCCATTCACACATAATTCTCACACATATCATACATAATTCACAAACAATTCTCTCAAAACAATGTCTCATAACAATACTCCAGATAACGACTCAGTTTACAACACCTCACCCGAAGATCTTTTCCCGGTTTTCCCATACAACAATGAACCACAAAACAATCAACCACAAGATTTGTTTCCCGTCTTCCAATATGACAATCCACCACAAAACACTCCACCGGAGTTTCTTTTCCCACCGGTAAACAATCCACCGGCAAACAATCCACCCCACTACAATCCACCGGCAAACCTTCCACATGCATTGACTGATGAAGAACTGTTCTTGCAAGATATGCAAGAACTGTTACGTGTTAAAGCAGAGGAAGAACGTGAAGCAAGGGAGCGTGAGGAGTACTTAAGAGCTAAACAGGCTCGGAGAAACCGTCATTGTGAATGGCGAATAGAAAATGGACTAGACCGTGTGCCAACGAGTGAGGACGATTCGAGTGCTTCGAGTCACGAGGGCTATGTGTCAGATGATTCATTTTATTAATTCGTAGTTTTATGTTTAATTATCGTAGGTTTATGTTTAATTATCGTGTTTTATGTTTCATGTGTGCTGTAGTTTGTTTAATGTATGTTTAAATTTTAAGTATTAATATAAGTTGTGTTTTATTAGTTATTAAATGAAATATTAGTTTTAGTTGAGGGTTGAATTTGAAAATAGTTGAGTTAAAGCTGAGTTATTGTTGTGGATGTTTTTTCCTGATTTGAGGTTAATGTGTTAAAGCTGACGTGACACTGAGTTATAACTTAACTCAAGTTATTGATGTGCTTGCTCTTAGAGCACACACAATGGTAACTTGAGTTATAACTTAACTCAGTGCCACGTCAGCGCCACATCAGCTTTAACACTTTCACCTTAACTAAAAAAAACACACTCAACAATAACTCAACTTTAACTCAATTATTTTCAAATTCTACCCTAAACTAAAACAAATATTTCATTTAATAACTAATAAAACACAACTTATATTAATAATTAAATTTTAAACACACATTAACCAACAAACATGAAACATAAACTACGATAATTAAATATAAAACTACGAATCAAGAAAATGATTCAGTCTGTGACATAGCCCTCGTCAGTCGAATAGGAGGCACTCGAATCGTCCTCACTCGATGGGACACGGTCTAATCCCATTTTCCATCGCCATTCTGCTCTCTGGTTTCTCCGATCCTGTTTAGTTTTTGCTCGCGCCTCACGAGCTCTTGCCTAACATTCTTCCTCTGCTTGAAACTCTAAAAAGACTTGCATATCTTGCTCGTAAAGTTCTACATCAGTTAACCCAAATGTATTGGGTTGGTTTTGTTGAGGATGGTTTGCCGGTGGATTGTTTACCGGTGGAAACATAATTTCTTATGGAGTGTTTTGTGGTGGATTTTCATACGGGAAAACAAGAAACAAATCTTGTGGTGGATTGTCATACGGGAATACAAGAAACAAATCTTCAGGTGGGGTATTGTAAACTGACTCGTTATCTGGTGAATTGTTGTGAGACATTGTTTTGAGAGAATTGTTTGTCAATTATGTATGATTTGTGTGTGAATTGTGGGTGTATTGTGAGCACCTTGGAATGGCTATTTACAGGGGCGTTGGTTGGATTTGAAATTTAAATTTATCCCGCTCATGTTTTTTGAATTTGAATTTTAAACGTTTATCTGCCCTTTTTTGAATTTGAATTTGAATTACACACTTTTTTTTTTTTTTTTTTTTTTTTGAATTTGAATTTTAAATAATATCCCGCCCTTCAGTTTGAATTTTAAATACTATCCCGCCCTTCAGTTTGAATTTGAAATTTAAAAACTATCCCGCCCTCCAGTTTTGAAATTTGAATTTGTAAACACCCCTATATAAAGCATAGCATAATATACTATTTTGCACACACTTCACTTTCCAAACAAGTTTACAATGGCTAATTGTTGGTCCGTTGAAGAAGAAAACTTGTTAGCCGACATGTGGCAAATAGTTCACGAATTTCATGGCGAATCGGTTTTTTGGAATGAGGTTACAGAATGGTTCAACAACCAATCTGACAGTTCTTTTCGTAGCAAAAGCTAGATAACAGGTAAGTGGGCAAGAATGAACAGTGAATGTCAAAAATTCAATGATATTTATTTGAGCGTGCAGCATAGTGACGAGGTCAATGATCGTCTTCACACTACAATGAACATTTTCCGAGAACGGTTTGGTGGGTAAGGCTTCAAATATCTTAACGTGTGGTCATTTTGAGAAACAACACCATATGGAACAGATATAGGGATTAATGGCTTTTGTATTTCCGTATCGTTTGTGTTTTTAATATGCTGTAATGTTACTTTAAGTTTGTATTTAAATAAAAACCTTTTCCAACGGCTATTTGCTTAACGTCTTTTTTCACCCCCTATAAATGCCAGGTAACAAAACTATATTTTCTCACACAAGTATCTATACTATTAACACACGCATACAATGGCAAACGAACTAGCTGAGGTGCAAAAGTCTATTCTTACCCGATTACGCAACGAGCAAGAAAAGGAACTCAAGTTGGTTAATAGTTTGCTAGGTGAGATAAGTCGTGTTATAATGCAGATGCATAATCGTGCTCCTGAGATCGAAAGGTTACGTGAGCTGCCTCAAGACCATCCAATTATCAGGGTCAATCTAGAAACTCTATTAAGAAATGATGAAACGGATTTGCAACTTCAGGTCACCTTGAAAATAGTTAAGGAACAAGTGTTGCAAGTGTGAGAGGAGAAGTCAAATCTCACGACAATTACAAAATCTATATAAATCGTATCGTTGTTTTACGTTTCGTATGTTTTCGCTTTCGTGAATTGTATTTTTAATTTAATGAATCGTATCGTTATTTTACTATACCGTTTAAGAACTAAGGAGGGTGTTTTGTAATTTACAATTTCTTTTAATCAAAATATAAAAAACTTTATAGGGGTGAAAAGTGTCAAAAAAAAAATTATATATATATTTTTTTACAAAACATGGCCTTAACGTGACGTTAAGAGGTTAACTCGGCACGTTAGCGCCTCCTTAACGCCAACACATGCAACAACTAACGCACCCTAACGCGCGTTAACATTGCCCTTAACGCAACATTTGCATTACCACTGCTTCTGCTCTTATATACACTTGTGAACACATGGTGTGTTTGTTTTCCCGCTCACTTTCTTTCCTTTTTCCGTAAATAATAAAGCACTTTGTTACATTTGCTGGAAACTTTGATGTAGAATTGTGTGAATGAGATATCGAGTCTAATGTTGAGGTATTTAGAAGGAAAAAGAAAAGGAAATTGGGTTATAATCGCATACATGCAAAGGATAATCATATATTCATATGATCATTTGATTGTATGTGAGTGATATTAATATAATTACAACTAATTACGTAGTATATGTAACTAATATAAATGTGATTATGCGACCATGGCACATGATTATAGGTTAGACCATGTATATGACCCAAGTTTAATCGTGCATTACACTTTTTATGAGTAAGGTGTAATATTTATTTGAGGTCATAACTTGGTAACAACTAACAACATAATTGATATTGAATTCAGCCAATGGCCTTTAAAGTGTGTTAATAATGATCATTATCACACAAGGCTCAAGTACGCAAATATAAAAAGGTGCCCTCTTCTATAATCCAAGATACACCAAAATTACACATAAGTTCTTCCATCCCAAATAATACACATATAAGAGCAACAACACAAGCTTTGGTTCGATGATAAACGTCATATCCGTTAGTACAACGTACTATTTCGATCGTTATACCCTGTCAAACACGTGCCTCAATCACGTTCTTGAATCGATTTTATCTACTTTATGTTTTTTGTTTAACTAACATTTATGTTCATACTTGAGTTTACAAATTTTGCTTTCTTGCATTGCATTATTGTAATTTCTGATTCCGGGTCCCTACAATCTTAAAATAGATCTACATGTGATAAGTGCAATGAAAAACGTGCTTATGTTTTTCTGAACTATATATTTGACTTTGACTTTCTTATTCACGGTTTTTAAACAAACAGTTAGTTTTGAAAGCATAATGAAGTAGATAAAGTTTGTTTTTTACAGCCAAGTTCACTTATTATTTGATGTGGAAAGAGAATTCGTTGGACATATTAAAATTAGATTAAGATTCTCTTAAGTTATGATTAAATATGATTAATTATAATAATTTGTTGCAAGAAAAAATACGCAAGTGGACATTTGATTTTTATTAAAAGAAAGATTTATTCATTTAACTTATTTGTGTATTATGTTTGACTCAACTTGAGATGATTCTTGTTATATAAGTATAAGATGAATGATTTTTTAGGCGCTTAAATTTTGTTATTCATATTTTGAAAACGCAATGATCACATAATTTCTTTGCAAAAGCAATTCTAAACAACTCCAAATTCGATAACGTGTCATGAGGACTAGAGATGCCTCGTCGTCTGCCAAGACTCGATCAACTTTGATAGTGCCGCACGAGAAGACCCGCCCTCGCTCATAGCCCTTGCTGCATCGTCCTTCCGTGCTTTCACAACCTCCCTAACAATATTCCCTTCTTCCGACTCCATCAACTGTCTAACCCGCTTTTCGACCTCCTCAGCCGCCACTTTCCCATCCTTCGCATCCATTGATAAAGCCACTTTCATTTCCTTAACCATCACAATCTTATTCAGATTTTGCTCAGCATACAACGGCCACGCCAGCATTGGCACACCAGCGCGAGTTGCTTCCAACACCGAGTTCCACCCACAATGTGTCACAAACCCACCAACTGACTCGTGGCTCAACACCGCGACTTGTGGGGCCCATTTCTTCACCACGAACCCTCTATCCTTGGTACGATCTATAAACCCATCCGGCAACAACTGATTCAAATCAACGACCTCGGGTGGCACAAAAAGTTCGCCTCTTTTAACGGTTGGTGGGCTTCTTATCACCCACAAGAACCTTTGTCCGCTCATCTCTAACCCCTTAGCAATCTCATGCAACTGATCAATAGAAAAAATACACTCACTTCCAAAACATAAGTACACAACACTTTGTTTGGGTTGCAAATCAAGCCACATTAAACACTCGTGTGTTTCATTATAACTATCCGCAAGCAACGGTCCAACACAATAAAGCGGTGGCGTAGCATGATCTTTGACACACAACCCGTCAGTAATTGCTCTAATCGGTTTCGGTTCCAAAGAATCAAATGTGTTTACGATAATGCCAGATGATTGCGGCAACAAATTTGCAAGTTGAAGAACATCCGAATAATCAGTGGAATTTCTTTCTAGAACTGGCCCGGGCATGTCCGCGGATGGTATTGGCGGCATCCCGGGAGAATACACGAGCCTATTGATATCTTTCAAACTTCCCGGGTAGTCTCGATCAATTGTGGGAAAATAGAGAATTTTCACTAACAAACATGCTCCCGAAGTAAAAAAGCAGTAAACTGGGATATTAAGGTTTGCAGCTGCAGACATCGCAGATGTGCAAAAAAGATCGATAACTAAGGCAGTAGGAGCAATACAACGTAAAACATCTGCAACATTGTTAATGCTACGTCCAATAAGATCAAAGACAATGGCTTCAGAACTAGAATAGCTTTCTAGATCAAGTGGGATTTTTGGAAGATGTTGGAACTTGATAGCGGGGATTGTCGCAGTAACCTGGCTAATATATGAGACTATTGAGCCGGTTTTATGAGAGTTTGTGAGAGTGAGGATAACGATCGAGTACGAAGGATGGTGTTTAAGAATGAGTTTTCCGAGCTCGACCATTGAAATGAGGTGACCCATTGCTGGTGCTGGATACAAAACAATAGTCCCCATTATATTCGATATGTTTGTTTTGTAGAATACGTTGATGTGACCCTAACCATGAGTCTGAAATATATAAGGAATGAAACCATAACCTCACGCATGTGTCCAGAAGCGAAAAGAGACTAGCGCGCATTTAGAGAAAATTACTTAAGTAACCTTTTATAACTTCATTTTACGAAAATAAACGCCGCACATGTATTTTATCAAAATGGACTTTTAGCGCGCGAGTCATTAGATATATGACATGTGTCTCATCAACAAAAACAAGAAGCATCACATGTACAATTCGCACGCTTTATTTATTTATATGTTGTTTGAGGTGCATTCCATTTCAACTGCATGCGCACTATAAAATATGTACGCTACACTAAAAGACAAATAAGCTAATGTCACGTAACAAAAAAGCGCGTATATTATGGTAGCGCTCACTGAGCTCACACGCATCAAACTCCACGTGTCGATCAACCACCCCCGCACAGTAAGCATCATTTCCTCGAGGAGTGCTACACCCACCAAAACTTTACAAAAAATCATCCACTCGCTGACGTGGCAGAGTGGTGATTGGTTGGTTTTCTGTGGCCACAGAAAACCAACCAATCACCACTCTGCCACGTCAGCGAGTGGATGATTTTTTGTAAACTTTTGGTGGATCTAGTAATACTCCATTTCCTCGCGCGCATACTTATCACGTGGGCTTTCATTTAAAAGTTAAAACATGTAACAAAGAAAGACAAATTTTCTAGCCCTATGCAGTACGCACCCTACCTCATGGGCGCTTCTAATATGACAACTACTCCCTCCGTCCTATAATTATAGTCCACTGTTTGACTTTTAAGTCTTTATTTTGCAACTTTGACTTTGAATATTTTTATTTGTGTTATATAATACTTGATAAAATTATACAAATAAAAAATATATTTAAAATTCAATCCATTCATATATTTTGCATCAATTAATATATAACACAAATAAAAATATTTAAAATCAAAGTTAAAAACTAAAAACTTTAAAAATCAACAGTGGACTGTAATTATGAGACTGAGAGTACATAAGAAGCCAAACATCCGGCCGTTTCAAACACCGGTGCACACTTCATATTTTAAATATCGTGTGCCCTTTAAATATTAAATGTCAGATTTTTTATTACTAGTATAAAATATACCATGTACAATTTAAATATTAAATGTCACATGTTACCAATATATTATAAAAGGAGTACATTATAAATGGGAGGTGATTTACACACTTTAATAATTTGTTGATACACTCAAATTTTGAGTGTTTTAAACATTTATATTCTCACATCATTTTGAACCTGTAAAATTAAAAATGTCAAGACACTCAAAATTTCAGTATGTCAATTAATTATAAGAGTGTGAAAATCACATCCTATTAGAAAATGTCAACTTTATACCATTAGGGGGTTGGCAATGCATCACTCACCCCAAATACCTTCACTCACAAACAACCAATCCCTTTATGCCACATCACCCTCTCACTTTTTCCTTCACTCACTCACTTTTTGTTGGCATCACACCCCTCACCCTTCACTCACTTCTTTTTTTTTTTTCTTTTTTCTTTTTTAAATTCTATTAAAATTATAAAAAAACCAAAATTCCATTAAATTCTATTACTAAAAAAACATTACAAGACATTATACTTTAAAAAGTTGGGCTGACCCACATAATTGGCCCATAATGGTTCAGGCCCATCTTGACAAGAACCAATCCCCTTATTTAGCAGTTGTAGCCGACCTTCATATCTTCACCCAGGTATTTTTTTTATTACTAAAAAAAAAGAGCAATTTGATCTTTAAAGCTCCAACGTTCGAATAATTAATTGCACAAACGGCTAGTTTGCTTCGGTAAGCTTTACCGATTTTCACCTCCCCCGTGCGGTAAGGAGGCACCGGCGGCGGTGTTCCCGTGTGGTGGGGCTACCGTGCCGTGCCTCCCCGCATGTGTTGCCAAGGCCCTTAGAGGGAATCTTTAATTGCAATGCATAAATGACACATGGGTATGATGTGGATTATGATCCTACCATCCAATTAAATGTCACGTTTATGTTATAAAAAAATGTAAGTGACAATGAGAAATATTATGAAGTGAATAATAAAGAGGCTGGTATTATAAAATAAGAAATGCTAGAAATACTTATAAAATACATAAAAAGAATCCATTCGTTGACTTGTCAATGGTGATTTGTTTAATAAGATAGATGAGAGAAAAACTGCCAGAAAATACACCAATCACTCGCTGACACATCAGTTAGTAAATTCTTTGTATTTGTAAGAGGGTGTAACATTGCTCTTATAAAATAGGGTAAACTTCAAGTTATGTCTTTGTGGTTTTCTGTTTTTGCAGCGGATGTCTCTTACAACTTAAAATAGTGAAAAATGACTTTGTGGTTTTCACTTTGGTGCGAATAATGTCCCTTTCACTAACGGTTACTAAAAATCTTCGTTAGTCAAGGTTAAAGGCATGCGAAATGACTAATTTACCTTTGTATTCTTCTCATAATTACTTTCTTTTGTTTTGATAACATTAAATAATCTTGATATTTTAGTGTCAATTCCCCCTAATATGCTCATCATTTGTATTATTTTACTTGAATATATACTCTTATTCGTTAATATTTCATTTTCAGGTTACTAATGAGCATAGGAACAAATAGACGTGGATTTGGAAGGTTATTAAAGAAAATACACAAGAGGATGCTGATCAGACAAGAGTTACGGCATAAACCCCTACTCTACTTACGTTGTAACTAGGATTAACACTAGAAGACCAAAAGTCAACGCGGTTCAAGGTTACGGCGTAACTCCAACATAAGTTACGCCGTACAAATTTCCTGACTTACAAGAATTTCATGGTCCAATTAGTTATGCCGTAACCATTTGTATGGTTACGGCGTAAACTAATTAACGAGAGTTCTACTATTGTAACTTATCTCTAAGTTACACCGTAAAGTTATTACTATGGATAAGATCGTCTGAGATACTGAGGTTACGGCGTAACTAACCCTAAGAGTTACGCCGTAACATAAACGAGGCTATAAATACAAGCCTTAATTCTACATTTTCAAATATCCTCTCAACACACAAAAACCATAGGACGATTCAGGGCTTCAAGGAGGACGATATTCAGCAGCATACAAGTCATTTCCAAAGGAGAATTCACACCATACAATACATAAGTTTTAGTAGTTTGTAATACATTCTTGTATTTGATTCAATATCTTTCAATATGATCTTAAACATTGAATTTTCTACATCTCTTAATATGATTGGCTAAACACCTTTGGTGTTAGCCTGGTTATGAAATTGTTATTGCTATGAGTTAGTTTTCTCGTTTTCATATCGCTTTATGTGTATGCTTTATTTGCTTATTTTGGGACACCCTTATTTTGGGTAGTATGGATAGTTGGTTGTATCTAGGAAACTAGGAGAATTGACCAAAAGACCCTAGTGGAATAGGTTGCGAGTAGTGGTAAGAATTGACCATAGGACTACCACTATCTTGCGCGAGAATTGATCATAGGATCACCTTCCAAAAGGAAATGCTTAAGAAGTTAGGGGGAACCTAAGTTTCAAAAGGCCGAGTTTCGTTGAATAAGTCTTAGATCGTAGCCGTGCTTAATGGCTCTTCCGTAGGGTAAACCCACGAATTCTCGTAATCATTTGGTTACAGAATAGGATGCTATGGAAAATAGGCTAGACAAATTTACCCAAGGAGTCTAGTGACTTTAACCCCCATGTGGAGCGATGGAAAACACTAATTAGAAAACGTAATCATAGCATAACAAGATTAATAACTAGGCTAGCACATTTCTCTCTATTGATTACCTCTTCTAATTTTATTTGCTTTTGTTTTTATTTCATTTCTTAGTTTATAATTAATCCATTCAAAACCCGTTTAAAACCAGTGACACTAGAACTTAAATTAGATCTACACGCATAGTTCTTGGGACGACCTCGGCTTTACCGATTACTACACTACACACGACCGGGTAAACTGCCCGTTAGTGCATTAGGTGGACCTTAGGTAGACGAGACTTTATAAATATTAAAACCTGGTCAAAAATCCTGCATCAAGTTTTTGGCGCCGTTGTCGGAGAGTTATTTTAGGGTTTCTATTTTTAAGTTCTTTCATATTTTTTGTTTTGTTTTAATTAATTTTTGAATATGTCAGTTTACAAAACTTGAAGCACTAAACCTTTCTTAGTAACACCATACGATAATCCGGAAAAGCAATTTTGAGCAAAGAGAAACAATACACCTATTTCTGTGCATAACATTTTCTCTTTCTACGAATCAGAGCATTCAAACTCAGATTTCGAATTAAATGGAAAACCCGATATCGATGCCCTTACCATGGAACAATACCTGGGTAGGACTAATGAGAACTCCACACGAGGGGTAACTTTACCATCAACCCCTGAAACAGTGAAGTTTGAAATTAAAGGACAAATTATCCAAGAGTTACAGAACAAACAATTTTCTTGTGACAAAGAAGAGGAAGATGTCCAAGAACATGTTGAGGAAATCCTATATATAGTAAGTGTTTTTGGTGTTTCAAATATCTCGCACTATACTCTTATGCTAAAGGTTTTCCCTATGACTCTCATTGGATCAGCAAAAAGATGGTTTAATCGACTTCCTTTCGAGTCAAAAGAAACTTGGGATATTCTACGGAGAGCATTTGTGCAAAAGTTTTGCCCGCCTTCTAAACTAGTAACCCTTCTTAGGGAAATTCACCAGTTTGTGTAAGAAAGGGAAGAAACACTTTACCATGCTTGGGAAAGATATAACGAATTTCTCTATAGATATCCCATGCATGATCTAAAAAAACATCAAAAGATATACATTTTTTATAGAGGTTTGGACGCCGCGACTCGCCAACTTCTATATTATCAAAAGCCCATTCCTAGAATGACTCCAGATCAAGCTTTGCAGTCCATCCAAAGGATAGCGCACCATTGTCATAAGTGGCATATTGAAACAGGGTATGGACCTAGGGATAACTTCAAGCATAAAATCATGAAGACAATAACTAAGAAGAACAAAGATTACTCGCTTGAATTTGAGAAAAGAAGGAAAGAAAGAGAAGAAGCACAAAATGCTCAACGAAAAGAGGAAGTAAAAAGTATGGTTGGTACAAAAGATAGAAATAGCTTAGTGGAGACAGTGTACAAGTACATTGCTGAATCTACAAAAAGACAAGCACGGGAGGAAGAAATGCTAAAGAAATTTGTTGAAAGCACCATTTCATCTCTTAGTTGATTCTATTAAGAATAAATCTAACGATCTTCAATGTTTGTAGGAATTAATTGACAAGAAGGATAGCTTGGAAGGGGTCGATTCAGTGAAGCTCAATGCTTGGTGCTCGGCTATATTACGGAATGAATTACCTCAAAAGGAGAAAGACCCTAGAAGTTTCACTCTCCCTTGTTTAATCGGTAATCTTAAAATTAGTAATACATTAGCAGATTTAGGAGTTAATATTAGCATAATTCCATATTCTATGTTTACACATTTGGGAGTTGGGAGTTTGAAACCTATCAAAATGGAGATTCAAATGGCAAAGAAAATAATTGAATCCCCTATGAGGATAGTGGAAAGTGTATTGGTAAAAATTGATAGGTTTGTTTTCTCAGTAGATTTTGTTATTTTAGAAATCGTAGAAGATAAGAAAATCACAATTATACTAGGAAGACCCATGCTTGCCACATCACACGATAAGGTGATGTTTACGAGAAAAGAATGACCTTAGAAGCAGGAGGGGAAGAAATTACTTTTAAAGCTATCAATTGCGTCTATTCCCCAAAACGGAAGTGTTTGTGTGGTCAACCAGGAACTGGAAGAATTTGATTTGGAAGAATTTCTAAAAAACGAAGAAGTGGTTCAAGGAAATTCTTTTGAGCATGCTGATCTCTATAGCATAGAATGAGCTCAAAATATGAGTGTGTATGTCGAGTTGAAATCAAATAAGCAGTTGCTTATACATCTTGATTATTAGTGTTTAAACAAGATTTATTCATTACCACACAAGTTCCTTAAACACAACTCTAGTCTTTTGTATACATGTTTGTACGTATAACATGTATGTCGAGAGGTGTATAACTTAAGTAAGACATTTATACTTTTAAAACTTGACATATTACCACATGAAGCTCAAATGTACACATGTTAGAAATATAGAAACATCAAAAGCACAAGCTTTAGGAAATTTCATTTTCCTTACAGTGGGATGAGAGTTGTTGTCGACAAGAAGAAAAGGGAAACCAAGAACAAGCTTTTCTTAATCCAAAATACTAACCTCAAATGCTCCAAACTTTTACCCTATACTTTTCAAACCTTGCTTTGTTCTTGTGTCTGCAGCCCAATGTAGGAGAGAAAAGGAGGAATGGAGTAGTGTTTGTATGGGTTGTGAAGATGTGAGAAGAATGATAACACAAGTGGTCCTTATATAATGGTATTATTGGAAGAGTCAAAGCTAGACTTTAGAATCACAAGATTATGATGTATCATTCTAGGAATGGCGTCACTGTTGGGTGTTGACGCATGCATGGTTGGAAGATACAAGTTGCAAATTGATGCGTGGGAATCGCACCTTGCTTTACCTCTCGAGGGATCTCGCGAGGCTTACAACCCCCACCAGGCAGTGTACCTGATCGTTGTAGTATAGTATAGTGACAAGTACCGGGGGATTGATCGTTCAGCTTAGGAATAGTGTCGCTAGGATTAGAAAACCTAATTAAAAGTTCTAGAGATGAAAGATGATTATTTTTGTATTTTTATATTTTTATGAAAGCAATTAAAATCTCGGGTTTTGAAAGAGTGGGCGGAATTAGTTGCTAATCAACTAACCCAAAGCTAAGATGCAATCAAAATAAAACAATAAAAATAAAATTAAACTAATTAAACTAAGGTTGTGAGCAGTAATTGGAGAAATTGTGTTTACTTAGACTTCATTACTCCCTAGATATCTTTTACATGTCAATTACTTGTTACACTTGTATGAATGACGGGTTGTATTCCTTAATACCATTCGTGGAGTGGCATACATAACTCCCCAACTCTATGAGCTCTTATCTCCTCCTACACCATGACCCAGCACAACTATAGGGATTGTAAACAGTGGCTCATGCATTAAATACAACCAATAAAGACCTAGTACGCCTCGGTTCATGTTTCTTAAGACGTTCAAGCATGTTACCATTTGGAGATCTGCCAGTTTTCTTAAGCCTAACATATAAAATCATTCATTCAAAACAAGAATAGACAAGTAATCAACACATAATCAACATCTAGGTTTCATTAGATCTAAGCAAACACAAGAGAGATCTAGCCTAGCATAGTAGAATTAAGATAAGAACAAAAGATAAACAACCAACACATAGACATATTGATTGAATTAAGAGTATACTTATCTCAATTACAATGCAAGGTCCCAAGGGTTTGGAACCCTTGAAAAACCTGTAAAAGAGGCACCAAAATCGTCTTTAGGGTTTCACCAAAACTTCTTTTCTTTTTATGAAAAAACTAGAAAACTATATATAGGAAAATCGTCCTGACGGCGTCAGGAGTAAAATCTGACGCCGTCAACTCGCCGCCATACACTTCCTCGGACGCCCTAGATCCAATCGTGACGGCCTATGTGACGCCGTCACCACCTTCGGTAAATTAATCTTGGCCACTTTGACGCCGTCATAACTCCATCTGACGCCGTCACCAGCTACGGTAAATTATTCTTCATGTCTGACGCCGTCAAGAGCAAACCCTTGACGCCGTCACCTTGTATTTCCAGCTTGGATTTTTGGTACTTTGTCGTTTTCTTCACTTTATGCTCCAAAAACGTCCAAAATAGTCTCTTTTCCAGAATTCACTCTCCAAACACCTAAAATCACAAAAGAAACGATTTAGGGCAATATTTGATCAAATAAATTTGGATTCGGGCTTAAATGGCCCCCTAAAAATGGATCATTTTTCGCCTCATCATATACCCTTACACTTGAGATTTGCTTGTCCTCAAGTAAATGAGCTTTTATTCTACTCAAAAGACAAGTTAGGGGTCATTTAACACTAATATAAAAGTAATTACAACAAATAATCGTTCCACTAAAGACCAATAGACAAGCACGGAGGTCATACACAAGCACCTCACAAATAGTGTTTAGATACTCACATCTCTCGGGTGTAATAAAGTAATATAACATTATGGAAATGGAAGATATCTCTCACTACCTGTCATAGCAAAATAGATTACCATAGGCTTGGGAAAGGATCAAACCTCCACCACATGGAGTAAGCACCTAGGATAAACTATCAAAGAGGTCTTTTTAAAGGGTTATATCGTTAGGTGTAGGGATATGAATTACACGGTTTTGTTGGATAAAGGGAATTTTACTGGTGGCGAGTTAACGATCTTAGTAAATTACATGTACAAGATGGCGTTGCTAAGCCAAGACTAGACTCGACTTAAGCTAATAAATGAAAAATAACAAAAAACATAAAATGAACATAAAATAAAAACGGGATGGTAGTCCGTATGTTTTTTCTATTTTTCTTTTCTATTTTTTTTTTTTTTTTTTTTTTTTTTTTGCATACACTCTTACCCTACCATCCAAAATAATACATCATAGGGGATGAGAATTCCCCTTACACTTGAATCTTTACATACTTTACATTTAACTATTCTAATGACTCGAATTAAGAAAATCAAAACACTTTGAGCACTTTTAAGATTAACGTACATATGGGGGTAATAATATTATGTTCTTCCCCATTACTCCATAAAATAAGTATTACCCATGAGTCCCAATCGTCCCAAAACAATATGTACAAGGATATGACTCGACTTAGCAACCATGTAATCAATTAGAAAGTTAACTTAGGGTTTAACAAATAACAATAATGCACTAAAAATGAGCGCATACACGGAAGGCTAAGGCGATTTGGGTGTACATTTAAGTGGGGTGTAACAAATTCTTCCTTTAAGTAAGATGCTTAAAGTTAGAAACGAAAAGATAGGCTCGGAGGGGTGTACTAGGGGTTTCGTGTACTAAAAATGAGTACAACGCAAAGGGTGTGGGAAAAATTAGTTGACTTAACTAGCCAAGTAATATGACTTAAATGGTCAAGTAATTATGATACGGGTTTAACACAAGGGTGATCCTAATGCCTCTTATCATGTAGTAAATCCTACCACACGAATGTAGTCTCACTCGCGGTCTCGGGATGCATCACTAACACAAGTTCTAGAATCTAAATGCTACCGGTACACTCATAAGCACTAATAATGAATGCTTTTCCTATCAAATCTAAAGGCGAACCTCACATTTTTGGGTGGAAAATTTTTTTGAATATACGGTTATGTGCTAGTCATACAACCTCCTATCCATGAGACGCTTGCTATGGCTAAAGTTTCACTCCTAAATGTTGTAAAAAATTTTAAATTTGGCGCTAAAATTACACTAACAAGTATTTCTCATAGTTTTATTACTCATCTACTATCAAACAAAACAAACTCAAGCGAAAGTGCATATGTAAGGTATCATCTTTTTACCCTCCCCTTACACTTAAGATGAACATTGTCCCCAATGTTCAAGTAAAGAATGTAAAAGTTAAAAAGTAAAGAGAATGAAATCAAATACTCCCCTGATTCGCTCGGTATGGATTTTAGTTGGCCAGGTTAAATCTTCTTCCAAGAAAACGAACAATCAAAGCTTCCCTTCCAGAATATAAATCATCTTCTTATCACAAATAACCTGTAAATCCTGACAAAAGTAGACAAGGCAACCTCGCGTAAAATCGGCGGCATCCTATATAAGTTACTAAATCCTAGAAAACAAAATAAGATATAATGCTTGTGGAATGAAGTTTGCAGATTTCCTGGAGATTATAAAACTTAATAATTCACAAAAACTATAAGACTCCGTTAGAAAAACAAAACTGGTAAAATTTCCAGATTTTTGACTCCTGACGCCGTCAAGAGCAATGCCCTGACGCCGTCAGAATGGACCTGCAGAAATCTTTATGTTAAGTTTCCGGAAAATTTCTGGAAAAACTTTGTCCTACTTCCTGGAAAATCCTGCAAAACTTCATTATGACTCAATACAAGCATTTGACTCTAACAAATACGAATATACATGTTCATTAAATATTGTGGATAATCATGATCGGTTTGTTTCTTAAAAACATATTTGGGGTTTCCCCTTACACTTATCTTTTGCAAAAATACCTTTAGGTTGAAGTTAAGACTAGGCTAAACAACATAATAAAGTATTTCACATTTTAATTGAGAAACATGATCAACCAACAATAAAAACAAAACATGCATACGGAAGCAAATAACAATCAAACAATTAAAATCACACAAAACATGGGTTGCCTCCCAAGAAGCGCTTTTCTTTATTTACGAGTCTTGTAGCTAGACTCAAAGTCGTGGGTTACTACGTGATTTCATCATTGGTTCCACTCTCTAGGTCGTCTTCTAAACCAGTTTTGTATTCCGGACCTAGTTGCAAGCATTCTTTGTAGAAACCAAGCATCCTATTTCTAACATACTCTACTCCTCTACGTCTATCTTCATCATTCCTATAATAAGCCGCTTGCTTACGTTCCTTTTCGAAATTAGAGAGAAGGCGGTATTGCTCAATCTTGTAGGGCATTTGATAAGCAACCTCATCATTCTCTTCCTTGAATCTAACTATCCCTAACGTTGGATCATAACTCATCCTAGTGGCCTCAACAAATGGTTTCCCAAATATTATTTGACTTAGGCAAGAATCTATCACCGGACGCGTGTCTTCCACTATCATGAAATCAATCTCATAGGTGAGATTCCCTATAATCACATGTACTCCCTTAACTCTTCCTGCAAAATTACTTATCCAACTTTTACCGGGCATTATCCTAAAATTGAGTTGCTTCTTCATCACCCAATTGTAATAAGTCCTAGACATGATGTTCACGGGGGATCTAGGGTCTATGTAAGCTTTCCATACATGCATGTGCCCGATATTGCATGGGATGTTAATGTTAGAGGGGTCTCCCATTTTGATCAGGGGATCGCCAAAGATATATGTTGTCTCGGGACTATCGAATAAATACTTATGGTATTCCCGTTCTTCCTTGGTTGGCAACTTATCAAAGTATTCCTCTATAGGTTCTACCTCCTCTAATTCCTCATCCTTATTAACCTCAACTTCCCTACTCTCATCCTCACTATTGGCTTCTACTCTAACTTCATCTTTGTCACTCTCCTCAATCTCCCTATCTATCGGCTTAATGGTGACAACATTGACAAAGTGGACATGTTTGGGTGATGAGGGGTCCTTAGCTTGGATTCCACTATTGGTGTCCCTAGTGTCCTTCCTAGGTGTGGCTAATGTTTGGTTGTTGAGGGCTTTCAACAAGTTGTCGATCTTGTTGGTCATCTCCGTTTGTTGTTGGTTGAATTCGGTTTCAAACCTAGCTATGCGAGCTTCTTGAGATGCCATAAATTTCGACATCAATCCTTCAAGATTGTTGGTACTACCATAGTTGTTAGAAGGATTGTTGTTGAAGGTACGGTTGGATGGTGGGCCGTTTGATTGGTAACGATTAGGTGGGTTGGATGAATTGGGTTGATTTTGTTTCCACCTAAGGTTTGGGTGATTTTTCCATGAGGGGTTATATGAATCACCGTATGTGTTTGGCTCGGGCTTGAAAGTGTACCACTTATCTCCCGCTTCGTCGGTACGCGTGGATGCGTAGTCCGCAAAAGCTGTTCCGGGGAGTTCCATACAATCACGAGTGTCATGGGGACCACTACATAATTCGCATGAAGAAGTGATTTTGTTCACTTGGCTTGAATGCTTCGGAGCTTCGTAAGATTTCATGAGAAACTTGACTTGGTCCTCAAGTTCCATGATCCTACGGTCGGGAGTGCTTGAATTATTCGAAGGCAAAGATATTGCCTTGACCGTTTTGTTCAAATCACGGGGATCATTCCAACTTTCGTTGTCATAGAGAGCAAGATCTTCTATGAGTTCCCATGATTGTTCCGCACTAAGATCACGTAGCTTACCACCGGCCGATTGGTCAATGGTTCGCCTCGTGGGGATATCGATATGGTCATAGAAAATTTGGACTTGGAGCCACAAATCTATGCCATGATGAGGGACTTTTTGGAGTAAGTCCTTGAAACGAGTCCATGCTTCATAAAGAGATTCATTTTGACGTTGTTGGAACATCAAGATGTCATTCCTAAGTTTAGTAGTTCTCCCCGGTGGGAAAAATTGAGCAAGGAAACGAGTGGTGAGATCATCCCATGTGGTGATGGATCCCGCGGGTAAACGCTCAAGCCATTGACTAGCTTGATCCCGTAGAGAGAATTGGAATAGGCGTAAACGGGTAGTCTCTCTAGTTTCAACACCTAGGTCTATGGAATCTACGATTTTGAGGAAGTCCTTAAGGTGTTGGTTTGGATCTTCGGAACGAAGTCCATGGAATGCACATCCGCTTTGCACCAACCGGATGGTGTCGGATCGCAAGGGGGTCACATTGGCTCCGGTGAGCTCAATGGTGTTTCGGTAGCCTTGGTGGCTAGGTCGGGAATACTCTCCTAAGGTTCGGGGCCTAAGGGGTTCTAATGGTGGGTTTTGTTGTGGTGGGATGATGGGTTCAAAGATGTTACCACCTTCCATGATGTCGGATGGTAAAGAGTTACGAACAAAAGCACGAAGAAATAAGATAGACTAAAGAAGAGCTAAAAATAAAAATAAAAAATCTTACTAGAAAGGAATCTAGCAAGTAGACCTAATAAAAAGAAATCCTAACCTAGACAATAACTATTCCCCAGGCTGCGGCGCCAAAAACTTGATGCGTGGGAATCGCACCTTGCTTTACCTCTCGAGGGATCTCGCGAGGCTTACAACCCCCACCAGGCAGTGTACCTGATCGTTGTAGTATAGTATAGTGACAAGTACCGGGGGATTGATCGTTCAGCTTAGGAATAGTGTCGCTAGGATTAGAAAACCTAATTAAAAGTTCTAGAGATGAAAGATGATTATTTTTGTATTTTTATATTTTTATGAAAGCAATTAAAATCTCGGGTTTTGAAAGAGTGGGCGGAATTAGTCTAGGTTTCATTAGATCTAAGCAAACACAAGAGAGATCTAGCAACTAATTCCGCCCACTCTTTCAAAACCCGATATTAATCTTGGTAAATTAATCTTGGCCACTTTGACGCCGTCATAACTCCATCTGACGCCGTCACCAGCTACGGTAAATTATTCTTCATGTCTGACGCCATCAAGAGCAAACCCTTGACGCCGTCACCTTGTATTTCCAGCTTGGATTTTTGGTACTTTGTCGTTTTCTTCACTTTATGCTCCAAAAACGTCCAAAATAGCCTCTTTTCCAGAATTCACTCTCCAAACACCTAAAATCACAAAAGGAACGATTTAGGGTAATATTTGATCAAATAAATTCGGATTCGGGCTTAAATGACCCCCTAAAAACGGATCATTTTTCGCCTCATCACAAATCAAGGGTATGGTTCGAAGATACAAATTTCAATTCAAAGGTATGGTTTATATATTATAAATGGACTCTAGAACTAGCCATAAAATTAAAAAAATCCGTGGGGAAGTGTTGTGTTGGTGTTGGACGTGTGATGTAACAAAGAGGGTACAAAAGTAAAGTATGGTTAATATCTTGGCAAAAGTAAAGTATATGGTATTTAGTTTTGTTTATTAAACTAGACATAGGCTAGATTACATAAAATATTAAGATTGTGTGCTTGGTTTCTTGGATGGTCGGTCAAAGAAGAGGGAAGGGGAAAGCTCATGTCATCTTTTGTCTCTCTCCATTTGCATATTACTTGGTGGTTTAAGGATTTATTTTCCAATTACCAAAGTCAAAGGTCAAAAATTCAAAGTCCAAGTATGGTTTGATGTAATATAAAAATCACTAGCTATTATTTAATTGGGAGAGGGCGGCACTTTAATAAAAGTGACGAGGAAGATAAGTTTTAATTTTTACGGAGTGTATTACGTGGCCCGTTGAGTTTAAATGTGAGTCGCGGTGTCCCGGTTTGATACTATAATTAGAAATGTATAAAATACATTTTCGGGAGTGTTTTTATATAGGTATTATAAAAACGTTCCGTGGACTCAAACATGAGTTTATTTAATTATTGCCATAACTAATTGAGTGTCGGTACGCGTGTGGGGTCGTTTTTCAGGAAAAACGAGATAACTTCTCATTTTTAAAATATAATTGTCAATAAGTTTCAGAAAATATATAATGTGCATTTTCTGAAGAAAAAAAAAACCAAATATTATTACTATTAAAATAATAGTACGAAAAATTACCATTTGCCACATATATGCTTTGATAGTGTGAGTTGCAAGCATTGATGGTGGTGGTGGTTGTGTGGTAGTATATGGTGGTAGTGGGAGAGGGTGGTGGTTGTGTGGTGGGATTAAAATATTTTCAAGAAAACAAAAGAAGTAATTGTGGAAAGAAGACGAGGGTAAATTAGTCATTTCGCATGCCTTTGACCTTGACTAACGGGGATTTTAATGACCTTTAGCGAAAGGGGCATTATTCGCACCAAAGTAAAAACCACGGGGATATTTTTTGCAATTTTAAGTATTGAGGTACATACGATGCAAAATGGGAAACCATATGGACATAACTTGCAGTTTAGCCTATAAAATAATAATGACACCTAAGTTTCGTATGAAACCCAATTACTAAAGTGAACTATATTAGGCTAGTAGGCAAGGGGACTTGTTTTTCACCATATACATCAGCGCCACGTCAGCTTTCTCTCTCCTCTCACTTTCCTTTACCACTCTTCACTAATTAGTGGGCAAGTGATATGTTTTTTCACCTTAACTCTCATTTTTTTAATACTTACACAATTAAAAACATAAGCGTAAAAATATAAATACGTAAACTTCAAATTTAAAAACATACAACGTACGAAATTAAAATGTTACATAAACTTCATAAACTACGATTATTAAAGATGCAATACATAAACTTCGAAATTTTAACTAAAAGTTGAAACCTCACTTCGCTTTCATCCCAGCTCTAACCTCGTCAATGGCTTTGCGTGCCTCCCTAGTCAAATGTTCATATGGATGCAAATAGAACATTAAGTCTTGTTGCTTTGATTTATATTCGTTCACTTCCACTTCCTTCCTTTTTATCTCCATCCATTCATCCCGTTCTTTCCTCTTCAATTCATTGTCAAGTTCGGTTTGCTGTGCCAGCTCCGATATCACCATTTTAGCCAACGCATTGTCATTAGCCGACGATCCCGATTTACTCACACCTTTTTTCTTCAAAGCTTTCGTTTGTCCCTGCCCTGTGGTCGTGGAACTTCTTGCACCTCATTTTCCTCGTCATCTCCACCGACATCATTATTCAGGTTTATACTTTCTCTTCCACTATCTGGGCAGTACGAACTAGATCCAGATGACTTGTATCTCTTGGACCTTTCATTTGCTTCAGTTGATAAAAAAAATTTCACTTCATTGTCATTCCATTTCTCACAATTCCTTAACACCTCCCAACAATGTTTCTGTGTGAACTTTACTCCGTATTCAGCTTCATAGTTTAGAGTTGCCCTATTGTAGTAATCGTCATCTCCAGCTCCACTCACAGTCTGCATACGCATGATGTTATTGTACACTCCACAAAAACAAGCCACATTCGGCCGCACCGTCTTCCATTTCCCAAGAACCATATCGTACCCTCGTCGATCTGAATTTGTTTTGCTCGCTATGTACGCCTATACGTCAGTCCAAAATCTATTCGACTTCCTCGCGTTACCTTTAACAGGATCTTCAGATAGTGCAATCCAACCTTTACACAAAGCAATTTCTTTTTCAATGGTCCATGGAATGTTCCTTGGTGGCTCATCGGTTTGAGCCGGCTGTGGCCTCTTTTGACACCTTCTTGGCTTCGCTCGAACCGGTGGTGGTGGTGACGGGGCTGTGGGAGAAACAGGAGATTCATCACGTTGAGTGTTTTGATAATAATCATCATCAAATTGAGGTGAGTACAAATCCTCATTTCGGAATGTAGAAACGGGAGACATTGGTTGTTGGGTATGAGGTTGTGATGATGAACCACCTAATTGGTTTCGTGACATATCAAATGGGTACGAGTTATGGTGACCCGAGAATTGGTTAAAAGCGTTTTGTTGGTGTTGCGATGAGAATTGGTTAAACGATGGTTGTTGTGGGGTATGGATTACGGTTTGGTAAGTTTGGGTAGGGTTGGTTATAATATAATAATTGTGGTCGTAAGTTGAGTTGTGGGTTTGACGGGGGAGTATTTCCTAGATTGAAGGTTCCTTCAGGTATCGGGGGATTGCTTTGATTATTTCTTCGTTGGGTACGATTGTTGTTTCAGGGAGTTTTTTCTTGTGACATTTTTATAAAAAGGATGAAGTAAATAAGTTGATATTGAGTTGAGAGTGTTGATTTGAGATTGTGTTAAAAAAATGAGGCTTGTGGGTATTTATATAAAAAAAAATAGCGGGGTGGTATGAATTTTTTTTTAAGTCACCAACGGTTATAAACCGTATATACATACAACGTTCGTTTTTTTTTGTTTTAAAACGTTCCATATTTAATTTTAAAGGTCACATGGGTCCCGATTTATTAGCAAAACCAAATGGTTATCAGACCACCAAATGTTTCATTGTTTTTCGTGTGTGGCGCGTGAACAAAATAGGAGGGCAAGGGTGATATTTGGTGATGTGGGGCCGGATGATAAAACTACCACTCCTTTGTCCACTAGTCTTAACACTCTTTACAAGAACATACAATATTTATTCATTTTACCAAGTGAACGGAAAGTACATTTACACATTGACAAGCATGTTTCAAGGCATGCGTGCGCCCTCTCATGCGCCGAATTTTAATATTGTAAGATATCATTGACTACTTAACCGCTTACACATCAGTTCAAATCACTTTTTCACTTTATTGTTTTTGGTAGGATATGATAGTAGTATGTTGTACTAAAAAGTAAATATATCAACCTAAGCAAAGGTCATTTGGTAAAATAGATGTGCGTCGTTTGTGTTCGTAAAATAAAGTTATAAAGGGTTCACTTTAAGTAATTTTCTCTTAAATTATTGCAGAGTAAATCTGATTATCTCTTCTCACCATCTTATACTTATATTGTATTACACAAATAGAGAGATTCTCATATTTGTGTTTTGGTTGTGTTGAATATTTGATTATGTTGTTATTTTTATGTACTTTTATTAAGCAAATTTCATATTCATCAAGTTCAAAAAAATTAATTCATTTTCATCTTAATTTAAATCCACTTTTGTATAGAACAAATTAAAGTTCGTAATTTGTTAAGTACATCGTATCAACGTATCTACCAATCAACTTATATGTGTTGAAAAACATATTTTACAATCTACAAAGTCACAAACCAATCATAGACTTAACAAGTTTCGGGGTATAAAATGTTTGCCGATACATTAATCGACATGTCTTCATATCCCGAAAAATTTGTACACGTACCTAACTTTTTGTTACTTTACTCGTGGGATGGTGGGCTTGATGTGTGTGTTGATCTGACAGGGTCTTCACCCTTGACACAATCCGGTATGGTTGATTTTGTGCCGGATCGTGCGGTTATTGAAGCCGCACAACGTAAACGTGTCAAGTATGAAGCTAAATGCGCGGATATTGGATATGGTTTTCTCCCTTTTTCATTCTCTTCCTTTGGAGAATTTGAGAAAGATGCAGTGACCTTACTAAAGCGTATTCGTAGATTCTCAATGACTCAAGACATTGGAGCACGTGTTGCTGCTCATATTTTTAGTAGGGTTGGTTTCGCTATTGCTAGAGGTGTGGGAGCCCAGTTAGTATCTCGGCTCCCCACTAATTTCTTGTAAATCCTATAAGTTTTTAATAAAAGTGATGTAAAAAAAATAATAATAATAAAATAATAATAATAATAATAATAATAATAATAATAATAATAATAATAATAATATGCAACGAGTAAACGGATGAAATTTTTCTCTTCATATTATTCTAGCATGTGGGTTTTAACTAAAATAGTGCGATCTAACAGGGTATCTACAACCGTTTATAGAACCTTCACCTCGCCACCCCCTAGATGTTTACTTAGGGAGGTTCAAGACCTCAATAATAGGACATTGGCCACTTTGGTGGTTGTTTTTTAGGAAAAAAATATCTCATGTATACACATTATCCGTTTCTAGGCACTTATTAAAAAGGCCTAAAAAATCGTAGCACACATAACTTATATAAAATCGCATTCATAGAGGCACATACACGTAAGAAAATTATAATAATCTTCACACTTTTATATATATATATATATATATTACATAATCTTTACACTTATAGGTTACACAAAGTTGCGCACTTATAAACGCTAGAAGCGTACAAGGTGTAGAGATCAATTTGTGACACCTCTAAGTTATCTCCTGCGACTCTGACATCACCGGTACCATTTCCGTCCTTCCCCAACACAAGCATCAGCCACCGCTCACCTGTTACTGCCCGCCCGGGTGATCCCAATTATTTTTCAATAACTGATACATAATAAAAAGCATAAAGTGGTTTAACTTTCCTCCAACACCTTAATTGTATTGACTTGTTGGCCGTTGGGCGAAGTCCATGATGCGTAGGATCCTAGATACAAATAAAACAACCCCGAAGAGACAGATTTACACATGTTCCTTATGTTTGTCAGAAGGCAAAACGAAGGATTTTCGGCAATAGTTTTCCTTTTCTGATAGACATTACAATTCCATATTCTAGAACTGTAAGCTTCGAGTTCTTGTGTTGTCCACTTGCAAACCACGTGTTGATAATTAACATGATACAATGAATTTAGCCTAATCATGCCCTGAAAGAGCATTATAATACAAGGCAAAACATCATGGCAAAAACATTTAAATTCAATTTAGAACATTACAGTTGTATTACATTTTTTATAAAATCTAGCACGCCTACGAGAGCTAAACGTATACAGGATACATCAGATTCTGGTAAATGTAATCAATGAGTAAACAGTGTGATCCTCGATGCTATTTGCTATATAAGCCAACGCTTTACTAGTACTTACAGGGCATTGTTCATTTCTCTTCAAACTCGACATCTATTATATTTGGATCAGACTTGGAAGAAGAAGGGTTCCCGCCTTTTGAAAAGAAGTCACCTTTTGGCTGCCATACAATGTTTCCACAGCCAGCACAGCGCACCGTCTGGTTTTTGTTGCCAATAAACTGTCTTTTACAAGCAGGACATGCACCCTGTTCACGTCAATATATCAGTATACACATGTCAGATGAAGAAACGAAGATTTACACTAAGTTATGTTTTGCAACTTGCAACACTATTGGTTTCAGGATATGATAATCAGAATCAGATAATCAAACATGTTTCAGGAAATAGAATTTAAGACAATTAGACATAGTTTAGTTGTTCAAAGTTGCCATAACCATAATATATGTTGAATTCAATTGTTAAGACTCGGGCCAATCCGACTACTGGAGTAGCTAACAGATAAAATGACAAACCAAAGAAATTTATATATAAAGTTAAGGCATATAACTTTTCGATTTGACAACTTCTTTTCAATCAACTATAATACTAGTTTAGATAAATCGTTTTTATATCAATTTCTAGAAAACTATCACCGATAATTCAAATAACTATCCTTTCTATCTAAGTAAAATAATACAAACGAGAAAAGAATATAAATTAGAGTAACAAGAAAGGGCAAATAATACTCATAATTTCCCAAAAAATATCAAAAAGTTCTTCTCTTTCCCTACTAATTCAATTTCTAGAAACTATCACCGATAATTCAAATAACTGTCCATCTTTTTGTTTGAGCAGCAATTCTAACTATCTCACAATATATACATCACAACTCTAGCTCACATGCAAGACTTGAACCCGCAACTATTTGGTTGGGGAGCTTCTCACACAACATGGGGTAGGCCCCTTTGGTAGTATACAAGTGATAGTCTTGCCCCAAAATAATCAGAATACCAGATAATCATACAATCAAAATCATTTTATATAGAAAAGTCGAGATGTTACTCATGCACCCAAACAGAGCTAGCCACTTAAAAGCTTGGCTTCCAAGATTAGAAGACCAAGGTTCTTCAATCTTACAAAATGCTACCATAGTTGTAATTAGCCTTATATACCTTTAATCAGGAATTTAAAAGCCCAAGCGCAATAGTTTTAAGATTTTGGGAAGATACGTGGTATAATTCGGCAATTTGCAGTTGAATTTCAGAAGACTTGTCAACCTTGAAAGAACATGTTTATTGAAACCATGTTTGATGGTTGTAATTTGTCAGACCAATATCCATGCATTAAAAAGGCGTCTGAGATACAAGACCTAACGGGCTAGAGCTTTAGGTACAAACTTGGCACAAGACGGAGCAAGGAAATTCTACACATGCACAAGGTCAAGAAGATCTAAGCCTTCTCAATGTTAAAGCAGACAAGCTTCATAAAAAAACCAAGGGACATACACCATCTTAAGAACAAATAGTTTCCATGCATTGCTATTGAATCATATATGTGGGTATTGTCTATGCAGAGTTCAATATTTTAGGTCGATATACCGAAACAGATCATCCCCATTGTTAGCAATATATAGCACTAAATCTTTGCTGAAAAGAGTAAAAACCTAATGAGGCTGTGCTGCTGTGCACTTGGTTGACTTGATGCAATAAACAAAATATAGTTTACCCAGCCATGTGTGTTTTGGAAAAAGTAGCCAACCTGAACCAACTCCAACTTACTAATTAACCATAGGGCCTCTACACCTTGATGACAGCCAGCTATCCAGACTTTCCACACTAAATAATATGCATGCTACAATCTGAATTTACGAACTTTAAATAAACAAATGAAGAAAAATCACGAGATGCAGCATAATGGGTCTTGATCAGGTGGTTGACTGATGGATCAAAACAGGTCACATTTTAAAAAAGGTCAAACTGGATCAACCTGTGAATACTTTTGTGTCCAAAAGTTTTACTCTGTAACTTTCTAACTAACTAGTGTATTAGATATGGTTATAACACCTATATTCTTGATACATGTTTCATTCGTTCAACCCATCTGACCCTTCGACTTAGCCAAGCTTATGTTAACCCATTGGACGCATTAGAAAATTAATCCAATCGACCCAATTTTACGTAAATGTTTCAAAATTACCACTCTAGATCATCTGTATTTAGCAGTAAATAATCAGCGACTTTGCCACAAACAGTCAACGTAACACAACAAATCATCTATGAACACTAGCAAGTTGAATAAAGGTAACCACGGATAGATAGCCAAGGAATTACCTTAATAACAAGATTATTCGCAAGAGCGCCAATAAGTAGTGGGCCAGCAAATGGAAGTACCCATGTTGCAAATATCAAAACCCTAAACAGCCATCCAGAAAGAGCGAACCATAGGAAGAAAATTGTCTGCAGAAACAAACAACCCATTAGTGATTTTATAGGAAGAAAAAAAAAAATCTGTGGAAAATAACAGCACTGGTTTACACGCAGATATAAAGATCTGCTTAAAGCGCCTAAATACATCTTAGACAAATTGCCACAGGTATTGCCATCTTTGATTGGAAGAGATAGAGACACCATACAGTCAATAACCTATCAGCACAACCAAATCACTTCGAAATCGCATTACACTACAGCAGTGTTTACCTTTTAAAAATTGCAAGTAACATAGAATAGCTTTTGATTAGTCTGCCCTTTAGCAACACCAAGAGTCGCAGCAAACTATGGGATACAAATGGAGTTAAGAGTGTAGGATGCACCAGCGACTGTACTACATGGAAGCTATACACGACTATAAGGTTCAGTGACTTTGGTCATCTTCAAAGTATGAGAAACAACGCCAGATGAGTTTGGCAACATTGTAAAAGTCTGATAAATTAAGCTGAGTCTAACGATAAGTTTACGTTTTACAGCATAGTGATTGGCTTTCAAAACTCTCATAGAATGACTAGACAGCAAAGACAAGTTTAAAGACCTTCGAGAAACTTGAGAAATGTTCAGAATGAGATCAGAGGTAAAAGGGCAAGTCAGAATCCGCACATATATAGCGGCCACTTATATCTCACAAGTCACACCATAAAACACATGCAAACAATGCAAGATCTGAATCCAAAAGATGCAAGAATGTCATAGAAAAGAACTATATTTCCAAGAGGTTTATGCTTTTATCTTCGTGGAATGCCGAATGCTTATGTAAGAAAAACTTCCTTTGTGATTTCTGTTCGCTAATATCACTATAATATATCATATAAACCTTCAGAAAATTGTTTCACATGTCCCTAACTGGCTAAGTGAGAGTATAAAACAATTGGTTGCACGGTTATCCACTCTTGCATAATTGTTCTCTTACCTAGTGTTGATGACAAAATCAAACCCATGAGAAAAAGGAAAAATTGAGCCCTGACAATATATGTATAAATCCTTGCCTATGGTAAGAGAAACATAATATTTGAAAAAGATGAAAAAACAAAAGATAAGAGGAGAAAATTTTATTACGAATAGTCCTACAAGAGTACAAAAAAGTAACTCAACCGCCTAGCAAACTTAACTGCTCTTTGAGCCTGAAATTCCAAACCTCATACAAAGATAGATAAGCAACAGTAGAGGGCCAGAACATTTTCATTTATGGTTGCCACGGGCTATGCTTGTGCTATCAGGATGGTTCTATGACCAGATTCTTAATTTGAATTTCAGCTAACGAGGGTGATGAAACAAGCTGCTCCATAGATAATAATAGGTTCTTATCCAGAAGTTCAATTATAAACAACAAGCTGCTCCATAGATAATAATCGGTTCTTATCCAGAAGTTCAATTATAAACAAGACAATCCTAAACTCCCCATCCTTCTTAGTAACAAATTTTTTGACCTTCAAAGAGCTACAGAACCTACCATGTGATCTTATCCTACCGTTTAAGTTATGCATACAGAATACTATATAAACCTAATAATCATTTCAATACGTAAGAACAGCATATCCCAAACATAGCAGAAAATTAAGTATTACTTACCCCGAAACTTCTTCCTAAAGGAGTATCTAGAAAGTCACTGAATTGCTTCCTGTACTGCAAAACGAAAATTGAACATTATTAGCATCCCAAGACGGGAACAAAACTGAAAGGAGTAAAAGAAGGGTTAGTTCAGTTTTAAATCGACGATACGTTCCATTTTTTAAAGATAAAGGGAACATAACTCCAACAGTTCACTTGAGATACTAACCGTTCTATATTAAATGAAATGCCAAAATGCTTTTAAACTACGAGTAATCTACACCAAAACGTAACACATATTTCAACCTTTCGTCAATGTATGCAACATTCTTATTTTTTACATTTGTATGTACTAACCCTACATCAGTTGGTAATATGTTGCATTTTAATGCAACTACTTTGCTGACAATAACATCATCAAAATAAATTGCGTTAGAATAGAAATATATTGCTAACTCGTATTGACAGCACCGCAAAAACTATTGTTATAATGAGAGCGTATATGAGGGTGTGCAATATATGGGCCTCAAAACTCACTTCCAACAAACTGTTAAAGATATATGAGTTTATGACCTAAATATTTGTTAATATTTAAGCTACTTCATTAGAATACTACGTTTTTATGTTTCAATAGTTGGTAGGATATATATACAAGGGTATTCTGCACAAAATGGTATCGAAGTATAGGTCAATTCCTAATTAAGGTACCATACTATAAAAACGATCAAAAAAAGGTATCCAACTTTCATTTTTTTGGTGCAGTAAGGGTAACTTTTACATTTTAGACGTTCACATGTTGACACACACGTGTCAACATGTTATTTTCTTATTTCGCAAAAGTTACCCTTGTTGCACAATAAACGAAAGTTGAATACCTTTTTTTAATCGTTTTGATAGTCTGATACCTAAATTAGGAATTGACCTATAGTTCGACACCTTCCTATGGGAATGCTTGGCAGCAAGCGTTTATGAGCTTTTTGAAGCAACTAGCAGTTAGCGTTTTGCACAAAATGCTTGTTTGAAAACAAGCAACTAGCATTCCTACTTTTTCTAAACACTATTTCTAGTAGCATGTACGAGCAACCAGCGTTTCCACCTACTAATTATGACAATACATATATGTTACCAAACTCTTTATCAAAACAAACAGCTACTGCTTCTTTCTACCGCTATTTTCACCAAACATACCCTACATATGATCGTCATGTTTAGTTTATCACATAACTATTCGCACAGGGCCTCCGCTAAGTCAGCTACGACCCTAGTTCTAATAACAATGCACTACATTAAGAAATGAAATAAATCAAACAACAAACCCTGGGCCAATTCTGACTAAAATCGAGCGTAAACGTCCTCCACCGCTGCGTAACCAAAAAATCCCTATCAAACTCCCTCGCACGATCACCCGCAGAGCGCGCAACAGAGTCCACCCTTCTCCTAACATCATACTCCCTGTCAATTCTTTCAGCAGTTTTCTTAGTCTCATATAAAAACAATTCAAACCCATTATTCGCGCTACGCCACGCGTCTCGCCACGCTTCACCCGACTTGATACGCTTGGCGAAACCATCGAAATCGCTGCGGCGAAAAGCTTGGAGCTTGAATGAGGTGGAAGTGGGGGTGGGTGGAGATGGAAAGAAGAGCTTGTTGGTTGATGGGTGGAAGCGTTGGGATTTGGAGGAGAGGAGTGGGTGCCATGGGAGAGTTGATGTCATGGTGTGATGGTTTAAGGGTTTCAAAGATGGTGGGTGTGTGAATGAATTTGTGGCTAATGATTCATGATTGGCCTAGAGTATACTAGCGTGATTATTTGGATTTCATTTTTAGTTTTCGATATGTCGATCGATGTATACTAGCGACAATTTATTTGTTAAGTTGAAAAAACTTGATGATTACTAGTAAATTGTAAGAATCATTAATACATATGCTATACGAGATTTTATAGCGGGAAATAGTTTTAGTGATAAAAATAGTTTATGGATTATAAAAATAGTAATAATGAAAGTTTGAAGATTTAAGGATTAAATAAAATGTTTTGAAACCTGATTCGACCGGGGTAGTTCAATCTGTTGAACCGTTTGCTCGAAAAACGGGTTAATATAAACCGGGTCAACCCGACGGGATTTTTGTTGCCTACTCACAAGAACCAATATCTTGCTTTTCTATCAATCTTTAATTCTAATCTTTCTCCCCAATCTGATATTATAGTTCTAGTATAGATCGAAATTCCGTTATCATTCAATTCTGACTGGTAGTAAATACCGGGACTTTGCAATATTTGATTGATTACAATTCTATAAATTTCATTTACGATAAACGCTCCCAGAGAAGTCATTAGAGGTATCTTTCCTATCAAAATTGTTTATTCTTGGATATACCTACGCCTATCTCACCCCGTGGATTTAAAAAACCTCGGGAATTAACTTGGGTTACAGGTGTGGTTCTGGCTGTATTGACAGCTTCTTTTGGTGTAACAGGTTTGAAAAAAGGGGTCAATCCAACGGGTTTGAAGAGTCCCGGGTCAACACGATTTTCGATATGTATTAATAGTTTCATTTTAAAATATATCTGTATTAATAGTTTAAATTGTTCATAATTAATTGTTTCAACATTTAATTGTTAATTTTTTTTTACGTTTCACTTTCTTGAATTTTCATTTTTCATTTTAGCCATTTTCATTTTATAGATATGGGTGTTTTAGTCAAAACAACATTACTTATTTTTTATGTTTTTAAGCATAACTATTGTTTAAAAATTTTATTCTTATATGTAATAAAGATTGATCGGTCTAGCATTGTAGGATCACAAACAAAACCGTAAGATCGTAATTCATAAACATCAAGTCCTACTAAAAGCCTTTTTTTTTTTTTTTTTTTTTCTTCTTTTCTTTCTTTCTTGCTTTCTTTATTTCTTTCTTTTTTTACCACTTTAAGCTCAATCAAATTAATTAATGACTGAAACTTTAACTTAGTGGCGAGGACGGAACTTTAGAAGGACCGAGAGGGTTATGGCCCTCCTAAATTTTTTGACCTTATATATAATTTATACCCTCTTATATGAGTTTAGTCATTCATAATGCAAATATCCCAATATAGAGTATATCGGCCCCTATAAATAAATATTTTTCAAGTTGACCCTTCCACTAACAACGTTCAAGTTCCGTCCCTGCTTAGTGAATGCATTGCATTATTTATATTAGTACATTGTTTCATGAACTTAAACTTTTTTATGAAAAAGTCGCATAAATTTTTGTTTGATATTATATAGACTCTCTTAAAATGTATAACTCCTAACAAAAAAAGAACATTTAGTCGCATTTTTTTAGCTTTATCCAATTTTGTGATCTCGATCTTGCAACGACAAAAATAATCTTATGTAAGATCCTAATCCTCAGAGCCATGGTTTACACTATACCTATAATATTGGAGCTCAATTTTGCCTATCGAAAATCAAGTACAACCTCCACAAGTATATGTATCTCATGTTTTATAATTTTGACGAATCAACTTTAACATTGGTTAATAATGTTAAAGTTGAAAGAAAATTCGTAAAAGATAGAGAATCTACGAAAAATGTAAATTAAACGGGGATTCATATCCCACGCTTCGCTACGAGTTCAAAAATATATTTTTTAAGATGAGACGAAATCTTAATTTAGATCGAGATTAGTCACTTTTAATTTGTTTTTGCTTATGAAAACCTTTTTATGTAACTTTTTTTCCTTCAATTCAGATGAAAGAAGTATCAAAAGCTAATAAATTTAGCACAAAAAGTTGGAAGAAGTTAAAGTTTCTACTAAATTAAGGGACGACTACTAAAATTTTGAGACAGTTTAACGTTTTGGTGTTATTGGGTTATTTCCAAATGATGACATATGTATTGAACTGTCCAATTACATCGGGGCAAATGCACACATCGAGCCCATTACTAATCAAAAGACCAAAGTTAGGCCCAAGTATCATTAACAAGTGAAATATTTTGCACGCTATCGCTAGACTGGATAGCATGCGCAAGTTTAATAGAACAAAACCGTCTCTATAGTCTATATATAGTTGCTGTCAGCGGCATAGCTGCGTTTACAATTTAAAAGTTACGTTAAAAAAGCTTCAATACTAATCTTTACTGCATAAAAATAAAAAATGGTCAATCTTAAATTCTTAACTTTGTTAAACTGTTGACAAATGTATAATACCCATTACCAAAAGAAAATACATGAACATCATTTTGACAAATGTTAATTAGTAAATAAGAGTCTTGTGTTAGAGGAGTCTTACTAGATAAAAACGTATTTTGCTCTGTATTTAAGGCTAGTAGCAGTGGGCAAGGTCTTTAGATCGGTCAACCCACAAGGTCTTGAATCTTGATCGGTCGAGCCATTGTGGGCACTTGGTCTTCTTCGGTCGAGGGACCAGAAATTTGGCAACATGGTCGAGTAAATGACCGAGTTTTGCACAAGAGTTTGTGTGTTTATTTATTTTTATTTTTTTCATTTTTCCATTGTAGCAACTTGGTCGTCGTCAGGTCGTTGGAGAGAGAAAGCTCATGTGGCATGGTCGAGTGCGGTCACTACTGCTACTAGCCTTAGTATTGATTATACAAATGACATAATTCCAACAAAATGTATTTAACATGACTACACGGTATTCACAAACGAAGTGTTATTATATCTTTCAAAATTGGTATAATTGGTACAAATAGACTTTATTTTGTAATGAACTAAATAAACTTTATTAGAAAAACGATAAAAAAAGAAAAACAATTCTTTACCAAAAAATTAAAAAAGAAAAACAATTAGCCGTATGGATGTGGAAAATGAAGAGGTTTTCCTTTCCAGGTTTCAAGGGTTGAGACTTGAGAGGTCAAGTCAAAAATCAAAGGTGTATGAGAGGGACTTTAAATTATTCTTTTCAGATAATAAGCAAATCACGTCATTAGTCTTTTTTTATTTAACGAAACGTCATTAATCCATACTGTTGGAATTATAATATCATGACAATCATATAAATAAATCAAACATATCAAGTAAGAATAACAGAAGCAATTATAACAAGACTATATAATATGTAATTATTTAATCAAATATAAATAGTAAACGTACCGTAGTGATTCTAGCCCAAACAAGAATCAAATGCAATCTTCAACTCAAAAACCCTAATTAAGGTTTATATGAACAAATCCAAGAAACAAACAATAATGTGTTTGATTCACGATCTTGTAAACACGTACTACTTCAAGTAAACGTTTATGCAAGTAAAACGAGCACAAATACTAGAGATCACAAAATATCGACTCCCTTAAACTTTAATGGGGTGTCGACCTTTTGCAATGAGAAAAGGAGAGGAGAGAAAACACACAAGAATAGGTTTTCAAGTTATGAGAAAAGAATGAAACCTTGTGTGTTTATATAGGGTAGAAAACTTGGAACAAAAGCTTCATCAAGGGATGTGGGATCCCTTGACCATTCGTCCCTAGCACCCTCAAAGGGTTTCCGGAACTTTCTTGTCTTTCCAATTTTCATCTATAGTCCTTCTATTTTCATTCGTCTAACGGTCGTTATCCTTTTCTGTTAAATGTTAATGATCGTTACATGTTTGCGTTCTAATAATTAATATAACATTTATATATAATTATTACTCATTTACTTTTCATACGTAAAGTGTGCAATCCCGTGATCTCGAGTTTGATCCTAACATACGACTACTAAAATAATGTCCATAATCTAACAGCTCCCACTTGGACATATTTTAATAGTGTAATCACACCGGTTAGCGTCTTGCAACACGCCGATGCCTCTAGTACGATCTCGAGTAAGGCTCCTGGAAAAACCTTTTAATGATTTCTCATTAATATTATCCTTTTGTTTCTAATACTACGTTAATAAGGATATGGATTAAAGTCATTCCTTAATTAATCATTCTGTTTCTCGTTGTTTATGATTGATCAAGATTACCAAATCTTCTGAACATATTCAGGGGAGATCTTGGGTGCGGCCGCACATGCATCTTACTAACCCTACGAGGGGCTCAGCAGTATTAAACTCCAAAAATAAATTTGAATGAACAAATTCTATCTTGACTACAAGCAAAACCCACAAACTTTTTAACACTTTCGAAAACAACCCTTATGACTACCAGTTACGTAAAGCGTTAAGTTGTTCCACAAAAATGTACTACAATCATGACACTTATCTTGCATCTCAAGTCTGAGGATAACTTCTCACGATTTACTTAATAACAAAATCCATAAAGTAACATCATGTAATTGGGATAAGTCCTATATTCGGTATCATTGAATATAATCTGAAATAGCATGACTGCGGATCAATATACTTAAGTATATTATATCAACCTTCAGATTTGTCTTGATTTAATAATATTCCCATATTATTAACTGACAACGGACAATTTAGAATAACATTTATTCATAGATTAAACAAACAAATATATGATACAATATATTATAAATTAAACATACCATGTATTTCAATTTATAATAATTGTTTAACATCCCTTATCCAAATACTAAATAAATCAATGCATGATAACTCTTGTTGATGAATTATGTCTCAAGTAATGACATTCATACTTGTTGACAAGGCATATTTTGTCCAACTTTGATCTATCGAAATTTTGAGAGTACTTATTCCAATAATTCAACTATTGAAGTTCTTGTATATGTGATGTGCGTAGGGTTGCACCAAGATTTACCTCTCAAGGGATCTCGAGAAGCTTACAACCCCCACCAGGCAGTGTACCTGATCGATGTAGTATAGTATAATGACAAGTACCGGGGGATTGATCGTTCAGCTAGGAATAGTGTCGCTATGATTAGAAAACCTAAATACTTGATCTAGAGATGAGGGATGATTCTTTTTGTATTTTTTATATTTTTAGGAAAGCAAGTAAAAATCTCAGGTTTGAAGGATTTGGGCGGAATTAGTTGCTAGTCAACTAACACAATACTAAAAATGCAATCAAAATAAAATACTAAAATGAAAATAAAACTATATTAAACTAAGGTTGTGAGCAATATGTGGGAAAAATGTGTTCACTTAGATTTCACTACTCCCTAGATATCTTTTACACGTTAATTACTTGTTATAGTTGCGTGGATGACGGATTGTATTCCTTAATACCATTCATGAGGTGGCGTACTTACTTCCCCAATCCTATGAGTGCCTACTTCACTCCTATGTCGAGCCTGCAAGAAGCTCCTAACATGGGATCATTATAATTTACTCATGCATTAAATACAACCAATAAAACCTAGTACACATCGGTTCATGTTTCCTAAGACGTTCAAGCATGTTACACAATGGAGATCTGCCAGTTTTCTTAAGCCTAACATTGAAATCATTCATCCAATACAACCATAAACAAGTAATCAACACATAATCAACATCTAGGTTTCATTAGATCTAAGCAAACACAAGATAAATCTAGCCTAGCATGTTGAAATCAAGACAAGCACAAGATATAGACAACCAACACATAGACATATTGATTGAATTAAGTGAAGACTTATCTCAATAACACATGTAAGGATTCAAGGGTTGAAAACCCTTGAAAAGCTGTAAAATTTGTATAAGGTTCGGCCCTAGGGTTTCTCCACACAAGTTCCTCTCAATGAATGAAAATTAGAAAACTATATATAGATATTAGGAGGTGACGGCGTCAAGAACAAAGGTCTGACGCTGTCATCTCGCCGCCTAATAAATCCTCGGACTGCCTTGATCTACATCTGACGCCGTCATGTAGTCCCTTTTTGCAGGCCGTCACACATTTAACTCTTGACGCTGTACTTGTGATGCCTTCAGGTTTCTTCTGGGTCGTCATGGTTTTTACTCTTGACGCCGTCAGGAATGTCCTCTTGACGCCGTCATACACTGTTCCCAGCATGGAAAATTAAGTCTTTGGCGTTTTCTTCACTTTTATGCTCCAAAAACGTCCGAATTGCTTCCTTTTCCAGATTTCACTCCCAAAGTACCTAAAATCACAAAAGGAACGATTTAGGGCAATATTTGATCAAATAAATTCAATTCCGGGTTTAAATGACCCCCTAAAAACGGATCATTTTTCGCCTCATCATATACCCTTACACTTGAGATTTGCTTGTCCTCAAGCAAATGCGCTTTTATTCTACTTAAAATACAAGTTAGGGGTCATTTAACACTAATATAAAAGTAATTACAACAAATAATCGTTCCACTAAAGACCAAAGACAAGCACGGAGGTCATATACTAGCACCTCACAAATAGTGTTTAGATACCCACATCTCTCGGGTGTAATAAAGTATAAATTACAATATTGAAATGGAAAATATCTCTCAATACCTGTCATAGCAAAATAGATTACCATAGGCTTGGGAAAGGATCAAACCTCCACCACATGGCGTAAGTACCTAGGATAAATTATCAAAGAGGTCTTTTAAAGGGTTGTAACGTTAGGTGTAGGGATATGGAATACACGGTTTTGTTGGATATAGGCAGTCTTTACTGGTGGCGAGTTAACAATCTTGGTTAATTACATGTACAATATGGCGTTGCTAAGCCAAGACTAGACTCGACTTAAGCTAATAAATGAAAAATAACAAAAACATAAAATGAACACAGAATGAAGAGGGATGGTAGTCCGTTTTTTTTTTTTTTTTTTTTTTTTTTTTGCATACACTCTTACCCTACCATCCAAAATAATACATCATAGGGAATGAAAATTTCCCTTACACTTGAATTTTTACATATTTTACAATCAACTATTCTATTGACTCGAATTAAGATAATCAAAACACTTGGAGTACTTTACCCATGAGTCCCAATCGTCCCAAAACAATATGTACAAGGATATGACTCGACTTAGCAACCATGTAATCAATTAGATAATTAACTAACGGTTTAAAAAATAACAATAATGCACTAAAGATGAGTGCATACACGAAAGGCTAAGGCGATTTGGTTGTACATTTAAGTGGGGTGTAACAAATTCTTCCTTTAAGTAAAATGTTTAAAGTTGGAAACGAAAAGATAGGCTCAGAGAGGTGTACTAGGGGTTTCGTGTACTAAAAATGAGTACAATGCTAAGGGTGTGGGAAAAATTAGTTGACTTAACTAGCCAAGTAATATGACTTAAATGGTCAAGTAATTATGATACGGGTTTAACACAAGGGTGATCCTAATGCCTCTTATCATGTAGTAAATCCTACTACACGAATGTAGTCTCACTAGCGGTCTCGGGATGCAACACTAACGCAAGTTCTAGAATCTAAATGCTACCGGTACACTCATAAGCACTAATAGTAAATGCTTTTCCTATCAAATCTAAAGGCGAATCTCACATATTTTGGTGGAAAATTTTTCTGAATAGTACGGTTTTGTGCTAGTCATACAATCTCCTATCCATGAGACGCTTGCTATGGATAAAGTTTCACTCCTAAATGTTGTAAAAATATTTAAATTTGGCGCTAAAATTGCACTAACAAGTATTTCTAATAGTTTTATTACACATCTACTATTAAACAAACAAACTCAAGCGAAAGTGTATTTGTAAGGTATCATCATTTTACTCTTCCCTTACACTTAGGATGAACATTGTCCCCAATGTTCAAGTAAAGAATGTAAAAGTGAAATAAGTAAAACAAATGAAATCAAGTACTCCCCTGATTCGCTCGGTATGGATAATAAGGTGGCCAGGTTAGATCTTCCTCCAAGAAAATGAACGATCAAAGCTTCCCTTCCAGAAAAATAAATCATCTTCTTGTCATACATAACCTGTAAATCCTGAGAAAACAGACAAGGCAACCTCGCATAAAATCGGCGGCAATCTACATAAGTTACTAAATCCTAGAAAACAAAATAAGATATAATGCTTGTGGAATGAAGTTTGCAGATTTCCTGGAGATTATAAAACTTAATAATTCAACAAAAACTTTAAGACTCCGTTAGAAAAACAAAACTGGTAAAATTTCCAGATTTTTACACGTGACGCCGTCAAGAGCAAACTCATGACGCCGTCAGAAGTGACCTGCAGAAATTCTTGTGTTAAGTTTCTGGAAAATTTCTAGAAAAACTTGGTTCTACTTTCTGGAAAATCCTGCAAAACTTCATTATGACTCGATACAAGCATTTGACTCTAACAAATACGAATATACATGTTCACTTAATATTGTGGAGAATCATGATCGGTTTGTTTCTTAAAAACATATTTGGGGTTTCCCCTTACACTTATCTTTTGCAAAAATACCTTTAGGTGAAGTTAAGACTAGGCCAAACAACAAAGTAAAGTATTTCCACTATTTACTTTAGAAACATGATCTACCAACAATAAAAATAAAGCATGCATACATAAACAAATAACAAACAAACAAAATAAATTCACACAAAGCATGGGTTGCCTCCCAAGAAGCGCTTTTCTATTTACGAGTCTTGTAGCTAGACTCAAGGCCATGGGTTACTACGTGACCTCATCCTCAAACGTTACATCTTCCTCACCAATCATTTCATTATTATTTTCTTGATAATGTTTTACACGTTGTATGTTAACAGTAAATTCTCTACCTTCATCGTCTAACAACACAACGGTTCCAGTTTTAGAGGAACTTTTCACCGTAAATGGTCCATACCATCTACACTTGAGTTTCCCAGGAAATAATCTTAACCGAGAATTGTACAATAGGACTTTGTCCCCTTCTGAAAATTCCTTGGGTTTCTTAATCCTTTGATCATGCCATCTTTTTGCCCTTTCTTTATATGTAATGGAAGACTCATAGGCTTCTAATCTAAGCTCATCAAGCTCATGTAATTGCAAGAACCTATTGGTTCCGGCAATTGTATAATCTAAGTTACATGCCTTAAGCGCCCAATAAGCCTTATGTTCTAATTCTACTGGCAAGTGACATGCCTTACCATACACCATGCGAAACGGGGTCGTCCCAATAGGTGTTTTGTAGGCGGTTCGGAATGCCCATAAGGCTTCGTCGAGTTTAAATGACCAGTCTTTTCTATTCTGGCTAACCATTTTTTCAAGTATTCTTTTAATAGCCCTGTTTGTGTTTTCGACCTGGCCGTTGGTTTGTGGATGATAGGCGGTGGAAAACCGATGGGACACTCCATACCTCTTCATGACATTCTCCATTTGCGCATTGCAAAAGTGGGTCCTCCTATCACTGATGAGGGCTTTAGGAATCCCGAATCTAGCGAAAAGCTTTTTCAGAAAATGAATAACTACCCTGGAATCGTTGGTCCTAAGGGCTTGTGCCTCTACCCATTTCGAAACATAATCGATGGCAACTAAAATGTATTCGTTCCCCCCTGAAGATGGAAAGGGTCCCATGAAGTCAATTCCCCAGACATCGAAGACCTCACATACTTGTATAAAATTCTGAGGCGCTTCATCTCTATGTGATATGTTCCCGGCCCGTTGACATGCATCGCATGCCTGTACCATTTCTTTGACATCACGGAAAATTGTGGGCCAATAGAATCCCGCGTCGAAAATTTTTCGGGCGGTGGTGCTTATCCCATGATGCCCTCCAGAGGGACCAGAGTGACATTCCCTCATAATTTTCACTGCCTCAATTTCCGAAACACAACGTCTTATTATTTGGTCAGGACACCTTCGGAATAAAAATGGTTCATCCCAAAAGTAGTATTTTAACTGAGAAAAGAACCTTTTTCTTTCGTACTTAGTCAGGTGTTCTGGAACGAGTCTGCTTGCGAGATAGTTAGCAAAATCGGCGTACCAAGGCTTCGAATCAATCATCGACATGAGTTGTTCATCAGGAAATGAATCCCTAATTTCGCACCTATCGTGCTCATCCAAGGGGTTTTCAAGACGAGATAGATGATCCGCGGCCAGATTTTCTGCCCCCCTCTTATCACGAATCTCAACATCAAATTCTTGTAACAACAAGATCCACCGAATTAGTCGTGGCTTAGCATCCTGCTTAGCAAAAAGATATCGAAGAGCTGAGTGATCAGTGAAAACGACTGTCTTTAAAAGGACAAGATATTGCCGGAATTTGTCGAATGCGAACACTACGGCTAACAATTCCTTTTCGGTGGTGGAGTAATTCTCTTGAGCGGGATTCATGGTTTTACTAGCGTAGTAAATAGGTTGGAATAGCTTGTCACGCCGTTGGCCCAATACAGCCCCGACAGCAAAATCGCTAGCGTCACACTTGATTTCAAACGGTAACTCCCAGTTGGGTGTAATCATGATTGGAGCTTGTGTGAGCTCCTTTTTTAAGAGATCGAATGCATCCTTGCATTCTTGGGAGAAATCGAATGGAGCATCCTTCATGAGCAATTGAGTGATTGGTCGGGCTATTTTGGAGAAGTCTTTGATGAATCTCCGATAAAACCCGGCGTGCCCCAAGAAGCTCCGTATTGCTTTAACAGTCGTTGAGTAAGGTAACTTAGATATAGCTTCAACTTTAGCTTGGTCCACCTCTATCCCATTCCCTGAGATCTTATGCCCTAACACGATCCCTTCTTTCACCATGAAATGACACTTTTCCCAGTTTAAAACCAAGTTGGTTTCCTCACAGCGTTTAAGCATTTTTTCTAGGTTAGCAAGACAGCGGTCGAAGGAGTCCTCGAAGACCGAAAAGTCATCCATGAACACTTCCATGCTGTCTTCCATAAGTTCGTGAAAGATTGCGGTCATGCATCGTTGGAAAGTGGCGGGGGCATTACATAGCCCAAAAGGCATCCTTTTGTAGGCGAACGTTCCATAAGGGCAAGTAAACGTGGTCTTTTCTTGGTCCTCAGGTGCTATGGGAATTTGAAAATACCCTGAGAATCTATTCAAGAAGAAATAGTACTCGTGCTGCCCAGACAATCTCTCTAACATTTGGTCAATGAATGATAAGGGAAAGTGATCTTTCCTTGTGGCATCATTGAGCTTTCGATAGTCAATGCATACCCGCCATCCAGTGACTGTTCTTTGAGGTACCATCTTACCCTTGTCATTCTTAACTACATTCATTCCACCCTTCTTAGGTACAACCTGTACAGGACTGACCCATGGGCTATCCGAGATTGGGTAGATCAATCCTGCATCCAGAAGTTTGATGACTTCTTTCTTTACTACTTCCTTAATGTTGGGGTTCCCCCGCCTCTGGGGTTGCACGATAGGTTTATAATCTTCTTCCATGAGAATCTTATGTGTGCAAAAAGTTGAGTCAATCCCCTTAATGTCGGCTACACTCCATGCGAGCACTCCCTTATATTTCTTTAGGACCTCTAAGAGTTTACCTTTTTGTTCATGTTCGAGGGAAGAGTTTATGATTATCGGCAGTTGGTCCTCTCTCTGAAGGAAGTCATACTCTAAATGGTTAGGAAGTTCCTTAAGATCTAACTCAGGAGGCTCGATAATAGAAGGCTTAAGCTTATTTTCGGGCTTTCGGAGCTCGAGATGCTCCGTTGCCTCTTGTCTAGGGTAGAAGGAGACTGCACCAACATCCTCCATCTTTTCCACCTCTAGCAAAGGTAGAAAACTCTCGTCCCGTAACCAGCCTTCCTCGATTTGTTCATCAACACAGCCATCAATGACATCTGTGAGTTCATCGACCTCCCCAATGTAATAGAGCCGGTTAGCTGCTTCGAGAGAGAGATCCATAGAGTCCTTAATGTCGAAGGTTGTGCTATCGGTTCCCACTCGCAAGGTTAACTTGCAGTCATAAACATCAATGACTGCACGAGCGGTAGCGAGAAATGGTCTCCCTAAGATGATGGGTACCAAGTCATCCTCCTCCATATCTAGGATTACGAAGTCGATCGGGAATTTGAATTTCCCAACTTTGACTAGCACATTCTCGCATATCCCTACGGGGTACTTGACTGATCTATCGGCTAGTTGGATGTTCATACGGGTAGGCTTTAATCCAGAGTATCCTAATTTAAGGAACATAGAGTGAGGCATGAGATTGATACTCGCCCCCAAATCGACAAGAGCATTCTTTATTGATAGAGATCCTATGGAGCAAGGCAAGGTGAAGCTGCCTGGATCGTCTACCTTTTTTGGTAGCCCTCGATGGGTCACCACCGAACATTCTTCCCCAGGGTCACAAGACCCTCAAGTTTCTTTCGGTTAGCGAGTAGTTTTTTAAAGTATGCGCTATACTTCGGCATGTGATAGCAAGCATCAAGGAGGGGTATGGTGACTACTGAGTCTTTTAGATATGACAAGAATCTTTTATTATCATTCTTAGTTTTCTGGTTTTTTAATCGGGATGGGAATGGGATTCTCACAGGTTGGTTAGGTGGGGTTGATGGGGAAGGGGTCGTTAAGGGAGGTTGGTTGGGAGTCTCGCTGCCCACATCCTCCTCCTCCTCGCGAGGCTTGTTTGGATCGGGAGTGATGGGGGACGAGTTCGGGTAAGGAGGGTCCTTGGTTGTTGTTCCAGCTCGAGTGGTTATCGTGAGCATGGGGTCTTTTTGGCTTACTGATGGCATTTCAAGGTTATCGAGGGCTGAGTTAAGCTTGTTGAACCATTCTCCAATGTTATTCTGCTACTCGTCAACAAGTTCGTTAAGACCTTTTAATTGTAAGCCTTTTTCTTGAGTGAAGTGACCAAGGTCATCTTCAAAAGTGCTCCTGATTTCGAATTCGGGACCTTCCTCTCCTTTTTTTCTTTTTACCAGATTCCCCTAGAGGGTGTAATCGTCATTTTGGTAAAAAGGTAAAAGGGATGGATCAGCATAGATGTCACCTCCTGACAAACATGCATGTTCAGTCGTGATTTCTCCTCCGCATTCCTCTACCTCATGCGGGCCCCCACAGTAGTCGCAGACCAAGTAAGGATTTGAAAGTTGTTTAGGTAACTGTGACCCAGCTAGGTACTTCATTCTTTTGTGAATTTTTCTTAACTGATCTGAAGTGATTTCAGAAATGCTGACAGTCGACTCAGGTTCATCCCAAGTGTCATCCTGGTCTTGAGCATATTCTTCAATCCTTTCCCATCCTTCTTCGGCACTAAGATTGGCTAATCTCCCTTTTCTAGATTGGTTGATCCCGTTCCGATCATTAGAGGAGACATTGTCATAGAAGATTTGGACCAAAAGCCAAAGTTCGATGCCATGATGGGGAACTTGTCTTATAAAATCCTTAAATCTAATCCACGATTTATGGAAGGGTTCGTCCTTCCCTTTTCGGAAACGGAGGATCCTATCTCTAAATGCTGAGGTTTTTCCAGGTGGAAAGAACTTCTCATAGAACTTGGATATGAGTTGCTCCCATGTGAAAATAGATTCAGAAGGGAGTTTATCATACCATTCTTGGGCTTTTTCATAGAGGGTGAAAGGAAAGAATCGTAATCGGGACGTGTCTCTAGTAGCCCCATCCGTATAGAGGGTGTCTACAATTTTCAAGAAGTCTTTAATGTGTTGAATTGGATCTTCCTCATCTAATCCACAATACTTACACACACTTTGGACAAGCCAAACATCGGTCACATGCAAGACCTCATTGGTGTGTTCGTTTGGGTAGACAATGGCATTTGAGAAGCCACGAGGGTTTGGGGAGGAGTAGTCCTTAAGGCGCTTAGGGGTAGGAGTTGCGGGGGTACTCATATCGTTGTTGGTTTGAGACTTAGGGGTTGTAAGGTGATTTTCTGAATTTTCTTCAGAAAGGGGTACATCAAAATCGATGGCAACGCTAGATGGTTCAGGAGTTGAGTGAGATCGTCTTAACCTACGCATTTCTCTTTCGGGTTCTGCATAAGGCAAGGCAAGGTTTCTAGTGGAACTACGACTCCTAGTGATCCTAAGGTTAGAGAATTCGCCGGTCGCCATGATGGCGGATGGTAAAAAGTTACGAACAAAAACACAAAGAAATAAGATAGACTAAAAAAAAAAAAAAAAAAAAAAAAAAAAAAAAAAAAAAAAAAAAAATCTTACTAGGAAAGAATCTAGCAAGTAGACCTAATAAAAAGAGATTCTAACCTAGACAATAACTATTCCCCAGGCTGCGGCGCCAAAAACTTGATGTGCGTAGGGTTGCACCAAGCTTTACCTCTCAAGGGATCTCGAGAAGCTTACAACCCCCACCAGGCAGTGTACCTGATCGATGTAGTATAGTATAATGACAACTACCGGGGGATTGATCGTTCAGCTAAGAATAGTGTCACTAGGATTAGAAAACCTAAATACTAGATCTAGAGATGAGGGATGATTCTTTTTGTATTTTTTATATTTTTAGGAAAGCAAGTAAAAATCTCAGGTTTGAAGGATTTGGGTGGAATTAGTTGCTAGTCAACTAACCCAATACTAAAGATGCAATCAAAATAAAATACTAAAATGAAAATAAAACTATATTAAACTAAGGTTGTGAGCAATATGTGGGAAAAATGTGTTCACTTAGATTTCACTACACTCTAGATATCTTTTACACGTTAATTACTTGTTATAGTTGCGTGGATGACGGATTGTATTCCTTAATACCATTCATGGGGTGGCGTACTTACTTCCCCAATCCTATGAGTGCCTACTTCACTCCTATGTCGAGCCTGCAAGAAGCTCCTAACATGGGATCATTAGAATTTACTCATGCATTAAATACAACCAATAAAACCTAGTACACATCGGTTCATGTTTCCTAAGACGTTCAAGCATGTTACACAATGGAGATCTGCCAGTTTTCTTAAGCCTAACATTGAAATCATTCATCCAATACAACCATAAACAAGTAATCAACACATAATCAACATCTAGGTTTCATTAGATCTAAGCAAACACAAGATAAATCTAGCCTAGCATGTTGAAATCAAGACAAGCACAAGATATAGACAACCAACACATAGACATATTGATTGAATTAAGAGAAGACTTATCTCAATAACACATGTAAGGATTCAAGGGTTGAAAACCCTTGAAAAGCTGTAAAATTCGTATAAGGTTCGGCCCTAGGGTTTCTCCACACAAGTTCATCTCAATGAATGAAAATTAGAAAACTATATATAGATATTAGGAGGTGACGGCGTCAAGAACAAAGATCTGACGCCGTCATCTCGCCGCCTAATAAATCATCGGACTGCCATGATCTACATCTGACGCCGTCATGTAGTCCCTTTTTGCAGGCCGTCACACATTTAACTCTTGACGCTCTACTTGTGACGCCTTCAGGTTTCTTCTGGGTCGTCATGGTTTTTACTCTTGACGCCGTCAGGAATGTCCTCTTGACGCCGTCATACACTGTTCCCAGCATGGAAAATTAAGTCTTTGGCGTTTTCTTCACTTTTATGCTCCAAAAACGTCCGAATTGCTTCCTTTTCTAGATTTCACTCCCAGAGTACCTAAAATCACAAAAGGAATGATTTAGGGCAATATTTGATCAAATAAATTCAATTCCGGGCTTGAATGACCCCCTAAAAATGGATCATTTTTCGCCTCATCAATATGCATACTCAACTATTTGATAATGCCATATTATCTTTCATAAAATGTGTGACATCCTTAACCACAAATTTATGATAATCAAACTTCTAAACATTTTAAAGTTTAAAGTATTCTTATTCTCTTAATGTATAATGCAACTATGCTCTTATTAAGCATAACTAGTAATTGCCAAGGATGAAATCCTTACCATAACTAGTATTGAGTGTCGTCTCAATTTCATTATCATCATTGTATACAAACAAAAATATGCTATTAAAACTTCCCGTAAACCTTAATATCTATTGTGTAATGTTTGATGCCCTTCAAACTTTCAAGTTTGTTGGCTATGACAATTTTCACAACAATTGAAATATTGTTCATCTATAGAATTTGGAAGCTGTTCCAGATTTAGGATGCGATTCTATAATCAAACATATTCATTTAGAATATTACACAAGTTATCTAATAACCTTTTAATTAGATATTAATATTGCTAAATCATCTTGTAATCAAACATGATACAACAAAACATGATATGTATGAAAAATCTTTGAGTCATACTTAGATTTTATTCATGTTATGCATATACATTTAGACTTTCTAAATGATATATCATGTTATATTAGATTTATTTAGCGCACATGTTTCAACAATAAACATTCATTCCAAGGTTGTATGTCTTATTTTCTAAATCTTACAAGTTAAGTTTTATTCCATTCTAAGACTTAACTTTTAACTTATATGGAATGTTACTTTTTATATGTTCTACAACATATATGATTTAAGAAATTAAACATAATACTCCCAGTAGCTTTTAGGAATACCTAGAAATTATCTTATTTTAATTATAAATCAAAACATGGATTTAATAATTAAATATAAGAATAATCTTCTAGATGCATGCATTTATCAATCCATAGGTTATTGCACTTTGTACACTTCTAAAGATTTATTTGAATTCATAAACTCCTTTTGATTACTTATCGTCCTCACTGAAGTAATCACTCAAGAAAAAGTTTTGATATTCCATTGTCAATTTCATAAATGTGACAATCATAATCTTTATATATTAATGTGCTTAGAAAAGAATATTCAATCACAGTTAATTGCTAAAGTGTGATTAATAATCTTATTATAAGACATGCTTTAAGGGTATGTTTGGCGCGGAGCTTTTTTGGAGCTTTTTTGGGTAATGAGCGGTGAGAATGAGCTTTTTTATTTTTGATGTTTGTTTGGCATGAGAGCTGTGGGCTTTGCTATTTTTTAGGAAAGCTCATTTTTCCAATGCTTCTTTATGAAGTTGTGAGCTTTTTCGGCTACTGCTCACAGCTCACAGCTACTGCTCAATGCTACTGCTCACATCTACTTTTGCCAAACATAGCCTAAATACGTGCACAATTATTGCCCATATGATTTTTATACAAAGATTTAAACCACAAGGGTTACCTGATCTTTGAAGAAACTTATCTTCATTTTCTAGTCTAACTATTAAGATAACCCACATTTCTAAAATTAATTATCTTTATGGATAGCATCTTTATCATTCATATCATGTATACTATACCCAATTTCATATTTGGTAATGTATCATAATGATTATCAGGTTTAAAATAATCCTGTAAATCATAACCCTCAGCATATTAATCAAATATCTGAGATATATTATACCTATATACTAAAACCCAAAATTCCCGTTATACACAAAGCGTCTTCCAATTGGTTGTTGCCCCGTAAGACGACTGTTTGAACCACTGTTCATTTTTTTTCACTATTCCCGTTCCGTTTTTCCCCTGATATTTTCCCCCATCTCCACATCGCTGGAACCTTCTTCCATTACTCAAAACACACACCAAACTCTTCTCCACAAAACCCATTAAAACTTCACTTCCCCTGATTTACATATCCACAAATCAAAACCAAAACCGGAAGAACACAAACATAATCAAACAAACAATGGGAGAATCACAAAAAAAATTAATAAATAAAAAAAATTACAAATTCAAGATGTAGATCTACACGAGTTTTGTAATCCCAGGTATGAAGTCCCAAATGAATTTTGTAACTTTACTAACACCAATACCAAAAAAACGTGTCTTCTATTTTTTTTTGTTCGATTATTGAACCGCCAAATTGGTAACAAAAATTTAATCTTTTTTGTTGATTGGTTATGTTTGAGGATTTTTGTAGCCACTTCAAGCTGTCACCCATGTGTTTGTTGAAATGTCAGGCACTTCAGAAAGTCAGCACGAGGTTACAGGTATGGTGTATTTTAAAATTTTGTTGTTAAAGGTTTGCTGCATTTTTTTTTTTTTTTTTTTTTTTTTTTTTTTTTGCTGTAAAGTATGGTTGGAATCGTTGGTTGTGGATATTTGGATTTGGGTGTCTTTCGAATTGGGGATTGATCATGAAGATTGTATTTTGTTGCAGCAACATGGGTTTCAACTGAGATGGATCCGGGGAGCAGGACATATCCATATAAATGATCAAGACAAAGGTATGTAATTCTATATCATTTTAACAGTTTTGTGGTTAATTTGTGTTTAGTATAAGTGGGTATTCATAGGATTTTGGTTCTTTAAACCGGGTTTGGTTCGGCAAACAGTTTATGGTGTTTTGATCATAATTTTAGGTGGGACAAATTAGCAAGAATTTGAGTGTTTTAGTTGATTTAGGGTTACTGAGGTAAGCAAAACGAACCTGTTACTTATTAATGAAATCATAGGGTTCTTATATACACATTATAAAGTTGGTAACTACACAAACTTCAACTAAAACATAAGCTAAAAAGTTCTTCGCAGGCTTTCAGTGTGCGATTTTAATAAATATGTTAAACGTAAGTATCCTCATTATGTTTAACATTCACATTTCCGTGTTTATTTTTCTCAGCTGAAGCATTTCATTATTGTATTTATGTTTACAGTAGTCTAATATACAACTATTAAATGTGACGGATTTTAAAACTATTATATACGTGTTGATTGTGTCTTCACAGGGTTTGAGTGTACAAGGTCTATCATTTTTTAGATAAAGGTGTATCACAAGTTCACAAGAGGGTGATATTGAAAAAGGATGGCAGGGTTTCATGTACTTACTGTTTGGTATTTTGAAAGTGTTGTTTTAGCGTAGAAAAAAGTAAATACGCACTTAAATATGTGTAATGATATTGTTTTATTTTGTGACTTGCAGCCGTTTCCTAGGATGCTATGGATCGATAGAAGTAGAAAACAACTAATTCAATGGCGTTCCAAGTTTCACCTAGAGTAAGTTCTAACTTACATCCATCCAAACATACAGGTTGTGTAGCGAATTTGTGACCTGTGACTGATCTTGCAGTCGAAATGTTTAGGATGTGTTTTGTTTATGTGATCGTGTCTATTTTGGGATAAATAAAAGGGTCATACCAAGTAGCACAATGGTTTCTTTGCGTTAATCACAATGGTGTTATACACTGCATTAGATCATTTCATAATTAGAAACTGATTGTTGGTTATATTTTTTGTGATTATATTTCAGATGCTATAAAGCATTGGACCTTTAAGTCATAAAGAAATGGGTAGTATTTAGAAGAAAAAATATTTTTTGGCTCGGCAAGGAGACTTGCTAGAGAAGGACCACAAAATCATCAGACTCACGTATTTATGGCTCATGTCTTCATATTTTAAAGATTGTGTTTATGGTTGTTCGGTTAAGTTAGACTTTGTGTGTTTGATTCTGTGATAAAAATGCTGTTTGTTAATCTCAGCTGTTAGTCCGGATTTTAATCTTTATATATGTTTTAATGTTATATTTGTGTTTGGTTAGGGGAAAAAAGGTTAACGGCTGAATTTTTTTTCAAGAGAAGGATATGCTCGCTGAAATATAGACGCAGAGGAAGGCCAGGTTCTGCACTTTGGCCTTTGGCCTTTTGATTTTTGATTTTTTTTTCCTTTTTTTTCCAGTTTTGTTAATTTCGTGCAGAATTTTGTTTTTTTTAGGTGATTATTGGGGAAGTAAATTACATTCGAAGGCGAACTAATCAAACGCCAAAGAAAATTATAAAATTGCATGTGTCGCGTTTTAATTTGTATGTATCAATCTTTATTAGCTTTCATTTTCTGTCGTAGGATTTTCATTTTTATATATTAGGATCCTATTTAGGAGTTTGGTTGACATCAAAGGATGGGTTGTCCAAGGCCGATCATAACAGGATATAGAAAATGACGACATTTGAGATTGTGTTTGAATTGGATGAATTAAGTGAAACATTTGATTTAGGCTTTACTTATATGCTTAAAAGAGCTATCATAGCGATGGCTGTCTTATGTGCTTAAAAGAAGTATAATGGTATTAAACAAGTGTAGTGTTAATTGTAATTGTCGTGTCGATTTATTGTTATATGTTATTAGTTACTTTTTAAGGTTGTGCTCAAGTTAGATAAACTGACTGATGCTTCAAGTTCTACTTGCTATGTAATGTGGTTCAAAAATGTATTGTGTCGGTCTTTATTAAAGGTACTACTAATTGACATATTTGCTAAATTGACTTTACTTGCTTATATGGTATATAGGTAATCATGTAAATACGTTGACATCAATGCTAAAGATATAAAGCGACATCAATGCTAAAGATATGAAGCGACGTTGGATTTTTATGGTTATAGTGTCTTTAGTAGGTGTGTTCAGGAGGTGATGAAGCATTTGGGGACACTCACTTTCTTGAAGAGTATTCAAGGTAAGGGTTCGGAATCTAAAAGCTTCCCTTTATTATTTTCCATATAACCAACCCTTCAATACATGTTAGTGTTCTGTGCAGGTTTTCCTGATGTTGATAGTTTTTTTTAAAAAGAACTTGCTGCATAGGCGCTTAGAAGAAAAGGAGACATGGGTTGAGTTCTTCCATAAGCTTTTTGAGTCACCGTGTTCATTTTGGGAGATGTTGTAGCTTAGTTCATGGTTGCCATAACGGGTTCACAAAGTAGCGGTAAATCCCCCTTACATTGTTATCTTTTATTGTATAATTCGATTGACTTAGGATTTTTAGGTTTCACACTTGACAAATATAATATAAGAGTTTCTATTTGCGCAATGTCTATATATGTACTGAGTTCTGCCTCTTTTTATTAAAAAATCTTAAATTCTGCCGATATATATAGGCTGTTTTCTTGCTATGAGTTACCTACACAGTATTCGTTTTCCTAAAAAACAATATGTCCAAAATATGATGGTACTTTTCTTTTTGCAGATTGCACAAAATATCAAGTCAAATACAACTCTATGCGAGATATGCACCACAACCTCTGACCCACGTAGTTATATTTTTAATGTTATAGTGCTAAAGATTATACACTCTACTGTTAATGAGTTCATATTCCGAATTTGTAGCACCATATTTTGTGCGGCTTCCATATAATATTTTGTCTACTTTATTGTTGGTTATTAACTTATTTTGTACACGTTTGAAACTATGCCTTTTGTCTTCTTTTGCAGAAATCCGTACTAACCAATGCATACCACCTCCTAAAGAGCTTTGGTTGGAAAGAACTGGGATCTGACCTTTTTGTTAAATTGAACAGGCTACGGCAGGTTAGCACCCTAACTTTTGTTCGTTTTTTTTTTTTTTTTTTTTTTTTTTTTTTTATAAAACGCTGAGAAAATTAGTAATCCCAAACAGCGTATGCACACTTTTTTTATGTCCTACATTGGGTTAGCCGTGCTCTCTCAAGCTATAGTTTGTCTTTAAGAAGTTTATAACTGTGAGTAAATGCTCTGCACAAATTATGCTATGTAGAAGAATGTACAGAACATATGCTCTTAACATCAAATATCATTGTCTGCCTATAATTGTGCCAATTGCAGTTATTAATGTGGTAGCTGAAGCAGTTGCTAAACTGAAAAAGGAAAACACTTCAAAACCCAGTCATTACTAATACAGATGAAGCTCCAAGACAAAGTTAGCTCTTTTAAAGAAGAAGCAAGCCGAGTTAATCGAAGAATGGAAGCATGAAAAGTAAATTTCACATTTCGTTTGTAATTCCATCAGCGTAATAATTATAACTCTAAACTTCAAACTATAACATATATTGATGCTACATTTTTTTAACTAAATTTGTCCTGGTACAATTATGCCTTTGTTAATATTTTGTTCCATTAAATCCCACAGCAACGCGCGGGTTAACAAAACAGATAAGCTACGAAAACTCATATGTGTCGTTTCGGAAAACATATTTGTAAATTTCAGTTTGTATGTTATGAATATGTGACGCGTAAACGTTACAAACAAAGTTGCGGAGTTTTTGTAACTACATTTTAATATTAACAAAAGTAGTAAATTATGTATGTATTTCAATTATGATGTAGTTGTTGGGTGAATATGTATGTAGTGCATTTGATTCATCGACACAGCACTCCCGCAGCAACGCGCGGGCTTCCCCGCTCGTTGCTATTCTATGAATGAGAATTCCATCATCTTGAGATTTAACATTTAAATGTCAAACTTTATTATCATCTTGAGATTTAACATTCAAATGTCAAACTTCATCATGATATTTGCTAGTGTATTTTAGAAGATTATGTATCTTGTAATTTTATCTTTTAAAAATCAAAACTTCCACTTGCTTTTAGTAATTTAAAGACTATCTTTAAATACTTAGCAAATAAAGCAACAATACAATGTTCTCTTTTGGGATATTACAAATACATATTGATAGTTTCTGACTTTACTTTGTTAATAACCTCTTCATAAGTAGTTAAACAAATTTGGAACTTCAATTTAAAACTTAATATGATTCATCACATTCATCACATGATCATGTCTTATTAATCTTCTAGATTGGAGTTTTATTAAATATGTCCAAGTCATACTCAATATTTTAACCTTTGATAACTTTTGGAATAAAAGAAATCATAGTTATCTTTAATCAAACAATATAACAAGAGTTTGATTTTTCTAATTGAACATACCATAAACATTTGGTATTTTATTAGTATTAATATTGTATGACAATCTAACAATATTTAAGATAACCATATTTGCTTTGACTTGTTTATTTACCAACTAATTCATTTTAATGGTATAATAATTTTCAGGCTAACTACATGCTTTATAACACAAGTACCTTTTACAAAGTCACTTCATGTCCATGTCTTTATAAGAAAACATAAACTGTTATAATCCCACTATACGTTATAAGTCATTTAACAATTTAATGACTTCATGTATATGTCTTAACTAAAACACATAACAAGATAACGTCTTACTTTATTATAAGTCTTGTAACAATTAAAAGACTTTATGTTTATATCTTTACAATGAAACATAAACATGTTTAACTAAAGTAATTATAAACACCATCTTTTGGTTTCAATAGTAATTTCAAGTTAATATATTACTTCACAATAATGTAAACAACATTATTTATTCATTTATTTATGTCATTCCAAGAACACATAAATATTCAGATTGAAGTAGCATTAGATTACTTAATTAATTTATGTCATTCCATGAATTCATAAATATACTAATTAAAGTAGTCTTGATATCATATTGACACATGTTCTAATAGGTATCTAATTTAGAAACTGTAAATTCTCATAGTTTAATTACATCAGTTGATCTGCTAGTAATGAAAATATGAAATTCACCTTGTTGTTGCAATCTAGCTAAGCTCTCACATAACATAAATTGTAACACCAAGTGTTTCTTGAATTTAGATTAGTATAATTCATATTAGAACGTTATTCTCTTACTTTGCAGTCAAGAGAATCCGTTAAATCATATCTTTATGAGTTGTTTCTTGCACACATTAAAGATAACATTTCTCCCACTTGTGCATGGAACAACCTCATATAGTTGATAAACAACACGCCATGCATTTGTTTATGTGATCAATATGATTGTGTCATAGATCTTAGCATAACAAGTAGTTATAGAACAACAATGTCTAGTAAGGAAACGTACAAGACTATCCTTAAAAGTATGAGTGTCTACACTTGGAAAGTAATTATCTTTAGCTACCAAGATATCAAAGCTTGTAACTCCCACTGAATTAAAGATCATTACAATAATTCCTTATTCAGTAATAAGTACACAATACTCCCACTGAATTTGACAACATTGTAAATGTTTCATATCCAGTGAAAGAAAATAGTGTGCTTTTAACTTTCCTACACCTTTGAATGTCCATATGTAACAATTACTTATGCACTAAAAAATGTATTCTACTACGTAAATGATGGACTATCCATGAAATGCTATTAACTTGAAAAATTGGGTATGCAATTTCTTCCTTAATAGGTCTACCATCCTACAATGTATGTAGCACTTTAGAATAGTTAAAACAACTAGTTTGTCTTTAATCATTTTGCAGTAATTAGTCTAGCTTCTAATTATAATAACTCATAAAATGTCATACATAATTTTCTGTTAACCAAATATCATATTTGTTACTAAGAATTTAATCACCGAATAAGGATGATAAAATCCCTATGAAAATATTCGCAATTTTCTTAACTATTAAAAAAATTTGCTATGAGTTAAATTAGAATTTAGACATATCTAATGTTCCTATCATCCTTTCTCATTCATGAAAAGGAATATGATTGTGTCTCACTCTTCTTTCGTAGAAAGGAGACTTCTTTTGTCTTTTAAGTAAATTATTCTTAATCAAACATTTGTTTGAAAACAGAACGAGATCAATTTACCAAAGCCCAAAGTGCGTTTACTGTTTGAACGTTGCATTAATACATTAAAACGAATTACAAAATTCAATTTCAGTATTTTCGATAATTAGGTCTTTAAGAAAATAAAATACCCATTGGTAAATATTCATATAAACCATAGTATTTTCTTAAAGCTATGATCCTAATTGACATAGTACCATTACATCAGTTGATCTGCTAGTAATGATAGTATTCAACAAGGTAATTGTCGAACAATAATTGCCAATTTCATATTGCAATTCCTAGATCATTATCGGATTTACTTTCACAAAACTTTTGCAAAGTAAGCATGTTTCATCCCCATCTAATGCCTTGAGTCCAAGATCTCACTTCCTACTCAATTTAAGTCGTCTTACTTAAAAACTGCAAACTCATAAATCCATTACATCAGTTGATCTGCTAGCAATGAAATTATGAAATTTACCTCTCCATTGCAATCTAGCCAAGCTCTCACATGACGTAAACTACAACTTCAAGTGTTTTTAATTAGATGGCATTCGACTTAATTTTATACGGGTATAAATTTTGACGTGTAATCAAAATAATGTATGAAGAAGCATGCATACAACTTCATAACATTGGTTTTATAAAATATTTTTATTACCAATTCACTAAGAGTAAAATAGCAAAGTTTTGATTGAGGTATCGGGTTCACCAATTAAATAATTACCAACAATTATGGTCCACTATATCGTACTTTTGCATAAGCCCTAAGACTTAGTGTTTCGAATAATCATTGTGGAATTGTGGTGAATTTACCCTTAAGATGACAGTGTACATGTAATGGTTGTTCGGTAAGTCTAATTTACAAACTTACGAGCGTTAAGACAGAATGTTGTCTATCTAAGGCCACAATTTAATGCGAAACCAATCTTATACCCATCTTATAGTGTGTAAACTTCGGTCGAGCCTATTTAACCATTACGTACAAAAATATCAATCAACCAATCTTTTGAAATTTAAGCTCTTAAAACCAAAACAATTTCACCATTTATTTAGTCTATATTATTTTTCTATTCAAAATTACCCTTTTCCGTTTATAAACATGTCTCGCATAATAATAAACAAAAAACAAGTAATATATAATAAAAAAATAACACAACAAAATAAACATATACATAACATAACAATTAAATATGTATAAAACATGTAGCTACATGCAAATTTTATTCAATAGTCCTATTAATAATCAAGTCTAGTTCTATAATGCATTTATTCAATTAAGGCTTTCTTCTTCAATGGAAAAAGAGCCACATACATCGATAAATCGATTGCGTAAGCCATAACTAAACAAACACCACATAACATGTAATTGATTACTTAATATTGAAGTCTTCCCCAATTCGACAACTATTAATAAATTTACATGTTTCGATATAACTTAACAATTAATTCATATATCCCATTTAAACCATTTAAATTATTACACAATAAAATCAATGCAAACATGCACTTTTCATAGATTATGCTTAACAATTAACATATTGCACCAAGATCGTTTACTAAAACACATAACCAATTACATGACACCATAGGGTTTCTAATCATATTAAAAAAATCAAAACCAAAACCCTAAAACCCTAATAGGTCAATCGACCCAATTAAAAAAATTATGGTTAGGAGTCAAAAAACCCTAAAGACATGTAATTAAACGAGTCAAGATTCAATTTTTATGCGTTTCAATAATTAATTACACATTATAACGGCTCATGATGCCACTGTTGGAATTATAATATCATGACAATCATATAAATAAACCAAACACATCAATTAAGCATAGCGGAAACAATTATAACAAGACCATATAATATGTAATTAATTAATCAAATATAAATAGTAAACGTACCGTAATGATTCTAGCCCGAACAAGAATCAAATGCAATCTTCAACTCAAGAACCCTAATTAGGGTTTATATGAACAAATCTAAGAAACAAACAATAATGTGTTTGATTCACAATCTTGTACACACGTACTACTTCAAGAAAACGTTTATGCAAGTAAAACGAGCACAAACACTAGAGATCACAAAATATCGACTCCCTTAAACTTTAATGGGGTGTCGACCTTTTGCAATGAGAAAAGGAGAGGAGAGAAAACACACAAGAATAGGTTTTCAAGTTATAAGAAAAGAATGAAACATTGTGTGTTTATATAGGGTAGAAAACTTGGAACAAAAGCTTCACCAAGGGATGTGGGATCCCTTGGCCGTTCGTCCCTAGCACCCTCAAAGGGTTTCCGGAACTTTCTTGTCTTTCCAATTTTCATCTATAGTCCTTCTCTTTTTATTCGTCTAACGGTCGTTTTCCTTTTCCGTTAAATATTAACGATCGTTACATGTTTGCGTTCTAATAATTAATATAACATTTATATATAATTATTACTCATTTACTTTTCATACGTAAAGTGTGCAATCCCGTAATCTCGAGTTTGATCCTAACATACGACTACTAAAATAATGTCCATAATCTAACGCATACATGAATATGAATAATTTAACAAAGATAACTAGCTAGCTACCTAAAAGGTTTGTTCTTAAGTCTATATAAATTTTGTATTGTTTTTATAGTTTTCATACTTTCATAATTAGAACTCAAATCTACAACAAAGCTTAAAGTTTTTCAACGGCAGTTTAAAATTGCTAAATGAATGAGGTTTTCGTACTTTCAATGAGGTTTCCAACTTTTTCTTTCGTCACCTTAAATATGTGAGGAGAGTTATATTAAATAACAAACTTTTCTTACATATGGGACTCATCCCAACCATCCATCTAAAAAAAATAAATAGTTGAGATTAAAAAACATTTTAATATTTCAACCATTTTTTGTAATTTAAATATCTCTTAAACCGTCAATCGTTAAGCGAAAATAATTACACTATCGCGACAAACATTCAATTATCTTTCTATAGATAGGCATTTTGATATATATTTTCGACAACTTTTCTTTTCGTTTTTTTTCGTGACCGAAAAAATCATATATGATATTACATATCATATACGATATATTATATTTGATATGACATATCATATATGATATGTAATATCATATATGATAATATATGATATATCATATATGATTTTTTCGGCCACGAAAAAAACGTGAAAAAACAAAAAAAATATCGAAAATATATTAAAATACATATCTATAGAAAGATAATTAAATGCTCGTCGTAATGGTATATTTTTTTTTTGCTTAACGATTAACGGTTTGAAAGATATTAATATTTGAAAAAAAAATGATGAAATTGGGTATTTAAATTGTTGGGATTAATCTCATCCATTAAATCAAATAAAAATGAAGGGAATATAAAGGATGAAGATTAGTCCATAATATGTAAATAAAGTTTGTTCCTCAAATGATTTTAAATCTAAATATGTACCAAGTGATGTTTAAACCATACAATTACATGTGAAAATATAGTGCGCTATACCACTAGTTTATTTGTTGGTAGTTTGTTGTAGAAAAAGTTAGAAAACCTCATTGAAAGCACTATATTTTTAGATGTATTATATGGGTGAAAATATACACCTAAAATTGTGTTTACTCCCTCCGTCCAAAAAAAAAAGTGTCCAATTTGACTTTTCAGAATCAAACTGATTTAACTTTGATATTCATTATTTTTTTTGTGTGTTATATAATACTTGATAAAGATTTATACCAATGAAAAATACACTTAAAACCCGATCTATTCATATGTTTTGCATTAAATATTATATAACACCCACAAAAATAGACAAGGTCAAAGTTGAACCATTTTGGCTCTAAAAATTCAAACTGCATACTTTTTTCAGGACATATGTAGTATAAGATTTAACAAAAAATAGCACATTAATGTTTATATAAGAAAAACGATAAAACCAGAAAATCTAGTAAGGGCTGGGCCTGTTGGCCTTTATTAGCTAACATTATCTCTCAAACTCACACTATTGTAACTAGGGGTGTTCATCGGTTCGGTTCAAGGTTAATCGGTTTATTCGGTTAAAAAAAATTGGGTCATAACCGAAAACCGAACATAACCAAAAATATATATAACCGAACAGAACCGAGAACCGAACCGAAGTTCGGTTCGGTTATAGGTCAAAACCGAAAACCGAAATTTGTACTTGAATTACACTATTTATATATTTTTTTTAATTTAATTATATATATTTTTGGCAAAAAAAAAGTATTTCAAGCATAAAAAAGTGTTTTTTATATTAGTATAAAATTTTAATGGATATTTTATATATATAAAATAATATAAATATAAAAAATATATATATATTTATATAAATTCGGTTTTTGGTTCGGTTTTCGGTTCAGATAGCCAAACTTATATCCAAACCGAAAACCGAATTTTTAATTTGGTTCATTTTGGTTTTAACAAGTTCGGTTCGGTTATATGTTCGGTTCGGTTTTTGGTTTTTTCGGTTCATTACCCAACCCATGAACACCCCTAGTTGTAACGGTAAACATTGAAAGTTTGTCAAACAAAATATAAGCTTACTTGAAACAAACAACAACTACGGAGCGTTCTGAGAGTACAAACTTGGTGCTAGATAGAGTCTCAAACTGATGCAGTCCAAACTATATACTCCCTCCATCCCAATATGATTTTTTTAAATAATTTTTCTTCAAATTTGACTTTAAAAATTTTTGTTCGTATTATATAATATTTGATGCAAGATATATGAATTGATTAAGTTTTTAAATGTATTTTCATTTGTATAATTTTTATTGAGTAGTATAAACAAATATACTTAAGGTAAAAATTGAAGAAAGAAACTTTAAAAAGTCATAGTAGACACTTTACGTGGGACGGAAGTAGTACTATGAATAATGCGAAATCAGTCAAGTTTGAAACAGTGATATGACTCCCGGAGATTAGATTCTTACTTTTCCTAAGGTATTTATCCTACCTACTTGAGAATAACTTTAACCGATAATTGTTTAAAAAAAAAATTAAAAATTTGTACCTTTAAAAAAAATTCTTTTATTTTTATTAGTTTAAAGTGTTATTTTTTCTTTGTTTATTTATTTTAATATATATATATATATATATATATATATATATATATATATAAAATTTTATATATATGTGTGTGTGTTTAATACAACTTTTTTTAATAAAAACTGTTTCGTATTTTATTTTTAGAAAATAGAAAAAGTCGTCAAAATAATATTATTAAAATTTTTAGTATCCCCTTACTATTTCCGAAGTTTGTGTAAAATTTTTAGATTTTTTTTGGATCTCGTTTGGTATTTTACTTTGATTTATGGGCTATTTTAGTCATTAAAATCGATAAAAATACTTTCGCACTTCTGGAAATTCTTAAAATTTTATTTTAAGTTCTGTTACTTTTCTAGGGTTTATGTGAATTTTTACAAACCAAAATCGATGCAAAACCAAAGCCAAATGTAAAATCAAAGTATGGCAACATAAGAGATGGACGAGATTAGAACATGAAGAAATAGATGCATAGCATCATCAGGGAGATGCAGAACCAACACAGCAAAACCGGAACAGATGCAAACCAAATGCTGAGCAAAGCAAAATAAGGTGAAATGTAGGAGGTGCAGAGCAGATACAGGCAGATGCATAACACATAATCAGGCAGGGGGAAAGAGTAGAACATGCATGCATGACGCGTGGGAATTGCACCAGGCTTTACCTCTCGAGGGATCTCGAGAAGCTTACAACCCCCACCAGACAGTGTACCTAATCGTTGTAGTATAGTATAGTGACAAGTACCGGGAGATTGATCGTTCAACTCAGGAATAGTGTCGCTAGGATTAGAAAACCTAAAAACTAGGTCTAGAGGTGAGGGATGATTCTTTTTGTATTTTTATATTTTATAAAAGCAATTAAAAATCTCGGTTTTTGGAAGAGTGAGCGGAATTAGTTGCTAATCAACTAACCCAATAACTAAGATGCAATCAAAATAAAATAACAGAAATGAAAATAAATCTAATTAAACTAGTGGTGTGAACAATAATGGGGAGAATTGTGTTTACTTACATTTCATTACTCCCTGGATATCTTTTACAGGTTGATAGTTTGTTACAACTGCGTGGATGACGGGTTATATTCTTTAATACCATTCGTGGGGTGGCGTACGTACTTCCCCAACTCTATAAGCTCCTACTTCACTCTTATGTCGATCCTGCTAGAAGCTCCTAACATGGGATAATTAGAATTCGCTCATGCATTAAATACAACCATAATAACCTAGTACGCATTGGTTTATGTTTCTTAAGACGTTCAAGCATGTTACCCTATGGAAGTCTGCCAGTTTTCTTAAGCCTAACATCGAAATCATTCATCCGTAACAACTATAAACAAACAATCAACCCATAATTAACATCTAGGTTTCACTACATCTAAGCAAACATACAAGAGATCTATCCTAGCATGTTAAATTCAAGACAAGCGTAAGATATATTCAAACAACACATAAACATATTGAATGAATTGAAAAGATACTTATCTCAATTGAACATGAAAGGTTTCAAAGGGGAAAAACCCTTGAAAGAGCAGTAAAATTCGTGCTAGGGTTTCTCCAAAGTTATACCCTCTAAAGTTACACACTAATGAATGAAAATTGCAAAACTATATATATTGATTTTACAGGGTGACGGCGTAAAGAAGGAATGTCTGACGCCGTCAACTCGCCGCCCATAATGAGATCGGATTGCCTAGATCCAGATTTGACGCCGTCATGTGTAATATCACTCTGGGCCGTCACCATATCTTGAACCTTGACGGCCATACGTGACGCCGTCACGTTTTCTCTGGACCGTCACCACTTCCAACTCTTGACGTCGTCATATGAAGCCTCATGACGCCGTCAAGTACTGTTCCCAACAAGGAAAATTAAGACTTTGCCGTTTTCTTCACTTTTATGCTCCAAAAACGTCCAAAATGCTTCCTTTTTCAGAATTCACTCCAAAAGTACCTAAAATGACAAAAGGAACGATTTAGGGCAATATTTGATCAAATAAATTCAAATCCGGGCTTAAATGACCCCCTAAAAACGGTTCATTTTTCGCCTCATCATATACCCTTACACTTGAGATTTGCTTGTCCTCAAGCAAATGCGCTTTTATTCTAATCAAAATACAAGTTAGGGGTCATTTAACACTAATATAAAAGTAATTACAACAAATAATCGTTCCACTAAAGACCAAAGAAAAGCACGGAGGTCATACACTAGCAACTCACAAATAGTGTTTAGATACTCACATCTCTCGGGTGTAATAAAGTATATATCACAATATGGAAATGGAAAACATCTCTCACTACCTGTCAGCAGTAAAATAAATTACCATAGGCTTGGGAAAGGATCAAACCTCCACCACATGGCGTAAGCACCTACGATAAACTATTAAAGAGGTCTTTTAAAGGGTTATAACGTTAGGTGTAGGGATATGGAATACATGGTTTTGTTGGATATAGGCAATCTTTACTGGTGGCGAGTTAATCATCTTGGTTAATTACATGTACAATATGGCGTTGCTAAGCCAAGACTAGACTCGACTTAAGCTAATAAATGAAAAATAACAGAAACATAAACATAAAATGAAACGGGATGGTAGTCCATATGTTTTTTTTTTTTTTTTCTTTTTTTTTTTTTTTTTTTTTTTTTTTTTTTGCATACACTCTTACCCTGCCATCCAAAATAATACATCATAGGGAATGTGCATTCCCCTTACACTTGAATTTTTACATACTTTACAATAAACTAATTAAGATAATCAAAACACTTGGAGTACTTTTAAGATTAACGCACATATGGGGGTAATATAATATGATGTTCTTCCCCATTACTCCATAACATTAGTACTTTACCCATGAGTCCCAATCATCCCAAAACAATATGTACAAAGATATGAATCGACTTAGCAACCATGTAATCAATTAGATAATTAACTAAGGGTTTAAACAAATAACAATAATGCACTAAAGATGAGTGCATACACGGAAGGCTAAGGCGATTTGGGTGTACATTTAAGTGGGTTGTAACAAATTCTTCCTTTAAGTAAGATGCTTAAAGTTAGAAACGAAAAGATAGGCTCGGAGGGGTGTACTAGGGGTTTCGTGTACTAAAAATGAGTACAACGCTAAGGGTGTGGGAAAAATTAGTTGACTTTACTAGCCAAGTGATATGACTTAAATGGTCAAGTAATTATGATACGGGTTTAATACAAGGGTGATCTTAATGCCTCTTATCATGTAGTAAATCCTACCACACGAATGTAGTCTCACTAGCGGTCTCGGGATGCATCACTAACGCAAGTTCTAGAATCTAAATGCTACCGGTACACTCATAAGCACTAATAATAAATGCTTTTCCTATCAAATCTAAAGGCGAACCTCACATATTTGGGTGGAAATTTCTTCTGAATGGTACGGTTTTGTGCTAGTCATACAACTCCTATCCATGAGACGCTTGCTAAGGCTAAAGTTTCACTCCTAAATGTTGTAAAAAAATTTAAATTTGGTGCTAAAATTACACTAACAAGTATTTCTCATAGTTTCATTACACACCTACCATCAAACAAACAAACTCAAGTGCAAGTGTATCCTATAAGGTATCATCATTTACCCTCCCTTTACACTTAGGATGAACATTGTCCCCAATGTTCAATTAAAGAATGTAAAAGTGAAATAGGTAAAAGAATGAAAGCGAATACTCCCTTGATTCGTTAGGTGTGGATAGTGTGGTAACAAGGTTAGATCTTCCTCCAAGAAAATGAACCATCAAAGCTTCCCTTCCAGAAAAATAAATCATCTTCTTGTCATAAGTAACCTGTTAAACCTGAGAAAACAAACAAGGCAATCTCGCGTAAAATCAACGGCAATCTATATATACTAACAAATCCTAGAAAACAATGTAAGATATAATGCTTGTGGAATAAATGTTTGCAGATTTCCTGGAGTTTATAAAACTAAAGAATTAACAAAAACTTTAAGACTCCGTTAGAAAACCAAAACTAGCAAAATTTCCAGAATTTTACACATGACGCCATCATGAGTAAACTCATGACGCCGTCAGAAGTGATCTGCAGAAATCTTTACGTTAAGTTTCCGAAAAATTTCAGGAAAAAATTATGTCCTACTTCCTGGAAAATCCTGCAAAACATCATTATGACTCGATACAAGCATTTGACTCTAACAAATACTAATACACGTGTTCATTTAATATTGTGGAGAATCATGATCAATTTCGTTCTTATAAACAAATTTGGGGTTTCCCCTTACACTTAGCTTTTGCGAAATACCTTTGTATGATGTTAAGACGAAGTTAAACGACAAAATAAAGCATTTTCACAATTTTAATTTGAAACATGATCTACCGACAATAAAAATAAAGCATGCATACGGAAACAAACAACAATCAAACAAATAAAAATCACACAAAACATGGGTTGCCTCCCAAGAAGAGATTTTCTTTATTTACGAGTCTTGTAGCTAGACTCAAGGTCATGGGAAATTACGTGACCTCATCGTTGGTCTCATTCTCTAGGTCATCTCCTATCTTAGTTTTGTATTCCGGACCTCGTTGCAAGCATTCCTTGTAGAAACCAAGTATTTTATTCATAACATATTCTACTCCTTTACGTCTATCCTCATAATTCCTATAGTAAACCGCTTGTTTGTGTTCCTTTTCTATGTTTGATAAGAGGCGGTATTGTTCAATCTTATAGGACATTTGGTAAGCAATCTCATCATTCTCTTCCTTGAATCTAACTATCCCTAGGGTCGGATCGTAACTCATCTTAGAGGCCTCAACAAACGGTTTTTCGAACACTACTTGACTTAGGCAATCATCTATCACCGGACGAGTATCCTCTACGATCACAAAGTCGGTCACATAAATGAAGTTTCCTACAATTACATGCAATCCTTTCACTCTTCCAACAAAATTGCTTATCAAATTCGTGTTGGGCATCATCCTATAACCAAGTTGCTTCTTCATAACCCAATTATAATAGGTCCTAGTCATGATGTTTATAGGAGACCTAGGATCTATATAAGCTTTCCATACATGCATATGCCCAATGTTGCATGGTATGTTGATGTTAGAGGGATCACCTACTTTAATAAGGGGTGAACCAAGGATATATGGTGTCTCAGGATCATCGAATAAATCCTTGTGATATTTCCGTTCTTCCTTGGTGGGCAACTTATCAAAGTAATCTTCTACGTTTTCTACTTCCTCTAACTTTTCTCCCTTATTAACCTCAACTTCCTTAATTTCATCCTTAGTCTCGGTTTCTACTCCAACTTCATCCTTGTCACTTTCTTCTATATCTTTATCTTGTGGCTTAATAGTGACAACATTGACAAAGTGGACGTGTTTGGATGACGAGGGGTCCTTAATTTGGATTCCGCTATTGGCGTCCCTAGTGTCCTTTCTAGGTGTAGTTAGCGCTTGGTTGTTGAGGGCTTTCAACAAGTTGTCAATCTTATTGGTCATCTCCGTTTGTTGTTGATTGAATTCGGTTTCAAACTTAGTTATGCGAGCTTCTTGAGATGCCATAAACTTGGACATTAACCCTTCAAGATTATTGGTACTACCATAGTTATTAGAAGGATTGTTGTTGAAAGTATGGTTGGAGAGTGGACCGTTTGGTTGGTAACGATTAGGGGATTGGAAGAATTGTTTTGGTTTTGTTTCCACCTAAGGTTCGGGTGATTTTTCTAAGAAGGGTTGTAGGAATCACCGTAAGGGTTTGGCTCGGGTTTGAAAGTGTACCACTTGTCTCCCTCTTCGTCGGTACGCGAGGATGCGTAGTCCTCAAAAGCTGTTCCGGGGAGTTCCACGCAATCATGAGTGTCATGGGACCACTACATAATTCGCATGAAGAAGTGATTTTGTTCACTTGGCTTGAAGGCTTAGGAGCTTCGTAAGATTTCATGAGAAACTTGACTTGGTCCTCAAGTTCTATGATCCTACGGTCGGGAGTGCTAGAATTGTTCGAAGACAAAGATATTGCCTTGACCGTTTTGTTCAAATCACGGGGATCATTCCAACTTTCGTTGTCATAGAGAACAAGATCTTCTATGAGTTCCCATGATTCTTCCGCACTTAGATCACGTAGCTTACCAACGGCCGATTGGTCAATGGTTCGCCTTGTGGAGAGATCGATATGGTCATAGAAGATTTGGACTTGGAGCCAAAGATCTATGCCATGATGAGGGACTTTTTGGAGTAAGTCCTTGAAACGAGTCCATGCTTCATATAGAGTTTCACCTTGACGTTGTTGGAACATCAAGATATCATTTCTAAGCTTGGTAGTTCTCCCCGGTGGGAAAAATTGAGCAAGGAAACGAGTGGTGAGATCATCCCATGAGGTGATGGATCCCGCGGGTAAACATTCAAGCCATTGACTAGCTTGATCACGTAGAGAGAATTGGAATAGGCGTAATCGGGTCGACTCACTAGTTGTAACATCAAGGTCTATAAAATCTTCAATTTTAAGGAAATCCTTGAGATGTTGGTTAGGATCTTCTGAACGAAGTCCACGGAATGCACATCCGCTTTGCACCAACCGGATGGTGTCGGATCGCAAGGGGGACACATTGGCTCCTTGGGTGAGCTCAATGGTGTTTCGATAGCCTTGGTGCTAGGACGGGAATACTCTCCTAGGGTTCGGGGCCTAAAAGGTTGGTTTGCTAGTGGTGGGTTTTGTGGGTGGTTTTGTTGTGGTGGGTTGATGGTTTCAAAGATGTTACCACCTTTCATGATGTCAGATGGTAAAGATTACGAACAAAGACACGTAGAAATAAGATAGACTAAAGAAAACCTAAAAATAAAAATAAAATCTTACTAGAAAGGAATCTAGCAAGTAGACCTAATAAAAAGAAATCCTAACCTAGACAATAACTATTCCCCAGGCTGCGGTGCCAAAAACTTGATGCGTAGGAATTGCACCAGGCTTTACCTCTCGAGGGATCTCGAGAAGCTTACTGATGAGTGTGTAAATACTCATCATTTTTATCGTATCTGAACTGCCAAAACATTCAAAAACACTCAGAAATGCATCAAAATACAGATATTATCCCAAAAGTGTGTTTTATATGTTTTAGATGCAAAATGTTTAAAAACAAATGAAAAACGAACAAAGTTTGCACAATTGGTGGTTTCAGTCCCTCAAGTTTCAAAATTTGACAAAACTAGTCCCTGGAAGTTTGAAATGAAAGAAAAGTCAACCCAAGGTTTTATAAAGTAAAAAATTATCAAATCGATCCTTGGGTGAAAACTTTGAGAAAATTACACAAATGGTCCATGGGGTTTTGAAATATAAAATATTATCAAATATTGCCCTTGTAATATTCACATGTGTAAAAATTAGTCCTTGTTGCAACTCTTTAATATTGGCAGTTGTGGTCCTCAAAGTTTCAGCAGTTTGCAAATTTAGTCCTTGGGCTTAACATAACTACAAACCAAACGGACCATGCTTAATATTACTTCTCCCTTAATCCAAATTCCACCCAATCCAATCCACACCTTTTAATATCCAAGCCCATGTTTCCCTTGGCCTAAACCATAATCCAGCCCACCCATCACCCCCCATTTTAATATAACCGGTCAAACAAAACCCCTCCACCCTTTGACCCCGTATCCTCCACCTCACCCCCTACCTCCCTAGGCCTGCAACCCCAGCACCATCATCACAAACCGAACACCTTCTCCCCTGCAACACTCAAACCCCCCCCCCCTTGGTGCATCAAACAAACACTACCCTCCAAACTATCCTTCTGGCTTCAATAATCAAACAAAACGCCAAATTATATTTTGGCGCCAAGAATTTCAAAGGCCAAGATTGAATCTCATGATCCTGTGGTCCAAGTAGCAGCTGGGAAAGAGACAAATGAACCTCCCAAACCCTAATTTGAAGGCATAAAAGGAAGAGAGAAGTTGTGGAGCAGGGTGTGTTTTTACTTAGTACTTTTTAGACGTTTTCATGTAATTCTCATTTTTAAGTTGTAAACTTAGCTATAAATTGTACTTTCAATCTTTTCAGTGTAATTTTAACTTAATTTGATCAAGCAATTTCAGTTCTAAGCCCCATTTTAAGCTTATGTCAATTTATGTTGAAAATCTCAAACTCCATTCCTAGTGTTAAAAAGTGTTGTTTAGTAATTATTGAAGTTAGTTAAGGTTCCTGTAAGCTTTTCTAAGCTCATCCAACATGTTACTCAGCTTCTAACTTAAATAACTTAAAATACAAAAACATAAAAAATAAGAAAATAAAAAAATTGCAAGAAGAAGCAGTGGAGCAGGATAAATCAACGATGGTCCTGGTCTAGAGCTTCATGGGAAACATCAGGTTTGGTAATCTAGATCTTGGTCATTTGGTTTAGCATTGGGAGCACACTGTGAGCTTTAACTTTCATCTCTTTTGATTCTTAGTGTAATAGTAGAGTAAAATTGCATGACTCATAGTTCTTAGCCATTAGAGTAATTTGTGTGTGTTGCTGTTTTATCTGAGTTAGTATAGCTTGTTAGATTTGTTATAGTTCGGGTTTCACAATTTGGGTAACATTTCATCACATTGTATCTTAACTGCCATAAATTTGTATTCTTATGAATTGTGGATAAGTGTTGCTAAAAGGTGTATCTTTGTGCTCAAATAAGTCCCCTTAATCATAATAAGGCAGTATGAAGTGAAACCTTGGCCTAAATCACTTAAACTCTTTGAAAACCTTCAAAACAGCTTAAAATGGGGTGTTTGGCAAAGTGATGAAAACAGTTTGTAGTTTCACAAGATGAATTTGGTGCTTACATCTCATAATAAGTTAGTCAGCAGTGTTTGAGTCATAATTTTAGATGTTTAACCAAGAAAAAGTCAAATCTGTCTCAAGATCCTTTCTGTGAACAATTTGAGGAATCAGTGGTTAGATTCCTAGATATAGGTCAAATTTTGTTTAATCCAGTTTAATTAGGTCTCATATTAGCTTATTATTACATCAATAATCAATTCAGACCATTTGAAACTCATTAAAGTCAACAGAGGAGGAAGTTGCAAATAGTCAAAATTGCATGGTCAAGCAGAATTCCAAATCTCCAAGGATTTTTCATGAATTTTATGATAACTTTCAGTCCCTGAAACTTTCACACAATGAAGTCTCCCAGCTAAGCTTTTTAAGTCCACAGTTGCCTCATTTTTTAGAATTTTTTTAGTAGCTTGTGTGAGCTTTGGAAAAGACCTGATTGGCATTGTTTGTGCCCTGCACCCAACATTTGTGCAAATTGACCCAATTACCATTGGCCATAGATTGCCTAGTTCTGGGTGGTTTGATGTGTTCTTTTCTGATTTAGAAAGCTCAATAGGTAGGTGTTTAAACTTGTGCTTCAGTTTCCCCCCAACTGCTCATTTAAAGTGCTTATTTTGCCCTTAATTAGGCTCTTATTGAACTGCTACTGCTGTTGTTTCACTCAGTCAACTGAGTTAGTTGAATTTTTTGTCCTTGTTTGATCCTCTTCTTTGATCCTGAGTTATTGCTTGTTGTTGTATGTGTTGTTGTTATTGAGTGTGTAAAAGCTTGTTTAAGCTGATTAGCTTTTGTGGTGACTTGCATAAGTTGCTGAGTCTCAAGGTTCACCTTGGACTCCATTTCTGACCTTCATTTCTTTAAGCTCATAGCTAACTTGTTAGTTGACCCTACAAGCTGTAACTTGGTTCATTTGAATGCCTACCACCCCTACTTCTTGGATTAAGCATTGCTTTTGTTCCTTGATCAACCAGGTGGGGCCCCCAGTGGGCTGCAGTTGCCCTTCAGGGACTGTTTGGTTCTGTAACTATTGGACTAGCTTATTTGCTTAATGTGACTTATTCAGTGTGTTCTCCTACATGATTTAGCTTATTTCTGGTTCATCTAAGTTGCTTGTAACTAGTTTACTCTCTGTGTTCATCTATTAAGCTTATTGCTAGCTTGTTGATAACCAAAGTCTAATCTTAAGCCTTATAAGCTTGCTGATTTGCTTATTCATAAGCACAGGGCTTATTCCTGACCCCCAACCAAAGTTCCTTCACAAAACGTTCTTAATTTTAGTTGTAAAAGAGTTTTGTAAAAGAAAATTAAGAAAAAGACAAATAAATAAATTGGTAGCTTCTATTTAAGCTATTTGGCTTATTTTTCTGCTTATTTATAAGCACTTCTCATTTTTAAATTTTTTTAGGCTCCTTATTAGTTAAAATAATTTTAGGAATTTTTCCTTGTTCATTTAGTATTTTTTTATAATTAATTTTAGTTTAAATTAATTAAATAATTAGTTTGAAATTAATAATAAATAATTTAAAAGTAGAAAAATTAGGTGTTCTATTTTAAAATTAGTTTTATAATATTTTAAGTTTTTCTAAATTTAATTTTCATTTTTCTAGTTAATTTTCATAATTAATTAATAATTACTGTAATTTAGTTAATTAAAAAGTAATTAATTAATAGTAATTAATTAAATAGTGTAAAAATTATTTTTCTTTTTCTAAAAATTTTCTTAAGTCATTAGGATTGTAAAAATATAATTTTCACGTTCGTAGGACTTTATTTGCTCACGTTTCACTTTTTATTTTGCGCGTTCGCGTTATTTTTAACTCAAACGCGCGTTTTTAGGTTTACTCACGTTTCTAGGTTATCTAATCATCAGTAATTGTTCCAATAGTGTTTCTAAGCCATTCTCAATCATAATCTCGTAGTTTAAATATAATAACCAAATTCCTGATCCTTCTGTTAAATCACCCGATCACTTTAAACGTTTTTAATTAGAATTGCTTACCTCGCTGGGACATAACGACCCGGGAATACCCTGTACTCCTTGGTTAGTTGGTTTTAGACGTTTGACTTGGTTGACCATCACCTGGTAAACTTAGTTGACCATTCAGAACCAATCAAAATTTGGCGCCGCTGCCGGGGAGGTAGCTGCGTAATCAAAACGTTTTTTTAGAGATTAGTGGTTTTTCATTCGTCACTGAATAAACCCACCAACTTTTTGTAAATTTAAATCATAAAACAAAAATATCATTAACACTTTTCCTAAAGTGTTAACAACACCGAAAAAATCAAAAACAAACAAAACATATCGTTACGTTTTCTATATCGTGTTTCTTTTAAGGTGATTCTTAAAGAGATACGATTTTGGTAAACGAAACGATACCAAAAATATTGTCCAAAAGGTTTTTTTACCCATACACCAAAAACCCAAAAATATTTTCTTTCTTATTTATACAAAATGTTTTTCAAAAACCAAAAAAAATTCACCTTTACCCTCCTACTTTTTTTGATTCTTCATCCCTTAACCCTCTATTATTTTGATTCTAACTTCTTACGCTCCTCCTGTAATTGATTCGAATGACATCTCTTGATGACGATTTCTTTGAACAAAGGGCCTTTGAGAGCAAAATTGAAAAACTTATGGCCTTGTCAAAAATGTCGAGATGTCGTGTTGATTATGATGGACCTTCGATTCCTATTCCCTCTCCGATGAGGGAAATGGGACAAGAAACCAGGTGACAAAGGACCCTGTACTTCCCTCTGACGATGAAAGTGCTAAATACGTCCAACCTACAGTTTTCCAAAACTCTAAGCTCACAGTTGCTCCTAAACCTTCAAGAATCAATCTTGACCTTTCACGATATAAGGTTATAAGGTCGTCAAGCAAACGTACAGAGCTTAGGGCAGTGACTGAAAAGAACGACTTACCTAATCTTCACGTTCACCAAGAACAAAAACCCGAGACCATAACGGAAGTGGTGGAAATTCCTAGCTCTAAGAGCACACTACTTGTCCCACCTCCAGATTTTATTCCTTGTGTTGGTTGTGGTGAGCCACATTTTGGTTTACCATGTCGTTGGTGTACATGTGAACAATGTGATAATGATATTCGAGACGGAAGTTGTTTGTTTTGTGGTTCGAGGAATTCATTTGCTTATGATCCTAATCAGAACTCATTCAACAACTCTTCAAAATTTTCCAATTACCCATCACATTCATACGAGCAAGAATCATATTATCCAAGTCACAATGGTGCTTCGTATCAAAATACACCAAACTTTTTGTGTGAATATTGTGGAGGTCCTCACCAAGGTTTTGATTGTCAAAATAATCAAAATTTTGGTTATGACCAATATCCGTACAATTCACCAAACCAGACTCAACAATTTAACTGTTGTGAGTACTGTGGTGGCTCACACTACAGTTCTGATTGTCAATCGGGCAACATGCTTGTCTATGAGCAGTTTCCTGATAGCAATTATGACTCTAGCACATACGACTCACAGCCACATCAGTTTTACTGTTGTGAATACTGTGGAGGTCCTCATTGCAGTTCTGATTGTCAAACAAAGAATCCATTTCCTTGTAACAATTATGATTATTCATCTCAAGACCAACCTCCACAGTACCAATTGACCCAAGCAACTCCTCAATTCCCACTAGACCTTTGTCATGAGGTTCTTGAAGCATTTAAAAAATTTAAGGAGGGGTTGGCTACTACATCGTTTCAAGAATCTCGTGAAAAATCAATGGCAGAATTACTTGCTGAAAAACGAGATGCTAGAAACGAAGTGAGCATGGAAGAATTACTTGCTGAGCAAAGAGCCGCTAAAATGCGTGCAAATCTTCGCTACGCTACTCTTTATGATGACGATGATGACAGTGATGATGATGATGATAACATTGTCATTATTCAAAAAGATTCATCAGTTGTAGTTCCTTCCATTGAAATTCAGGGAGAAAATAATGTGACAAAGTCACTAGCCGTTGATCAAATGGAACTAGAAAATTCCATAACTACTAGTACTACTAAACTCCCTCAGTCTGTTGTTATCACACCCGAAGTTCACAACATCTAAGCAAACACACAAGAGATCTAGCCTAGCATGTTAAATTCAAGACAAGCGTAAGATATATTCAAACAACACATAGACATATTGAATGAATTGAAAAGATACTTATCTCAATTGAACATGAAGGGTTTCAAAGGGTAAAAACCCTTGAAAGAGCAGTAAAATTCGTGCTAGGGTTTCTCCAAAGTTATACCCTTTAAAGTTACACACTAATGAATGAAAATTGCAAAACTATATATAGATTTTACAGGGTGAGGGCGTCAAGAAGGAATGTCTGACGCCGTCAACTCGCCGCCCATAATGAGATCGGATTGCCTAGATCCAGATTTGACGCCGTCATGTGTAATATCACTCTGGGCCGTCACCATATCTTGAACCTTGACGGCCATACATGACGCCGTCACGTTTTCTCTGGACCGTCACCACTTCCAACTCTTGACGCCGTCGTATGAAGCCTCTTGACGCCGTCAGGTACTGTTCCCAGCAAGGAAAATTAAGACTTTGCCGTTTTCTTCACTTTTATGCTCCAAAACGTCCAAAATGCTTCCTTTTCCAGAATTCACTCCAAAAGTACCTAAAATGACAAAAGGAACGATTTAGGGCAATATTTGATCAAATAAATTCAAATCCGGGGCTTAAATGACCCCCTAAAAACGGTTCATTTTTCGCCTCATCAATGCATATGCAGACATAACCACAACAACATCGTACCCACAACCAGACAGATACAAATGCGTAACCAAAGCAAGTTGTTAATGTCGGTATGCAACCCAAAACTAATCAAGAACTAAACGGATTATTCAAGACTTTAGCATTACCATCACCAACGCAAATCATAATCCATTACAAGTCGAACGATGCAAATACCAATACAAAAATTAACGCAAATTCTGATACACCGATGAACGAAATTATTAACCGTTAAAACTCAAATCGCCAAAATAGGGAACTAACTAAACCATGCCCAAAGTGAGTACAAACTAAACAAAGATTACAAAACTGTTTCAAATTTATTTTCTATTTATCATAACCATGTTTTTGTGTCCAAAATAATAACATTGATTTTCTAACTTAAACAAGAAAAGTATGAATTAAATAGGCACTAGATCAGTAAGATAATTCCATTCATCTACAAAAATACTGCTATATTTATCTACAAATATTCATCCACAAAAATACTACAAAGTAATTAGATGTCACTGTAGGCTCGAATCACTAACTACTAACTTGCCGTTCAAATAATAATAATAATAATAATAATAATAATAATAATTGATACAAAATATATGAATGGATTGTGTTTTAATTGTATTTTTCATTAGTATAATTTTCATTAAGTATTATATAGAACAAATAAAAATATTTACGATCAAAGTTGAACAAGAAAGACTTAAAAAAATCAAAGTGGACACTTAATATGGGACGGAAGGAGTAATATAAATTTTCAAAACATATGGCTAGCTGCTACTTACTTGAATACAAAGATTCTCTAGCATATTAAACAATATTGTCGAGGAAGGGATTGTGTACACTACCAAGGAGTCAAGGACAGAATTCCATGCAAAATCCACGAAACCTATAACAAATTAAGCGATTGGACTGAGGACTCTAATACTATATAAAAATCATATAGAATACTGCAATGTATTTATTAAATTCAACTAACACGTTACAATTGAGACAAAAATAAAAACAGGCAAAGGAAAATCATTAGTATTAAAAAATGATAGGAAACAACATGACAACAAAAGTAAGCAAAACCTCACCCTTCCATACACTCGAAATAAAATCACATGATTCTCTTCTCAGTAACCGAAGCACCCTCGTTAAAAGGTCTTTGAAAAATAATCAAATTTTGCAACTTACTAAAAGGTTGCCTAGAAAGGCCACTGGGAATGAAATGAGGGGCGGGAGTCTTATAGAGTGTTCTCGAATATTACTTAAGGTAAGAAAATAAAAAAAAAATGAAAGAAAAAATATTGTGTTCTTCAGTATCACTTAAAGAGTAAAAGAAAAGGAAAAGTATGAAAAGTAAAGGTGATTTGTTGATTTTGAAGTAAAATGTTTCCTACTAATATTGGGTTGAAAATGTTTACTAGTAAAATGAGAATATTGTGTTAGGTGTCGTTTATTTTTTCAGGGGTTTTATGTCTCATCTGCAAATCATGTCTGCAGAAGAAGAGATATATCTATAGTCTTTATCCGCAAAGAAGAAATCATTTATTTTTTGTGCATTTGAAAGAAAATAGATAGGGTGTGTGTTGAAGAAATGAAAATAAATGAAATTTTATGTTTAATTTGTGAAGAGATAAGAAGTGAAAGTTTATGTTTAATTTTTGAAAATGCAAGAAGTGAAAAGAAGCACTTATGTCTGAAAAAAATGCACCCGCAGACAAAAAAGTGAAAATTGAAAGAAAAAAAAAATGATTCTTCTAAAAAAAATGATACCCTAGTTTTTATTTTTCTAAGATATTAAATTTCAAAGTCAATTATGTGCAGTTTGTTACATATCAGTCCAAAAAGCTTACGGTGTTAGTTGGGTTATTGATTACTCTTTTTAAGTTTTATATAATATAGTAGTGATTGGGAGACCTAAAAGATGTGCTTAAATTCATGCTTAACTATATGTGGCATCATCCTGATAGCTGTAGCCAGGGGATTTATTTTCTCACAAACCATTAGGATGATGCCATATATGTTTAGCATGAATTTAGGCAAACAAATTAGGTTTTCCAATCATTTATCTATAGAATAATGAAGCAATCAACATTTCATTAGAGATTTTCATTTATAAACATTTATATAAGATGTTTTCCAAAAACAAAACGCATAACAAAAACTAAATTTGTTTCATGTCTAAACCTCGTCTGTGCATGAGGATTAGGGCTGATCACCGCAGGTTCAAAACCGAACCGGACTGTAACACCCCCAAAATACCGCAGCGGAAGACTGTGTCACTGAGGGTGCTACTTCATAATACAAAGTACAAGTTATAGAAAACGAACTCTAAATGAGACGTTTTGAAAAGTTACCATTTGATTAATGAATTCAAAGTTACAAACATGAGATTCCAAAGTATGATACATAAATGTATACAAAGTTTTGAATGGTAAATGATAAAAGCGTAAGTCTTCAGAATATGCAGCTTGACTCTAAGTTCCACGCACTAGCTATCGCCTTACTAACCTGAGATAAACATGCTAAAGTGTCAACACAATGGTTGGTGAGTTCATAGAGTTTGTCTTAAAACAGTTGAAAAACCTATAAAGAATGTTCACATAGCAAAGGCATTGAGAATCCACTCAGTTACAAGTCCCGCCATAAGAGACTTGTAACCTGTGTGTTCACAACCCACTGCTACAATATAGTATGATTAAGACATGTATAAGTTCATCAAAACAATTAAGCAATTAGTCGTGAGTCTACTCTTCATCTCCGAAGACCTCACGTTTATGATGTATCCAACATTCGCAAATGTTAGGATGTATCAATAGCCTCAATGGTCATCCAACAACTTAATTTGGAGCCACCGGAAGTCTCAATGGTCATCCAGCAACTTAATCTGGAGCCACTGGAAGTCTCACAATCAAGTATAATGCAATCATGTATATATGACATCAAGTATAATGCGATCAAGTATAAGACAATCAAGTATAAAACAATCAAGTATAAATGTTTTGAGTATTTGTACAAGTAAGCAAGTAGTTGAGCATGTATCCCCCCTAAGAGTTAAAACAAGTATGAAAAGAGTAGGGGCTATGACTCACCTTAAGCTTATGTAATGAGAAATGAAAGTGGTAGTCGAATCATGAAAGTCTCTAAGAGCAGCCTATAATAGAACGTTGCGACTTAGGTTTGGAGTAACGTCTAAGAATACGAAGAATTGCCCATATATGTCTTGCATAATGTTCATGATGTGGTACTTAGTATATAGTGTAAGTCTTTGAATATAAATTGTTTATGAAACATGTATAGGTTGTACATCTCTTACTACCGTTCGGGCCGACATAATTCAGAAGTCATGGAGTAAACGTTCGAGGAGCCAGGACACTTTAATTCGTAAATCCACAACTCGTCTCGACGGCTTACTTAATGAACTCCTCACATGAGGCTCCCTACTATTGTAGTATTTGATAACATATATATAAGTTTTTGATCTTTAAAAGTTACATGGTCTTTAGCCGTGGCTTTGCCGTGATCTTGGTCATTGTTACCATGGTCTTGAGACTCAACCTTGGCTTTAGCCATGGTTGTGGTCTTGGCTTTAGGTCATTAGACCTCTTGGTCTCATCTAATTATAACAATTATATAGTGACTTTGGTCTAAAAATGGGCTGTTAAGAATTTGAAGAAATTATCACTCGGAAAGCGTTTTCAGGGCTCGAGCTTCTTTATTCCTGAACGAAAACGTCGTTCCGGACAACTTTCGTGTTTTAACTTTTTGATGAATCGGACCAGAAGAGTGACTTTCAAAATGGCAGAATGCAAAACAGTAGGGTATTGGCAGTTTCGGCGTTTTGGTTTCGCTAACTTCTTATGGCCATAACTTTTGACTCGTGTACTCGTTTTGGGTGATTCAAATTGCTATGTTTTCCTTTTGAAGTCCTTTATAACAGTAAGTAAGTGTCAAATATCATAGTTATACTATTTTGGTCGTGGTTCTCCATAAAAATCACTAGTTTGCTTGTTTACTTGTCATAAGTTAACATATATATACATAACTTGTTTTATCCATTTTTAAACATCATGAACACAATAACAAGAACATATATAGCATGAAAGGAAAACAAAGAGCATGAAAATGATAAATAAGCAAGGAGTATGTTAGGGTTTGCTTACAACTTTTGGCTTTCTAAAGAAAGGAAGTCAAGTATAGAACTAGGACACTAAACTTAAGCTTGTAAACCCTTCACCATAACTCTTGTAACCCTTGCTAGCCTTGATATAACCCTTATGAAAACCCATTAACTTCAGCCCTAGTAACCTTGTGTAGCTCCTAATTCACCCATGGAATCACCAAATAAACTTAAGAACTAGGTAGAGAATACTAAGACATTGAACTTTGTAGTGTAACTTGTAGTTTGAAGATCAAAGGATCATGGTGCTAGGTATTTATGTTGTGGCATTTTTGGTGATGAAGAAAGGAAGGGATTAGCTTGCTATTTATACTATGAATGAGGAGGTTAGGAAGGTGGCTAGGAAAGTTACCTAAACTTGGTGACCAAGGTTAACTTGGCGCCAAAGTTGTATACATGTATACATCAAAGGAATCAATGGTCTAGATCAAGCCACAAGTGTGAATCCCCCCCCCCTAGTGGCGGTTCATAAGCCTTGGGGAGCAAGTGTGGACTTTTGATGGTATTATCCTACTTATGTAGCTAGTTTTGACTCCGTAAGTTGCTAACCGTAAGTTGTTAAGTCACGAAACGTAAAATCGGGTATCCTAAAAATATGAAACTTATAAATATGGTAGAACTTATCAATATACTCCATAATAAAATATAAAATGAGTGGTAGGTTCTATCGGGTGCTAAAACCCTGCTAAAAACTGGAAACACGGGTCTAAAACGCGTAATTCGCGTAAAACGCTGAACTGAAAAACGTAAAATTCCAAAACTTTTGGAATTGTCCTAAAATGAGAGAAAATCATATTTCTATTGTTTATAATGTTTTATGGGCATATCGGGATGCTAGAATGACGTTTAAAACTAAAAGTAAATCTCGGACACGGCTTCGTGATTTTTGCAGAAATGATCTGACGAGTGTGAAATTCTCGGATTATCATTAAAATAGTTTAACTTACGAGAATATGAAATAAAAATTTTGGATATGAATAGTAAAAGTGAATAGTAAAAAATGAATAGTAAAAAGTGAATAGTAAAAGTGAATAGTGAAATTTCGGGAATAAAAGTTAACCTGAAATTGCGAATTGTTACACGGACCGACGAAATCGACCGAACCAACAAAAACCGAACTGGACCGACGGCCCGTCGGTTCGGTTTCGGTTCCGGTTTTTCATGAATTTCGGTTTCTGGTCGGTTCGGTCCGGTTCGGCCCAAAACCGACAAAAACATGCCAAAATACACATGGGCCGACAAACCCGAACTGAACCGACGAAAACCGAACCGAACCGATGGCCCATCGGTTCGGTTTCGGTTCCGGTTTTTCATGAATTTCGGTTTTCGGTTTTTTCGATTCGGGTCCGTTCAGGTCGGTTCTGACCCGATGCTCAGCCCTAATGAGGATGATACATAATTTTACCCAATTATAATTATGATCAATACTAACATCCAATGTACCACAAGAATAATACACAGTATTTTTTATTTTTAAAACAAGCAAAACTATTTATGACATGGTAATTTGTTTGTATTTTAATCAATATTAATGCGTAACTAAAAAATTAAAAAAAATTGTGTGTATGCACGAGTATTATAAATTTATAACCGATATTAGTGATAAGAGGTCTATATTTTATCAAACGCGACGAAATCAAGATTTGTTAATCGGATATAGGTCTTATTTTATAAATACAAGGATGGCTTCGACCCGCCGCGTTGCGGCGGGGCGTTGGTCATGCACGTAAATGGGCAAAGGTTAAAGTATTATAACAATACTATTTACATTCATTGTCACCCTGTTTTAACTTCGACAATGATAGAAAGAAACATAAGGCAGAAACTCCCAACTGTTATGCGCACCACAAAATATTATGCATAGTGCGTGACAACAAACACGAACAATGACCAAACATTAAAAAAAACAAAAATAATAATACTTGTACTGTATTGTTTTTTCCCGTACATTTGAGATTTGCCTTCGCTTCTTGTGCTTCATGGGTGGCGACATTTATCCAAACCACATATTATCTGCAAAAGTAGAAGACATATTCAATAATGTGAAACCTGAATTTCTGCTTTCCATTGTAATTCCCCATTCCACAATTGATCATAAAACTTACGTAAGAGAGCTGGTCTTCATATTAGGCACATGCGGTTGCATGTTATTATGGTCGTGGCCTGCAACTCATAAGGGAATTTTACAATTATCATGTTACTCCGTATATCCATAACATCTGATGGTTCGAATATATGAACGTCCTAAGCCAAAGAATGTAACGGGATTCCAAAGTCAGCGCCTTCTTTTTTTCATGATAATCAGTTATATACATCATTAAACCTGATTACGATTTACGAACCTAACTGTGTGTGCGAGCGGATCAAATGCTGCAATAAGTTTAGAATCATCTATGATCAAGCATAACAAAACCGTATAATCATCCCACAAAGCAATCAACAGTAGGAACAGTTTGAGCTTAACCTGTTTGACCCGTGACTCGATCCACATGACTCACCAATTTTGCAGCCATATTGTAACACCCCAATCTTTCAGGTACTAAACTTGTAACAATTTCCTACAAGGGACTAAAGTTGCCAAAGTTTGAAACTTAATATTATAACTATACTTCATACTCAGGAAAGATGAAATTCCAGAAATCTCTCCCTCCCTCTACTGATACTTCACGACAAACTCACATCTCCCTCTTGTGATCTAGGGTTTTGATTCCAAGTTGATTTAGAGCAAGTTTGAAGCAAGATAATACCTTACCTAAGTCTAGAAACGCATAAATTAAGGTTTCCACAACTCAATTCGAGGTAAGGAACATATCTTAATTTGATGTTAGTATGTTATGGCTTCCTAGTTGTGGGTAAAGCCTAAAGTTCATATCCTTATGCCATTTATGGGGTTATTGTGGAATTTTACATGTTTATGTGAAGTTATGATTTTGAGAAATCACCAAGAACCCTAGTAATCATGTATAAATGATAAGAAAAAGTGATGGGTACCTTATTAAGGTGCTATAACACCATTTTGTGGTGTTAATTTTCAGAAATTATGTTGGTGTGGTTATATAAGCCACAAACCAAACACCCCCTTATGGCTTATCTATCCTTTTAGTGCTTATTATAATAAGCTTAGTTATGTTCTAAATAAGCTCCATGTAATTTATGTGTTCCTAGGTTATAAGAGTTAGCCGGGGACATCTTTAAAGGAGCTCGTGTTCTATTCAAGTGTTTTTGAGGTGAGTAACATATTTTAGCATAGAAACGGGTCCTTGGTAACCTGTTAGTGTGCCACTTTAATTGTGGTATTCATGGTAAGATTCATGTATTATATTTGAGTTACAAGTTCATGGTGTTACAATTATACGTTATGTGCCTAAATGAATTACTTGTAGTATGTTTATATGTGAATTATGCTAGACGGGTCAAAACAGCCCCGAATGACCCATTTGGGTTTAGTTATGTGATTTTAACTCTATTTCCACGATACTACTTGTATAGTGTCTTAAGTGGACGACACATGTTATTATGTCATAACATGCTCCGAAATGGAGCCTAGACATCCTTAGTGGATGACCGAGCCTTTATTAGTGTCTCATCTCGTTAAATGGGACTTAGACATCCTTTGTGGGTGATCAGTGTGTATAAACGGCTCAAAGTCATGGAATATATGACTTAGACGTCCTAAGTGGACGACTAGAACATTTTCAGTCATATTGAATCAATATGGGTTCACAACGTCCTTAGTGGGCGACTAGTATATAATAACAACACGAAGCAACCATAGTATTATGCCATGTTATGATTAGTATCTTTTATATGTTATCTCACTAAGCTATTGCTTACGTTGCTTCGTTATGTTTATTATAGGTGAAGCTAGTGGTAGTGCAATCAAGGGTACGAAGACCGAGAACTAGACCCGGTGAAATACTTGGGTATGGAGCCTTTTTCCCTACACGCTCTCTTACCAAGAAACGCCCTAGGTTGTATGCTTTTGTGTACGAACATATAAACTCATGGTTATGTAATGATCAAGTAGTTAAGTAGTTCTTTATAGTTCAAGGGTGTTTGGCATAGTGCCATTCTTGCCCATATTGACCCATTTTGATCATGTAACGGGTCAAGGCGAATGATATATGTTATGTACAGTTTTTAGGTGTTAATATAAGTGTGGCGTTATGCTAAAAAAAAAAAAAAAAAAAAAAAAAAAAAAAAAAAAAAAAAAAAAAAAAACCTGGGCGTTTCAAGTTGGCATCAGAGCTGTGGTTTAAGGGATTTAGGTATCCACTGTACATAGGTACTTAGACTTAAACCTAGGCTCTATGGGACCTATAGTATTAGATACGTTTCCGCATTATTATGTAGCATCAGTATTAGTATTAGCATACGTTTCCGCATTATTAGTGTAATATGGTAACGGTAAGAACTTGGTTATCTGATGGAATTATTACGACGTCTGGCCAACGTGGTAATAATCGCATCACATAACGGGAACCTACTGGTGTTATGTTACACTAAAGGAATGAATTATGAATCTTACAGTGAGTCTTATTATTCCCTTATCGTGCAATATGTTTAACTTTCAGCGTAGATATGGCTGAAAGACCTCCTGAAAGCTCTGAGTGGCCGACTCATGTAGACATACCAGAACAAGATGATCGGGAGCCAACCCCCGATCCACCAGAAACAGATGAGCATGATAATGCTCCTATTTCTGATGCTATGGCTAGACAGATCAGAGATATGATATCTCAAGAAGTAGCCAAGGCATAGGAAGCAGCTATACCATATTATACAGAACGTCTCAGTAAGATCATAGCTCAGGCTATCACAACAGAACTTGATCAGAAGCTGGCTGCACGAGTCGGTCTAACTAAGGAAGTTACTTATATTGACTTTTCAGCTTGTAAGCCCCCGACTTACTCGGGAGAACAGGATCCTTTTAAATGCCACAGATGGATCCAGGATGTTGAAGGGGTGTTTTCCACCAGCAAGGTCCCTGAGGATCGTTGGGTTAATTTTGTTATTAATCTCCTTCGCGATCGGGCTAAATCATGGTGGAATTGGACCCTTTCATCAAAAACACCAGAAATTGCTAGGAGTATGACTTGGAAGCAGTTCAAGGAATTACTCTTTCAGAACTTTGCTCCAGAGGCGGAACTTAATAAGATTCGCCGAGACTTCTTGGGTACTCACCAGACCACGGAGTCAGTACATGATTTCTCCATGACCTTCCTGGACAGAGCACATTTTCTGCCTGAATATGCTAATGATGAAAGGTTGCTTATGAAACATTATGTGGATATGCTTCGAAAGGATATCCGTCAGTTTATTTCAGCCAGGGATTGGAAAAACATGGATCAGCTCATGAATGCAGCCTTAGAGCGAGAACAAGAAACAAAGAAAGAGGAAGAGATTCCTCCTAAGAGAAAAATAGAGCAGGCTAGTTCGTCTCGAAAGAAAGTTAAGCCAAATGAGGCTTATCCTAGCACGGGGGGTAGGAGTTTTCCACTGTGTGCGAATTGTAAGAGGTATCACCCGGGGGAATGCCGTGCAGGTAGCCGGACCTGCTACAGTTGCGGTGAGCCTGGTCACATCAGTAAAGATTGTCCAAAACCAGCTCAGGTTTGCAGGAAATGCTATGATCCCAATCACACGACTGAGTCTTGTCCAAATGTCAGACCTCCTCCTCCGCGTCAACAAGAACCTAGGAGGAATACAGACAGGCGAGGGGCGCCATCTACTTCTAGACCCTCAGGAGCCCTTGGCTTTCCTACTACCCAAAGACCACATAGACCCCCAGCTCGTGTTCATCAGATGACCGTGGATGAAGCTAAGGAAACATACGACGTTGTGACAGGTACCTTCTTTGTGAATCTATTACCTGCTCGTGTGTTATTTGATTCTGGTGCAGATAGATCTTTTATATCCGAAAGGTTCAGTCGGAGATTTTCTGTTCCAATTAGTCAGCTTAAGCCACCACTAGATGTGGAAGTAGCTAATAACAAAGTGATACGTGTAGTTGATGTCTTTCAGAACTGTGAAATAGAAATTGATAATGAAAAGTATCCGATCGACCTAATTCCTATCCCTATGGGAGAGCTTGATGTAGTTATTGGTATGGACTGGCTCGGCACAAATGAAGCCATCATTTTGTGTCATCATAAGCTAGTCCGACTCAGAACCCCAAGTGGGGGAGAAACAGTTATCTATGGTGAGCATAAAAAGGCTAACCTTGCTATTTGTACTTATGCTAGAACCAAGAAATACTTGGCACGTGGCTGTCAAGCCTATTTAGCTCATGTTGTCGATATTCAGAAACCCGTTCCAGACCTTAATAAAATTCCAGTTGTTAAGGAATTTCCTGATGTCTTTCCAGAGGAACTCCCAGGTCTACCGATTGATAGACAAGTAGAGTTCCGCATTGATCTTATTCCAGGGAGTACCCCTATTGCTAAAACTCCCTACAGACTTGCTCCATCAGAAATGCAGGAACTCATGAAGCAGTTACAAGAACTACTAGACAAGGGCTTCATTCGCCCTAGTAGTTCCCCGTGGGGAGCACCAGTTCTTTTTGTCAAAAAGAAAGACGGTAGTATGCGAATGTGCATCGACTACCGAGAGCTCAATAAAGTTACCATCAAAAATCGTTATCCTCTTCTTAGGATTGATGATTTATTTGATCAGCTCCAGGGCGCAAGCTTCTTTTCAAAAATAGATCTTAGATCAGGATATCACCAGTTAAAGGTTCGGGAAGAGGACATCCCGAAAACAGCTTTCCGGACCAGGTATGGGCATTACGAGTTTACAGTTATGCCATTTGGCTTGACGAATGCCCCAGAAGCATTTATGGACCTGATGAATCGAGTCTGTTGTCCGATGTTAGATCAGTCAGTTATTGTTTTCATTGACGATATCCTAGTTTATTCCAAATCAGCTAGTGATCATGAAACCCACTTGCGCCAAGTCCTCAGTATGTTAAGACGAGAAAAGCTTTATGCTAAGTTCTCGAAGTGTGAGTTCTGGCTCCGAGAAGTTCAATTTCTCGGGCATGTTGTAAACGGCGAAGGCATTAAAGTAGACCCAGCTAAAATTAGTGCCATCATGAATTGGGAGCGACCAAAAACTCCCACAGAAATTAGATCTTTTCTTGGACTCGCGGGTTACTACCGCCGTTTTATCCAAGATTTTGCAAAGATTGCTTCTTCGCTCACTGAGCTCACCCGCAAGAATGTGAAATTCGAGTGGGATGAGGATTAGGAACTCGATTTTCAGACTCTTAGACAGAAGTTAAGTTAGGCTCCAGTCTTAGTATTGCCAGAAGGCAATGATGACCTTGAAGTTTATTGTGATGCATCAGCCAATGGCCTCGGCTGTGTTCTCATGCAGAGAGGCCGAGTCATAGCTTATGCTTCCAGGCAGCTCAAGAAACATGAGGAAGATTACCCCACTCATGATTTAGAGCTAGCAGCAGTAGTTTTTGCCTTAAAATTGTGGAGGCACTATCTTTATGGAGTAAAGATCAAGATCTTTACCGACCATAAAAGTCTCAAATACTTCTTTGATCAGCGTGACCTCAATATGAGGCAACGACGTTGGTTGGATCTAGTCAAAGATTATGATTGTGAAATTCTTTACCACCCGGGTAAGGCCAACGTTGTGGCAGATGCCTTAAGTCGAAAGACAAGGCATGATTCTCTACTAGTAAAATCACTTCAGATGGTGATTACTCCAGACTTTTATGAGAACATCAAAACAGTTCAGTTAGAAGCATGGGAGAACGGTGATGTAAACTCAGAACGACTCGTGGGTCAGGTGCACAACTTAGTTGTGGACTCACGAGGACTCAGAACACGCTTCGGTAGAATATGGATACCGAATAATAAAGAGCTCAAAAAGTTGTTGCTCGACGAGGCTCATAAGTCGAAATATTCCATTCACCCAGGTGCCACCAAGATGTATTATGATCTTAAACCAGATTATTGGTGGCCAGGTATGAAAAGAGATATTGTAAAACATGTCGAGCAGTGTCTTACTTGCCTCCAAGTTAAGACAGAACATCAGAAACCTTATGGTAAGCTACAACCTCTCAAGATTCCTGTCTCGAAATGGGAAAGGATCACTATGGATCTTATCACGAAATTACCCAAGACACCGCGTCAGCATGATGCAATATGGGTAATTGTAGATCGTTTAACAAAGAGTGCGATTTTCCTTACTATTAAGGAATCAATGTCCTCAGAAGTTCTCGCGGAGTTGTATCTTCGTGAAGTAGTAGCTAGACATGGAGTACCAGTCTCTATAGTATCGGATAGAGATATCAGATTTACCTCTAGATTCTGGCGGAAATTCCAAGAGAATCTAGGTACTCGTGTCCATTTTAGCATGACCTATCATCCACAGACAGATGGTCAGAGTGAAAGGACCATTCAGACACTGGAAGATATGCTTCGAGCCTGTGCTATCGACTTCGGTGGTAGCTGGGATAAGTACTTAGCACTAGCAGAATTCTCTTATAATAACAGTTATCATTCGAGCATTGAGATGCCTCCATATGAGATGTTGTATGGAAGGAAGTGCCGAACTCCTATATGTTGGGGTGAAATCGGACAAAGAGAATTAGCTAGCTCAGATGTTGTTCAACAAACGAACGATAAGATTGATCAAATCAGAGAAAGGCTTAAGATGGCCCAAGATCGACAAAAGTCTTATGCAGACAAGAGGAGACGACCTATAGAATTTCAAGTTGGTGATCGTGCGATGCTGACAGTTTCTCCCTGGAAAGGTGTTATCCGATTCAGGAAGCGTGGAAAGCTAGGACCACGTTACATTGGTCCATTCAGAATAATCGACAGAGTTGGAAAAGTAGCATACAGACTTGAGCTACCAGAAGAGTTGAACAGTATTCACAATACCTTCCACGTGTCTCAGTTACGAAAATGTCTTGCAGATGAGGCACATTATATCCCTCTAGCGGATATAACAGTTGATGAGAAACTTGGCTACGTTGAAGAGCCGGTAGAGATTCTTGACACCATGGTCAAGAAACTCAGAAAAAGAGAGGTCCTCCTTCTTAAGGTAAGATGGAAGCACAGAAAGGGGTCAGAGTGCACATGGGAACCAGAAGAGGATCTCATCAAATACTACCCCGCTTTTTATCAGGAATGGTTTGAGAGGACCCAAACCGAATAAGTGGGGGAGAGTTGTAACACCCCAATCTTTCAGGTACTAAACTTGTAACAATTTCCTACAAGGGACTAAAGTTGCCAAAGTTTGAAACTTAATATTATAACTATACTTTATACTCAGGAAAGATGAAATTCCAGAAATCTCTCCCTCCCTCTACTGATACTTCACGACAAACTCACATCTCCCTCTTGTGATCTAGGGTTTTGATTCCAAGTTGATTTAGAGCAAGTTTGAAGCAAGATAATACCTTACCTAAGTCTAGAAACGCATAAATTAAGGTTTCCACAACTCAATTCGAGGTAACGAACATATCTTAATTTGATGTTAGTATGTTATGGCTTCCTAGTTGTGGGTAAAGCCTAAAGTTCATATCCTTATGCCATTTATGAGGTTATTGTGGAATTTTACATGTTTATGTGAAGTTATGATTTTGAGAAATCACCAAGAACCCTAGTAATCATGTATAAATGATAAGAAAAAGTGATGGGTACCTTATTAAGGTGCTATAACACCATTTTGTGGTGTTAATTTTCAGAAATTATGTTGGTGTGGTTATATAAGCCACAAACCAAACACCCCCTTATGGCTTATCTATCCTTTTAGTGCTTATTATAATAAGCTTAGTTATGTTCTAAATAAGCTCCATGTAATTTATGTGTTCCTAGGTTATAAGAGTTAGCCGGGGACATCTTTAAAGGAGCTCGTGTTCTATTCAAGTGTTTTTGAGGTGAGTAACATATTTTAGCATAGAAACGGGTCCTTGGTAACCTGTTAGTGTGCCACTTTAATTGTGGTATTCATGGTAAGATTCATGTATTATATTTGAGTTACAAGTTCATGGTGTTACAATTATACGTTATGTGCCTAAATGAATTACTTGTAGTATGTTTATATGTGAATTATGCTAGACGGGTCAAAACAGCCCCGAATGACCCATTTGGGTTTAGTTATGTGATTTTAACTCTATTTCCACGATACTACTTGTATAGCGTCCTAAGTGGACGACACATGTTATTATGTCATAACATGCTCCGAAATGGAGCCTAGACATCCTTAGTGGATGACCGAGCCTTTATTAGTGTCTCATCTCGTTAAATGGGACTTAGACATCCTTTGTGGGTGATCAGTGTGTATAAACGGCTCAAAGTCATGGAATATATGACTTAGACGTCCTAAGTGGACGACTAGAACATTTTCAGTCATATTGAATCAATATGGGTTCACAACGTCCTTAGTGGGCGACTAGTATATAATAACAACACGAAGCAACCATAGTATTATGCCATGTTATGATTAGTATCTTTTATATGTTATCTCACTAAGCTATTGCTTACGTTGCTTCGTTATGTTTATTATAGGTAAAGCTAGTGGTAGTGCAATCAAGGGTACGAAGACCGAGAACTAGACCCGGTGAAATACTTGGGTATGGAGCCTTTTTCCCTACACGCTCTCTTACCAAGAAACGCCCTAGGTTGTATGCTTTTGTGTACGAACATATAAACTCATGGTTATGTAATGATCAAGTAGTTAAGTAGTTCTTTATAGTTCAAGGGTGTTTGGCATAGTGCCATTCTTGCCCATATTGACCCATTTTGATCATGTACGGGTCAAGGCGAATGATATATGTTATGTACAGTTTTTAGGTGTTAATATAAGTGTGGCGTTATGCTAAATCAGTAAAAAAAAAAAAAAAAAAAAAAAAAAAAAAAAAAAAAAAAAAAAAAACCTGGGCGTTTCACATACCATTAAGCATATAAGTGATTTCAAACTTGCCTTGACCTCAGATCTCTCAATTCGCAGCTCAGCAATTTCATAACCTTCAGCGGCATCAGTTGTTCCTTTTTTGTATTCTGCAACATACAAATTTATAGCGACACAACATTTAGTTCAAGTCACAACTAAATAATATTAAGAAATCAAATCTATTCAAAAAAATCAAACCTGTGTCAGCAGCCTTGGTTAAGGGGACTCTAGAAGCATCAGGTTATAAGACATCGGTCAATTAGTATCATTCTACCTAATATTATACAAGTATTAACATATTATAACTACATATGAAAAACTATTACTGGAATGGAAAGGTACTGGAACGTCATCCATAACACGAAACCACTACACTGGATATTTAGTGTTAATTTGCTATCTTACATTTCCCATCACGTACCGAATGTGTCACTATTATACTTTTAACTACTAATTCTCTAATTGCTACAAAACCATCTTTTGAAAAGTCTACTCTATGACCAATTTTTTTTGGTACCACAATTAGAGCCATGAGAACATTGTTGTGCATGTAGAACATTATTGTACCATACCAGTATTCAAATGAAAAATAACCATATGTCATAAAAGGGGCCGAAAATGCACATTTGATATCTAAGGGGGTGTTTAGGTAAGCTTATTTAACCGTGCTATTAGCTTGTTTGAATCTGGAAAAGCTGATTAGCTTATACTTCATTCAAGTCAGTTACCTCAACTTGATATTTGAGAAGATCTAGGCCCTAAAAAGTGGATTTATGAGTATTCCAGATTCAAATAAAGCCATAAATCGGCATTAAAATGTAACCCAAACACCCCATAAGACACGCCATTCATTTACAAAAATGATGTGATGAGTCAGATTCTTTGATAAACTTGACTCACTATAAACCTTCGAACTAACTTTGTTACCTCAGCAACCGAGGCTGATATATAATGGATTGCTTGAGCTATTTAAGAAAACGCATATTACCTATAACTATTTGAAAACGACAGACGAAGTGATACCTATAGAAAGGATAAAAAGAAAACGAAGCGAAATTTTACCCATAACATGTTACAAATCATTAGGTGCACGACCTCGTGCATTTGAGCTGCCTCGTCCAGTATTCTGATGTAAGGTGGAACAACTTGCTATTTTTTTGTCCATTCACACCTACAATGCCAGCAAGCATCATTAAGTTAATATAAGGTATTCCAAAGTAGCTGTTCTATTTAAAAGGATGTGGTTGCGAGTAAATGTAACTGCAACATGTTATCCATAGCATGTTACGAATGAGTAGTTGCATGACCTCGTGTGGTTGGGCGTACGCGTCCAATATTCGGACATTAGCTCGAACAACTTCACATTCACTGTCCATTCGTACCTTCAATGGTAGCAACCACGACCGAGTTAGTATAAAGTATTCCAAAGTAGTTGCGCTAATTAGAAGGAAAGAAAATTACCATTAAAGATGCACTAACTTAACAGGAACCTAAAGTGTGTAGCCACTTGCCTGTAACCGAGATTTGCATGGAATCGTTATTAACGTGCGGAGGCCTGTATACATTTTGCATTTATTTGACAGAAACAAAGATTGCGTATTAACTTGCCTGTAGCTAACGATCGTACCCAACTGTTATGGCCTTACGAACTGCGCGCAACATTTGTCAGTGGTACATTTATACCTACCAGATTACCAAAACATGAAATATTAGCATAATATAAACGGCCATATGTGTCACATAAATGATTGTTTCAAAAAGAAGGAACAATTGAAAGCCATTACCTTGACTAACATGGCCAGTAGATATGATTTTGAACTCAGTGGCTTTTGAAACGTTTCTTAAGACATCCCTAACGACAGGTTTGGTTCAAACAATGTTGCTGTTAACACATCGTAGAGCTTTCTTTCTTTTGAGATGTGTGAAGCAACTTCTGGAAGTGTCTTTCGACAAAGAAAGCTGCAAATCACTCATCGCACATGAAGAATTATTTGAACAACCTTAACTTTCATTTGCCGTAGTCAAACCGTCATCCTGTCTTTTCACCTATTTTGGTTTGGCCATTAACCTCGGCTGCAAAAATGTAGAAATTAAAAATCAACCATTTAGTTTCAACTTACAATAAGTAACTCAAAGCCAAAAGCATTAACCTGTGCGCAAATCATTCAACACAATTATCATGTACCATTGTCTTTTAAATGTTGAATTTTCTAAAAAAAAGTCAATACTCCATCTTCTTTTATGTCTTCGAGGTGGTTTGAAAATATTCGTCAAAACCCTATGCAAATCCAAATCTCTACATTTAAGTAGGGATGAGCATGGGTACTGAAAAAACGGTACGGTACCGGAACCGACCCGTACTGCTACCGGTTCTCTTTACCCGGTAGGTGCCGGTACCTTAGAACTCGCTCAAAAAAAATTCAGTACCATTAAAAACGGTACGGTACCAAGACGGGAATTCCCGAGTTTGGTACCGGAATACAAAGATGCTTGACACAGTCAATATGTAACAGTATAAACACGTTCTTAAATCTAGGGCTTACATTGGTAGCCATTAACTTACATTGGATGTCATATTATGCTTAGGATTTTAGGACCACGTACATGATAATCTGGTTTTTTTAATTGATTATATTTGAAAATTAGCATATTACGTTTTGTGATACATCTAGCACAAGTTTTCTAGATGCAACAGGAACGTTTAATATCATTTGGATCTTGTTCACCATGTAGCGAGCACCATCAAGTATCTCTAATAGAAAGAGGGTTAGTCCTTTTTCTCCATCAATAAAGATTGAACTCTAAAGCAGCTTCACGGATTGAGTCAAATTTGAGATTATCATTTATACTAAACGGTACTTGTTTTGGTTTAGTACCGGTTTACCGGGTATCGGAACCGATACCGGTACCGATATACCTCTCGGTTCCGGGATCGGGACTACCTATTTTGGTCGGGGAAAAAATACGGTAATTCGTAAATGGTGCCGGTACGGTACCAAAATGGCACCGTGCTCATGCCTACATTAAAGTATTCCAACTACAAATTTTATTTAATCCATATTTTTCCACTATTACAATCGTTCCAAACATTGAACCATTTCTACTTTCCAATACAAATTTGAAATCAATGTGACAACCTCAAAACTTTAACTTATAGACTTCAAAAACCACCAAAATTTCCAACAAGGGCATAAAAAAACTAAAAATGATGTGAAATTAGTACACTTTAAACACACATAAATATACCACGATTCATAAATTTAAAAACAAAAAGACCACATACCTGTAATTTGAAGCGCAAAAAAAAAAAAAATCAGATTAAACTCTGGAATCTGTGTTCGAGGCTTCCGGAAGTTATGTATGAATCTGTGAGAAAAATGATCAACAAACACTTCCTTCTCGATCCCCACTTGATCTCCTCACTTTCGTCGAAACCAACATCCTCCAAAAACCAACCACCGCCTCTTTTGTGTCTTTGCGTTATACCACCACAAAAAAACGCAAACCCAATGGCGAAGGAAACCGACCTTTGGGAAGAGTGCAGACCACCATATGTTCTTGTTTGTTTCAGAGTGATCCGGAAAAAAAATGACAATAAGTTATACTCCGTACTACTATCATCTAAAGGCGGCAAGTAAAAGAGAGAGAGAGAGAGAGAGACGGGCTTAAATATTGGGCTTGGACAACATGATTGGGCTGGATCAAAACGAGAAATAACCGAAACGACATAGTGTGCGTCGTTTTACGACGCCACATTATATATATAGTAATTTCTTTCATTGTGTTTTTATTTATTACATTATAATATTATATACTCCGTATTACATTATTATATATTGGATATTTAAAAGATACCATGGCCAAATAGAAGCGTCATCACATGCGTGCATGAAACAGACAGCATGACTACCTCTCTCACACGTTACTTTTTGTTGTTTTCCCACATCTGCCCTTATAATTTCTAGCATACATTTCTTAATATAATCTGTCAAATAAAATTACAAAGTATCATAGAAGCTTTCGTCGTTATTTGATGAGGTTTCTAATGGATGCATAAACTGAAATACTATTGGTCCAATGAATAACAGCAACTAACTATTTCGTATAAATGGACAAAAAGTTATAGCATATGGTTGACAAACTTTGTAAAAGGTTTTAAATAAGAGTAAATTTTTTAAATGAACCTTTTGTGATACTATCTTACCAAAATGAACCGCGCAAAAAAGATTTACGAAAATGATCCAACAAAGTGTGCTTCCATTGAATGAAAGACACGTTAGATGAATGCGCACTATGTTTATACTATTCTACCACAAAAGACAAATGCAAGCGCACAAAATACATCGGTGCGACTAGGTGCACTTCATAAAGAGACAAAGTCCAAGCGCATACATACATAGTGTGCGCTGTGCGCTTCATTTAAAATAATAGTGTATTTTAAAATAAGAGAACCAAATTGACTAAAAACAAATTGCAGCGCACTAATAATTCAAAGTGCGCCTCCTAATTCATGTGCGCCTCCAATAACATCCAATAATCCTAATTCAATAGTAGTTCAATACTTGGAAAGTTGGGATGTCTTCACTAAAGAACACGTGACAAAGTACAACATGTTTTTATATATAATGAAAATTGATATTAGGTTTGTACAGATACTAATGCATGTGGTATAAATATTTAAAGCAAAGAGAAAGACAACTAAAAATAGGCCTTATTTAAATACTACATCCGTCTTATATTTATTGTCCATCTTTCATTTTTCGATTCTCCTAAATTAATTGTCCACTTCAATAAATAGATAAAGAATATAAATCAAGTTTACCATATTACCTACAATCCTACATTGGTGGTTATTATTACAAACTTTAAAAAAGTTAAAAATTAATTGGTTAAGGGTAAAACTGTCTTTGTGCAAAAAATAAAAAAGAAAAATCTGTAATGATGATGTTTTTTTTAAATTGTGTGTTTTTTGTCTACAGACAATAATTTTGTGATGTAAGTAGTATCAACTTTATTTCTCTCATGTCCTTAATTTATCAATTTATCATGAGAACATTAAGACTAGGCTAGTAGTACCTAATGCAAAAGTAAAAGCCAACTATTCATAGTGTAAAACTGAAACCAATCGCACATGCTTTCAAGCGCACATGATTTCAATATTTACCAGTGCGCTATCCATTTTGGTAAAATACTAAAAAAAAGTTCATTTTGATAAATGGTGTTAGGGATAGGTCCATTTTAGTAATTTGTTTTTTAAATAACTTATCTTACCATATCACCGTCAAATCAAGTGATCTAACATTAAGATAAGGTAATTAATATAAAAAGTCGGTCTAAAATTTTTTTTGAGCAAAAAATCGGTCTAAAATTACTAGGTCATTATACAACTATTACAGTTATATATATATTTTTTTTTATTATTATTTTTTTTTTTTGATGTAACTGAAAATATGGAACACATATAAATTTGAGCAACTATTCCACACCGACATAGACTTATTATCAAATCTTTTACATAAAACTTGACGTTATTCACATAATCATAAGTTGAATTTATCATCCCTCAAAGAAGCTACGCTACAATTACTCAACCTTATATTTGACTTTTAACGATACCAATAATTCAACCCCCAATAAAATTCAATGGAAATTACAAATTAAAGTCGTGGTCTGAATCATTTTCCACCACATGATAGAGATCAGATCTAGATTTATCAAGGACTATAATCGTAACTTCTCATAAATATCAAGGACCAATATTATAAAATTCGTTACGTTAACTAGATACATTGAACCTGGACATATCATTTCATGCCTATAAATAAAACCATACCCTCCAATCAACGAAACCCCGTACCATAACAGAAACCTTAAAAACATACAAAATCTTTGTGCATTTGTAACCAACAAATATAAATTTAATGGCTCCTAGTATTGTTGTTCCGTCTGTGCAAACGTTGCGGTCGAAATCTGCGACCACAACGGTTGCACAAGAGGAGGTTTTAAGACGTAGAAACGAGGAACTAGAGCGCGAATTAAAAATAAGTTTGGAGAGAGAAGAAAAAATGAAAAATGAGTTACAAAAGACGTGGCAGAGGCTCCGCGTAGCTGAAGACGCGGAGGAGCGTTTGTGTTCGCAGCTAGGGGAGCTGGAAGCTGAAGCTGTAGATCAAGCCCGAGCTTATAGGGAGCGTTTGGTGTCCTTGATGGAACAATTATCTGTTGCCCAAAAAGTTATTGAGTCTGGTTCTTTTAGGATGGAATTGTGAAAAATAAAAAAATGTAAAATGTAGAGATTGTATTGGTTTTGTTTAGATTTGTAAAATGGTTTTGTTTGGATTTGGTTTATGGAATTTTGTCAAATAAGAATTTTTTTTGTTAGATTTGTTTTGTGTGCTTTGCAAAATTTTATACCTTGTACGTGGGCGTGGATACACCTACCTATTGGCTAGTTTACCAGGTGTCACTGATTCATTGAGAAATAAGGAATAATATTCTCTTCTCTCCTCCAACAAATAATTAATTATGTTTTAAATGTGTTTTAATTCTTAGTGGGTAGACTAAGCTTAAGTTTCCTGTCACCTAAAATGGTAATTATTGTTTGTGAATTGTCGACATCAAATGTTTCAATCGCGGATTAGGATGCAATTAAGGTGGAAAAAGGTGTCGTCAAGAAAAAGAAAAGAGTGTCGTTTCTCTTTTTAATTCAATGAAATGAAATGGAATAAATCCAAGGAAACAAGAGTGCGTTTTGCTTAACAAGAAGAATAAACCCAGAGTATTTCTTTCGTCAACATAAAATGGTTTAATAATGGTCATGATATGAAAATTTTGTGGAATACTGTGGAATGCAAAATCCAAACAAATCTATACATGAAAAAGTTGAATGAAAGAGACATTGAATTCCTATGTAACATAGGATCCCGATCCTGATCTTAGGGGCCGTTTATTTGGTGAAAAATTTCTCAATTTTTTCATCTTTAAATTCCTTGAGAAGATGATGGTTTCTCTTCTCTAGAGAAGAGTTGAGAATTTTGAAAATGCGTTTAGCTGAAGTTATATTTTTCTTTTTTTTTAAATGATAAGAAGATTACCTCAAATTGCGACGGTGGCGGCAGTGGTAGGCGGTGGTGGCGACGGTCGGCCGTGGATGATGACACGAGAGATTAGAGGTAGAATAGTGTATATGGTTTTTTGGAGTTGAGAAAAAATGAGAAAGAAAAAAGTGAGAACGGTAGAATGGGCTTTTCAATTTCTTAGTTAAAATTTGGAAAATGAGAATTTCATTTTTTTTGAAAATTGTTGGAAAAAAGTGCGACTAAACGCGTTTTCAGTTTTTTCATTTTCTTATAAAAAATTTCTTGAAAAAATGGAGAATTTCTCTCCAACTAAACGCACCCTTACAATTTTACGATTCTGAAAAGCAAAAACGATCGGGATCCTACATAGGATCTTGCAAGCTTAAGATCTTATAATATCCCGATCTTGATGATACGATCTTAAGATCTAATCTAATCCGATCCGATTTTAGTATTCTCGGATTACAAACAAAAAAACTATAAATTATGGGTTGTATTTTCCGTAGAATTCAAAAAACATCAAGTTAATATTTTTGAACATTTCATAATTATAATTTAGGACAATATTTCTATAAAACATTCATAATATTTTGTGTTTGTAATAAATAATAATTTGTATATTTATATAAGAGAAAAGTTCATTTAGGGACTAGTTTTTTGTTACATACTAAGAGACAAATCCCCACCATCCATTTAGTTTGATCTAATGGTGAGGATTAACTTAAGATTAAACATGGAAACCTAAGTTCATGTCTTTTTTTTTCCCTTTTTCTTTGTCTTTTTTATTATTCACTTTCTTTGTTTCTTTCTTTCTTTAATTTATTTATTTATTTATTTTTTTTTGCTTTTTTTTCCAATTTATGTTATATATGTTTTCTTTTTCTTTTTTTTTTCTTCTTCTGATTCAAGTTTTTTTTTTTTTTTTTTTTTTTTTTTTTTTTTTTTTTTTTAATAAATAAGTCAAGCTTTTATTTTTTAAATAAATTCACGATTTTTTCTCACTTTATTACGTTTTCGTTCGTTTTTGTCTGTTTTCACATGATTTTATACGTTTTCAGACGTTTTTGTCCGTTTTCAGACCTTTTTTTACCATTTTTATATGTTTTCGTCCGTTTTTTTTTACGTTTTCGTCTGTTTCAGACGTTTTTGTTCGTTATTATACGTTTTCGCCTGTTTTTTTTACGTTTTCGTCTGTTTTCAGACGTTTTTATCCGTTTTCGACAGTTTTATATGTTTTCAGATGTTTTTGTCAATTTTCATACGTTTTCATCTGTTTTTATACGTATTTTTCCGTTTTCAGACGTTTTCGTCCGTTTTCATACGTTTTTGCCCGTTTTCATACGTTTATATACGTTTTCGTCCGTTTTCATCCGTTTTTACACGATTTCATCCGTTTTATACGTTTTCTTCCGGTTTCATATGTTTACATTTGTTTCCGTCTGATTTCATACGTTTTCTTCCATTTTTTTATGTTTTCGTCCGTTTTTAGACGTTTTCGTCCTTTTTCCTACATATTCGTCTGTTTTCTGATATTTGCGCTCATTTTCACAGGTTTACGTCCGTTTTTAAAAAAATTTTAGCCAATTTTAGACGTTTTCATACGTTTCTGAATATAACAAGTGATATTCGGTGATACTCAGACGTTTTTGTCTGTTTTCGTCCATTTTTGTCTGTTTTCAAACGTTTTCGTCTATTTTCATATGTTTCGAAAGTATTTATACGTTTTCAGACGTTTTTATCCGCTTTCAAACTTTATCATCAGTTTTTTACTTTATCGTCTGTTTTTAGACGTTTTCGTCTGTTTTTATACGTTTTCGTCCATTTTAAGAAGTTTTCGTCTGTTTTTAAATGCTTTCATCCATTTTTATCTGTTTTCATACGTTTATAAACATTTTCGTCCATTTTTATGTATTTTTGTCTGTTTTCAGACGCTTACATCTATTTTCATACTTTTCAGAAGTTTTTATACGTTTTCGTCCGTTTTCATCAATTTTTCATACATTTTTGTCCCTTTTCAGGCGTGTTTGACTCCTCCCAAACCAACCAGTCAACCGGGTGCAGTTGATAGGCCCACCTGGGAGAGGAAAGTCAAGTGTTTATAATCCGTAGAAGTACCGGGAAATCCCCGGGTCGTTAAGTCCCAACGAGATTGAAATTGTATTTTTGAACGTTTGTGGGAATAAGTGGTACTGAGGACAGTAACCAAGATGATTGGGGAATGATTATACTACTGATTGCTTGGTATTTGAACAATTATGGAATGATATAAACAATAACAGATGTAATCACAAAAGCATAAATTGGGAAATCAAATAACAGACAGAGAAAAGTGAGTTTTAACAAATTACAAACTACAGGGGGTGCAAGTGAAACTTTTTAAAACTTAAAATTAAAAGAAAATTTAAAATGAAAATGAAATTATAAAAATGATTATTTTAATAATTAAATACTAATTAATTAATTAAAACTATTTAACATCTATTTTAAACCTAATTTAAATTAAACTAAAAAGGATAAAGATTACAAATTAAACTAAAAACTTATAAAACTAATTTCTAAACCTTAAAATGAACTTGAAGAAAGTATAAAAATTAAAAATAAATATTTTTGTCTTTTTATGATTTTTCTATTAATTAAAAACTAATTATATTAATTAAACTATTTAAACTAATTTAAATTACTAATAATACCTAAATGACTTAGAAAATTATGGAAAAATTTATAAAACTAATTAACCATCACAGGAATCCTAAAAAATTATAAAAAGTTACTAAAAATTATATTTAGGCTATTTTACTAATTAATTACTTATTAATTTATTTAAATCTAATTTAATTAAATTAAATAAGAAAATTGGGAAATGAACATTGGAATTTATAAATCTATTTTCTAAAAGTCTTAACTAATTTATAAAACCTAGGAAAATTATAAAAAACTACTGTTGTTAATTAAATCTTAAGAAAACTAATTAATTACTAATATTACCTATTTAATTATTTAGACTATTTTTAATTCTAGTAATTAGTAAACTAATTAAGAAAAATCTAAGAAAATTATTACAAGTACTTAAAGGTAAAAGGAAATTAAGAAAATTATAAAAATGATAAAGTGCTTATTAATAAGCTGAAATGAAAAATGAAAATATAGATGTTGGACCTTATATATCACAACTTTATCACACCAATATAGAAGCAAAGATGAAGAAGAGATGGTGACTTGATATATATGTATGGCGTTAGGTTTTAGAGAGAGAGAGAGAGAGAGAGAGAGAGAGAGAGAGAGAGAGAGAGATGAAATATGAGAACTTTTATTATGAGAGAAACACACACAATACACACTCAAGCACACCTTACAAATGAGAGGTAAGGTGCCTTTTATAGTTCCATACATAGGCTTTCTATGGGCTTGGGCTTGGGCTTGGACTTGGTTTACATGTTCTAATAAGGCTTACATGATATACTTAATAAGTACCAAGTCCATAGCCCAATATACTTAACAATTATAATACTTGTCGACTCAATAATGATCGTCACTTTTAATGCTAACAATCTCCCCCTAAGGGACGATCATTGAGATCTCCCTTTGATTAAATAAATGATCAACACTTCTAATGCTAACAATCTCTCCCTAAGGGTGATCATTGAGATCTCTCTTTTGTGACCTTGATCTTTGATCTTTGAAGCTTGTTCTCTTTGAACTTTGAGTCTTTGTGTAATAGGTTTGCTAGATTCTTTGTTCCAATCATGCTTTGTGATCTTTGATAAATGTCGTTTGGTTGTTCTTGCCTTTGATCAACAACTTTACTCTGTTGTCTTTACGTCTTTTCCAAGATGCTCATACTTTTTTTGACTTTAAATCTTTGTGAAGTTCTCTTTTCTTTGACTTTAATCTTTGTTTCTTTAGTTTGTAGATTCTTTGACTTTGACTTAGAAACGTTCTGAAATTTGCTTTGGTTTGATCTTTGAAGAGAGCTTTGCAGGGTATGAGCATGTGGATCTTTGAGTGATGGTAACGGTCTTTCTCCAAGGAACATTCATCAGTACCTGCATAAAATAGTTCGCAATAAAGCATCCGGTGCTTACAGGTAGTGTGAAAACTCTCTCTAACCCTTGCCAAGGCCGTTCCTGAACCAGATACCCTCGAGAGGGCTTACTAGATCTACCTAAGTACATCAATGATTCAGGTGAGTCGCTGGAGATCACCCCACGACTCTAGACCGTTTGAGACATAGTAACCATCATGATAGATAAGGCAAGATCCGTAGATCTCATAAAGACTCTTACAACTTGTGTCCTTTTTGGCGAACACAAGTGTATTCATAGGAAAGTGTATCCTAAGAGATCTTTTAATGTATCTCATGGCTCTAGACTCGATAAGTGCATAATTTGGTTTTCCTATGCGAAGACTAGAGATGGGTCTCCTGCTTCAAAATCAACCATCTCTAAGAGATACGTTGATAGTTTACACCGGTTCCCCGTGAGAATGAAACAAATATCTTTTAAGAGATACCTGAATGGCTAGAAGGTTTAGTGCAATGCGTCACTGGGTCCATGACGTCTTGTCTTCAATACCGGTGTCACCTTAGTAACAACCAATAGCATATGAATTGAACCCGGTTTCTGCCATAAGGTTGAACATTTGGAGGGCTATTTCTTTCCACCCTTTTCCATAACTTTTCTTTTTAATTCTTCAACCCCTTCTTTCTCCTTTCTCATCTTCTCTTTTTTTTCAATCATACCTAAGGACTTCTAATTCTAATCTATTGGATTTGTCCTTGGGTAGATCCCTCCGGCTCTGGCGGATCATAGGACGGTTTTACCTAACCTTAGTCACCTTATATCTTCATGACTATCCTATAATTGCCATGAAACCATTTATGAAAATCTCTCAAAGTGTTTATGAATATAAACACATTTTTGTTGACACTTTGAGAGTTTTTGTTTCATTTGAAGGACTCCCCCTTCACATGTGCTCATGGATTTTTAATAAATTTGCACATGCGTGAGGAGTTTGCACTTTTTGAATTGATCCACTTTCAGTGAACATGACCGATTCGAGACACACTTACATCACTAGTTAGACTAGCTTGAAGTTATTACCCGGCCTGGTCAAGTCCACAGAAAGTTTCTCGAAATGGTACATTTCTACTAAGACAAATCCTTTTCGAGACACGCTTACGTGGCTAGTTAAAGAGTTCCATTGTCAGCTTTTAGGTGACAACTAGCCCTAGTAACTAACTTGATGTTATTACCCGTCAAGGATAAGTCTTTTCGATTACTAACTTTTATTGTTTCGTCAATTCTTGGGTATTTCTGAGTCGAGCTCGCATGAGATTCAGCCACAATCTTAAACACATTGATCACATTTTAATCACGTCTTCTCCCCCTCAAAAATAGCATATCCATGGTATTTTTGATACCAATTCATTAAAACATTTTCTTTTTGGATAGCATATGGTAGAAACGGATGTTTGTAAATTCCGAATTAGTTTCTTTTAAGCATGATGTTTTTGGAACATCATTTTTATTACTCCCCCTAAAAAATAGAACATTTTGAGTAAATTTAAGCTTTTAAGGATTTTAGGGAGTAATATCTTGAGCTACATCATGAAAGGTTTTGAAAACCTTTTGAAACATTTTTCAAAATTTTGCTCAAAAAATTAAGAAGACTTTGATAAGCTTTTTGGAGAGAAGTCTTCTTATCTTTTAGGATTGTTGCACAGACATGTACAACAGGGTCCTTTCTTTGAAAATCTCGGGTTATACACTGTTATGTGTGCATGAGCCATTATGTTTTTAGGATAAGTGCTCAAAAAATATTTAAAACCTTTGTTTGATTTAAGCACTTCCTTTCTTTGAAGAACTAGTCCTTAGCTGAAATACTAAGAAGTCATTATGTTTTTGGATTAGACAACAACTTTTGGAACCCATTTAAGCACGACGCCAACGGGTTTACCATATTTTGAAATCCATTTGAAAGTTGTATCAATCCGAGACAAAGAAGTTGAATTCCAAAGAGGACTGAAAACCTGTGTTTCATTTTTAAATAAAGCTCGTGGAATCAACGGTGATTTAAAACTCTTTTGCTTTTGAAAGTTGTTTGAGAAACTCGGTGTCTCTTTTGGAGTTTTAAAACTTGAAGAAGAAGTTTTCCATCCATTGTTGAAAATCGGAGTTTCATTTCGAAAATTCATTTTTGAGATGAATGGTGTAAAAGCCTAAAATCCGAATACCTAATTTACTTATAATTTCGAATCTTACCCTAAAGTTATTATGATTTAATTAAAAACCAAAACTATATGTTAGGTATTATAATTGAAATTAACTAACCTAAGTTTATACCTATAATAAATAAATGTTACATATTAAGATAACCTTACTATTGAATACCTACTATCACACATTTATGTAATTTGTAACATATGAATTTGTCCTTCAAATCCCATGAATTTCGGCACTTGTATACCAATCATAACCGATCTTCATTATGACCAAATCAAACCCAATTATGATCACATTAAAACCTTCCTAAATTCCCACGCTCCTCCCCTAACTATACGGTTCTGTTTACTCCTCTCTTCCAAATCATTAGAACTAACACAAAAGGAATCAACACATGCTTTCTTATGGGGCGTATATCATTCTCTCGGTATTTCCTCTCTAAACCGAAACCAAAAACACCAACAACGACGACTGCTCTCTTCTTTCTTTTTGATCGAACCAAAATGGTGCAAGAAGGTTCAGTTGTGGTTTTGCTATTCGACAAAGGGAGTTGGACATGGGATTCTGGTTCATGAAGGGTGGTTCGATCATGGTTGTTCTGGTCCAAATAGGGGCGTTTGTTCATGAGGGGAAGCTGTTCGAAGAGGTGGTGATCGGTTGTGTCGAATTCTGGTTCGATTTGGTGATGTTTTGGTCGTGGTGTACTGATTGAGGGGCTTGAGTGGTGTTGTTTCGACTTTGGTTTGGGTTATCCTGATTTCGATGTGAGTTTTGGGCTCGAGAAGGAGTAAGTCTCTTGGGTACTCGGTTTGGTTGGGATTCTTGGTGACTTGTTTTCTTCATTCGATTAACAAGAGTATGCATATCGACCCTTGATCTTTCATCTCGTTTTTAATCTAATATAAACGTATAACCTGTCACATTTTAACCAGAATGAATTAAATAGATGCATACATGTTATACGATTATTAAGTTACATGAAACCATTATTTACGTCACATAAAATCATAAAAGGATTCACTTAAAATTACGACTCGAACAAGTCGACCCATATGTCTTATAACTCGAATATATCTGATTGTTTTTACTCATGTAATATTTACGTCATATTGGTGTTGCATGTGTCTCATGCAAGGTTTAATATTAAAAGAGAAACTACAACTAAGTTAATATACTTAAATGTTAAGCAAAATAATAAACAGAGGCTACTTTCGTATACAAATCAAGTAGTTTATTAAGGTTTATCAATATCCAAATCTGATTTATAATTGTTTAAAGAGATGTGAGGCAATTGGTGAATGACGTATTTTGGTTTATTAATAAACTGGTTTTTTGTAAACAATATATAATACGATACGTATAATATGTATAGTGCTTATATTTTTGGTCGCCGCGGCCTAAACTAATGTCGAGAGAACGTTTAAATGAAATTGTGAAACGACGGAGTCTAAAAACGGTCATTTTGATATTGATTTACTATATAAACCATAAAGTTAATTATTTGACATATTTAAACCTCCCGCTTTGATAATTTACATTTTAGACCCTAAACTTATAATATTGACATTTAAGACCTAAAATATTATATTGGTCATCTTAACCTTAAATATTATTAATTGTCGATTATAACCTTTAAGTATTAAATTACAATTGCGGGAACTTACTAAAATTTGGAAACTGACTAAATCGGGAAACCTGCTAAAAATATAAAGTTACAAAAGTTGGAAAGTTACCTAAAATGGAAAGATAATCTAAAATCAGTCATATGAGTTAAGTGAACTATTTGTAATACGTGGTTTCTTCCTTTAGGTTCTGTGAAGAAGGAGTGATCTTTCCACTTCTGTTTTTACCTATCTCTTGTCAGTTTTTGTCTTCGGAATAAGGTACAGATATTCTAACCTTTCAGTAAGGTTTTTTATGACTCATGATCCATTTCATTGCCACTATTAAGATTTCTGATCTTTATATGCCTGATATCCTTGGTTCATTTGATAGTATAATTTTGTATGAAGACCCTTTTAAAAAAAAATATAACCTGATGACTTTGAGAAAAACTATTTTTTGAAATGGTTTATGTGATTACTATACGATGCCAGTTTTATATGAAGGTTTTATGACTTTATGAAATGTGTTTTTAAAGTAATACGATTATGATAAAAAAGTTTTAAATAATTTTCTAAAGTCCTTGATTCCTCCCGAACCGTCAGGTTTTATCACACAAGCTAACCGCTTGTGAACGGTCAACCGTAACAAAGGCCCTGAACAGCCCGGAAGGAAAAGCAATTATGAACGAGGAGTGTAGACTATTCCTAGGTCGTTATGTCCCAACAAGGTGTGAAATCTGTAATATAACGAATGTGTGTTCTGGTGAAGTTAAATATAGAAACAGGAATCTAACTGACTAACACTAGGAATGTGAATAGTAAATAGCTCTTGTCACAGCTATATCAGTAAAAACGTGCAATCAGAAACCCTAAAATGTAAAAGGATTCACAAACGTACGTTTAAGTTTAAATAAATGTAAACGTAACGAATAAAACAAAACATTCCCAAAGAGGGAATTTGCATGCCTTAACGGCTTAAATGCAAATTAAATAAAAATAAAATAAATAACTATAATTACAAACTTATTATTATAATGAGAAAACCTAAAAACCTAAAACGTATACGTTTACGTAACAATTACGTAACCGTATCAAAATAAAAAGTCAATTCAGTCAAATACAATTCCCACAAATGTGAAAATTATATTTTTAGAATCCTAAAAGGATAAGAAAATTATTAGAAAATTAAAACTTATTTTTACACTATGTACTTAATTATTATTACTTAAAAACAAATTAAATGTATTTATAAATAAATAAATAATAAGAAAATCTAAAATTAACCTAAATAAATGAAATTATGACTTGGTAAAGTCTAAGATAATATAAAATGAATTATAAAACTAAGTATGTATTTATTTTACAAGTATATGATTTATTATTAATTATTTACTATATAATAATAACATAAAAGTAAGAAAAATAGAAAATAAGCTTAAATAAATAAAATAAAAACTTAGAAAAGTCTAAATAAATACAAAAGAGTTTCTGAAACAAAAATTATATTTATTATACAATTATACTATTTATTACTAATTATCTATTATTAAAAAGTATTAAAAACTAAAACAGATTTATTAAAAATAGTAAACAGTAAAAGAAAAATCTAAAACTTTTTACATAATTCTAATATAAATAAAAGAACCTAGGAAAAATATAAAAATGATAGGTTATGTACAGAAATAAGCCAATAAGCTCAAGCTTCTAAATAGAAGCTATCACTTAGCTTTAAAGTGGGGCTTTTTGTATTTTATGTTTTCTGGATTATACTACTACTAATATTATACATATTTAAGGAAAATGAAAGTTTATAAACAAAGGAAATAAGCAATTCGTGGCTTATAAGCTTATGCAGTGAGCTTTTTGCTCACTGTTTGGCTTATAAGCTTTGAATAAGCTTAACAAAAGAAACAAAAGGAAAATAGTATGTATGTACATGTAATATGAACAAGTTTAAGGAAAATGGAAAGTTGATAGACTAAGAAATAAGTTGTTTAACAGCTTATGAGTCATTCAGTTGAGCTTTTGGCTTACAGCAGACTCATAGGCTTTAAACAAGCTTAAAAATGGCTACAAACTGGAAAAGAAAGGTCAAGTATCATGCACACATGCCCAATGGACAATTATAAACAGATATGAGCACTGAACTTGACCAAATAAACAAAGTATGATCCTAAGGTTTAGACAGTCAAGCTTATGCTTGACTTGGATTGAGTGAAAGCTCAATGAGCTTGGTATAAGCTCTATACATGAAAACAAAGTAAAAACATGATTTGTACAAGTTTATTTAACATATTTAAACAAGCATGTTCACTGAGATAAGACAATAAGCTCAAATAAGCAAATAAGCTTATCCAGTAAACTGCAGTCCCAAACACCCCCTGCAACCAAAAAGCCCAAGCTCACCTATTGGGTCCACTAGTGAGCTTGTAAGAAGCTTATGAAAAGTCTCCCATTTGACTGAGTATGGTGGAAGACCAGTACACACAATTAAATGGGACAAACTAAAAGCACTTTGCAGCCCTTATAAATAAGCTGCAAAGGGACAATTAAGCACTGGATCTATTTAACTAGTGGATAAGCTCCCAAGGGAACTAAATTCCATAAGCTGGATCCAAGTAAATAGCTTTTAGTGAGCTTATGAAGATGGTGTGAATTTCCTGAGTGTGCTGATGAACAGTACACTCAGGAACTTGGTGATAAGTTATAGCTTATTGCAGCCCTTATAAATAAGCTACAATTGGAAAATGAGGAACATGATCATTGAGATTGGTGGTTAAGCTTCAAATAAAGCCAATCCAAACAAGCTCAAAGTCAGTAATGAGCTTGTAGGAGTTGTTGGTAATGGTGCAAATGAACTGTTTTAATAGTTCATTGTTGTGAGTGAGCAACAACAAGCTCCTAGCTAACCTATCAAATAAGTTCCCAAAAGCCATACAATCACTGAAACATAGAGCATGGTTGTTTGAGCTTGTGAAAATCCAAAACAAACATCCTCAAGCTCAGGAAAGAGCTTTTGAGAGGTTTAGAAAAACAACTCCACCCACACTGTTTGCTTACAGTGTGGGGAGTTAAGTGGTGCAAAAGTGGGTGTGAAAAAGTGTACAAATAAGCTAAAAAGGGAAAATTAAGCATATACATAAACAAACAAGCTAGTAGGGTTTCAAAAGCAACAATTAACACAGCTTCAAGTCCCATGATCAACAAGCTGCAAGCTTGTTGTTTTGGTCTTGAAGCTGTGAGACAGGGCAAAAACTACTATAAATAAGCACTTGAATAAGCACTTAAACATTGATAATAAAAATTAACAAAATTACACTAGACAGATAAGCAACTAAATAATGAAACCCTAAAAGCACTAAACTAGAAACTAAATAATGAAGACACAGTAAAATTAAACATTTAATTCAAAAACATAAAAACTGGAAATTTGACTTTTTACATGAACACTAAAAGTTGACTAATATGGATTTCTAATCTAAATTATTGACAAAACAAGTTATATTAAGTAACAGGAACATGATATTAACAAAAATAAATAACATCTAAACACTTATATAAGATTTGGACATTTAAATTAAAACAGACAAGAAAATAAACAGATTAAAAAGAAAGTTTGACTAAAACATAAATAGAACATGGATAAACTGAGTTAAGAGATCAATAAGTACCACACAATCAAACAAGAACAGCAATACTCACAATCTTTAACACAAATTAAATAGAAACCAATTCAGTGGACACTGAGACAAATATGAGAAAGAATTTTACTATAAAAGACATCATCATTAAGCCTAAAGGGTTGTCAAACACTCCAATAACTTCATGATTATACAGGAATAGCAATAAACCTCTCAAACAACCTCAATATCCTAAATCTCTGCAAATCCAAACAGCCCTTTAATTTTCATTGTCAAGTGAAACTCAAAGTATTCAATGAATATTGCATACAAACCTAAATCCAAACTCTATATTATGACAAAAACAAGCTAATTTGAACACATAAACAACAATTACAACAACAATAAGCAAGGATTACTCATAAGCCATTTTAACAGTTAAAAATGGATTATCAAGCAAATCCTTAAACTGATACATAAGCATACAATCTTAAACTTTAAAAACACTTAATAACAACTATATAACATGAAAACAGAAAGATTAAAGTAAATAAAGACATTAAACAGTAAAGTGAAAACTTGTAAAATGAAGCTTACAAATGATTCATGGCTGAAACCTAGAAATTAAGGACAAGGGTTCACCTATCAGCTTATCAATAAGCTCCTAATACCCCATAGCATTCCAAATTCAACCCTGCTTCATCATCTTCTTCAATACCACTGATTTTTAATTATTTTTCTATTTTCTCTATTTTTAAACATTTTCTTAATTTAAAAGATCAAAGCTGTGTTTATTAGTTCAATTGGCTTGCATAACTTACAAAGAGTTATGTAGTGTCTATTAGAAACCAAGAAACAACATGGATCAAACAGAAATTAAAGTGACTTTAATTTAAATGACTTAAAAGATAAAAACATGAAATTTAAAGGTGGATCACATTAAAACTGTAAATATTGTTCTACTAAACTTGTTAAAGTTTATTACAACAATGAAAACTGTAAATGACATGGTAATTTAAAGATAAGCATAAAAATTATTTCTACGTGACAATGGCTTAAGGCCAAGGTATCTAATTCCTCTGCCTCTTGCTCCTTTTATAGACTTTTTGAAAAATCCACATGTCCCTGGTTGAATCCCACTTCTAATCTTGGCCGTTTAAATAAGTTTTGGCGCCAAAACTGATACACGTGGCTAGGAATACTTTCAGACCAATTAATGTATATTGAAGTCTTGTGGAGGTGGAGGGTAGATTGTAGAAGCAATTTGGGGTGGTGGGAGATAGTGTGGTGTCAGTTGCAGGTGTAGGGTGTGGTGGAGATAGTGGAGATGGTACGTGGCCTCTCCTAGGACAAAACCCAAGAAGTGGGTTTGGTTGAGGAGGTGCCAGAGAGTGTTTTGAGGTGGAAAGGTAGAAGGTGGAGGTGGAGTGGTAGTATAGCAGGTGGTGGAGTGGAGGTTGAAGAAGGGTACGGGGTCAAACGGTCAACCCTGGTTTTTATTTAAAAAGGGTGGTTGGGCTGTTTTGCATTTGGGCTTGGATAAAAGGATGGGCTGGGTGTTTTATTATTTTGGATTTAAGGGAAAATGGATCCGGTTTAGTTTTATAATTTTAACCCAAGGACTAAAGTTGTAATTTGATGAAACTTTAGGGGCTGATCATGCCATATTTCCAAAGTATCATAAGGGGCCATTCCTACCATATAACATTAGTACAAGGATAATATTTATAAATTTTCAATTTAAAACCTTAAAGGACCATTAATGTAATTTCACCAAATTAGAGGGGTGAAATTGTAATTTTCCAAAAGTTAACAAATTGTTCCAAATTCTAAGTTTATGAATAGTACAAGGGTGTTATTTGATAAAATTCATTTTAAAACACACAGGGACTAATTTTGCCAATTTTGTAACTTGAGGGGTAAAAGTTGTCATTTTCTGTAAACTTTTATCCAGGGGTCATAAGTGAACATTTTTGACTTCCCAAGGACTAAAGTTGACTTTTCATTTCAAAATAAACTTCTAGGGACTAAAACTGTCATTTATGAAACTTGGGGGACCTGTTTTGCCATTTGTGCAATTTTGAACTTCAAGGGTAAAATTTGTCATTTCATGATTCCTGGGGGACTGTTGTTGACTTTTCTTCAAAATAATTTTCCCAGGGACCATTTCTGGCATTTCTTGAAAGTTCAGGGACTGATTTTGCCAAGTGTGCAAACTTTGCACGTTTTCCTTTGTTTTCAGTCCTTTTGCACCTGAAACGTATAAAAACACAATTCAAAGATATTTATAGTATTATGTAGTATTTCTTTGTGTTTTTAACTGTTTTCGTATTTAAAATGGAACAGAAATGATGAGTTTTTAGGAACTCATCTGTCCTTAACCTGTTTATTCTCAAAGATTTTTCATGACTTTCTTTAACATCTTTTGATTATTTAACTTCAAATTTTAAACCTTTGCTATGAACCCTTTTGCTATTATGAACCTTTGATTTGAACCTCATGATATGAATCTTTGATTTGGACATTTGACTTGAACCATTGCTATGATCCCTTTGTATGATCCATATTTGATCGATCTATTTCTGTTATGATTTGCTTTGATATTTGTTGTATGCTATATTCCATTTCTTATAGCATTCATATGCCTATGTTGCCCATTATTTGATTAATTTGTAGCCAGTCATGGGGAGTCCATGGCCTTGCCACTGATGCACCAGTGGTATTGACACTATCTGTGGAGGTGGGTTTTAGTCCACAGCGTTCCCTTTAAGCTAGCTATTCAGGCCTATATTTATTATTGTATATGTTTACTTAGCCTAGAGATTTGTGCATATATATTTGTTTTTCAGGGGGCGTATGGATGCATCCTAGGTACTTTGTTTTGTTTTGAATTTGGTGAATGGGTATGTGTGTGCAATACACTCCATTTCACATTTGGTACATCGAGCTAGCTACTCTATGTACAATTTGATATATGATTGTTGGGCATTTATGTTACTTCTACTATATATGTGATCCTTGTTGTTCTAACTTCTTTATTGTTATTAACTTATGCTTTCCTTAGTTTATTTTCTTACACTTATGATTCGGTTTATTTTCCTTTGATTCATTTGATATTCCTTATACGTATTCCCTTTGATCGTGTTCTGTTGATTCTATCATATGTTCCATATTCTTTAATATTCATCTCAGCAGGTTTGCTTGGATTCATTTTGGATTCACTTTCGTTTCCCTTTCGTTATTAGCTTTGGTTTGTTTATATCTGTCCACTGGGCTTTTTAAGCTCAGCCGCATTTCTTTTCCTGCGGCAGGTTTTAGAAGGAAGCTGGGTTGGTGAAGAGTGCTTAGGAGCTCTTAGTGGACTACACCGTTGATAGCTTCCCATGGATTAGAGAATAGACTTAGAGATTCCCTTTTGGTTCTTAGTTTGTAATTAGTTTGGAAGTTGTAATGTTTAGAATTAGTCCTTTATCTTTTCTTTAGAACTGTTCAGTGAACCATGTATTACTAATGTATTCCGCTTGCTTATGTTCTGATTTGACCCCATAATGTTACACTTTAGCCCTTTTCGGGTTGGGTTGTTACAATTATGGTATCAGAGACTAGGCTGCGACTTGTAGTACATTAAACCTTGACCTGTGAAGTTTGGACCATTAAGTTTCCACTGTAGGCGCTCATAAGACAACCTTTGAGAATTTGCTTTAGGATCTCCCCATAGGAACTTAAGTTATTGCCGGTGAGGAATGGGTAGACTAGGGCATCTATGCAAGTGGTATTGCATCCGCATCACTGTGATTCGTGCTTCTGCTCTTAATTATTCCTTATATGAACATTTTTTCAGAAGTTAGAAGTTTTGCAACCTAAGTTTTGTAACCAAGTTTTAGTGCCTCGAGACCTACATGGATACCTTACACCATTTAAGTTTCGCTTTCTGATTTTGATCTTCATTCCGATTTGTTTGGTAAATGCTTTGATACCTTTCTGAGCATCTCGAGGGTCATTCAACCATAATGTGTTTGACACATTCCGTGAAATCATTACTTATGCTGGATATGAAATGTATCCTCTGATACTACTTGAATCTGCATAATCCATTACTACTCCTATGAGAACTCTGGTGATTATTAACCACGGAAAAGAGAAGATTTGTTCCCTCCCTTCGAATGATGAACTTTCTCTGCCAATCAGTTCCTTTGGAAGGATATGATGTTAAGATTATCTCAGTATAGATTTGTTAGCTGAGCATGATGATGCTGGCAACGGATACTTCATACATCTCTCTTTTGACAACCATACGATGTCCGTATTACCAATGATGCACACTCTACCTGTCACATGTACTAAGGAGCTAAACAAGATTCCCACACCTTGAACTGCTCGCTTATCTACCTCAACACTCTTGATGAACCATGTACTGGACTTTGATATGTGAACTATCAGTATGTTTGATGACCGTATACATTCTACAAATCCGTTTATTTTTTTATATATATCTGAAATTTGAGGACTTTGATTATGGATTTACTGACTCTTCATAAGCTGCCGTAGACTACCGTATCTGATTTGTGACCTTTAGCATTCTGCTTCATCCTACTTTTGTTATGATGGCTCTCAACCACTTAAATCTGTTAAGATTAATGATGCTATGGAAGCACAGACTCCGATCTCATTTGATTGTCAAGTTTCTCTTGACACCTATTAGTGCATGTCCACCCTTGGAAAGCTCTGGCATTGGAAGTACTTTGTTGTTGTACAAAAATTTTCTGGTGTTCTCTGATGAACCTCTTGGTATTCCCTCTTGCTTGGGAGGTAGAGTTGGCATTGAACTGATCTCAGTTGACGAATCCATGGTGCCATAGAAGTTGAGATATTGAAGGAGCTGATGGAATATGAGTTTGTTCACCCTAGTGTTTTCTCTTGGGATGCCCCTGTTGGTTTATGAAGAAGAAGAGGGAGGTATGCGACGGCATGTCGACTATCGTGAATTTAACCGTATCACTATCCGTAATCATTATCCATTTCTGCGTATCAATGATTGACTTAGTCTACCTTTGAAATTCCGTATCAGATGGCCTCATTTAGATTTGAAGGACTGAGGAAGCAACCACAAGAACTTCTCCAGCGGGTTAACTAACCGAAGGTAACCTCCGTGAAGTACTTCAGTTTAATTTCGTGAAGAAGAATGAAGGTGATGTGAGGTGGATATAAATGTTTTCCCTAAATGATTTCTGAGACTGCCTTTGCACTCGTTATAACCTTTATGAGCTTGAATGAAGCCAATTGTATTGGCTAATATAATCATGTTTTCGCGAGTGTTTGGACAAATTGTCATAGTATGACATTTTATTGTGCTCAAAGATGAAAGAGAAACGTGAAGACCATGTTCGTATCGAGTTAGAATGACCCTTTGTTCTGGAAGAGTAGATTTGATTGGCGTTCAGAGGTCATAGTAGACAACCAGACCATAGGAGACGAACTATTCAACTCATAACCTGGAGTCAACAGCGGCAGTGTTTACCTTGAGGATTGGATAACAATTCTTGCAGGACAAGCATGGTGGTAAACCTAGGAGAATGAAATCGAGCTGGCGAATTTTGAACTGTGCTAGAAGACCTGTCGAAGACACGAAGTCTTGCTACTCTATTCATTTTAAGTTGTACTAAGATGAATAGATAGCAGAAGCAGATTTGCAGATGGAAGGATGCACAGCGATCATGTTAGAGATTCACGTTGCTACACTACAATTTCAAGAAGAGGTGCTGAAGGCTTGAGGGACCAGACTCAAGTTTATAATTCCTTTTCACCGTATTATCAGATGTACATGCGTAGACAAACTACTTAGATTTGGAAGAAGTTTTGAAATTATGTATTTGAATGGATGAATTTTGAAGCAAACATTTATGTTGGATGAGTTGATTTCTGTGAAGGATGAAGTTATTGATGACGTAATTCACTTCTGCTTAAACCACTTAAGCTTCCGTTATCCTTTGAATGATTTATGACCTCCATTAGTAATTACGTTCTGTGTTCATTCAGCGTATGTAGATGATGGTTTTGTTATGAGAATTCGGACGAATTGTGGATGACCTGATGCTTTTGACGACATGCTTCATTTGATGATACTTATTAGGTTCCGTTACGTTATTTGTACGCTCTGTTTCTCTCATTTTGAATTCGTAATGATGTTGAATCGAACCTACCCTAGGAAGTAGAAGGACTGTTATGTGGTTAAGATAAGATGTTTATTCACGACTTGAGATAAAGTATGGTCATCATGAGGGCATACTTATATGATGCTAGTATTATGACGTCTGGCCAACGTGATAATACTTACATCATATAACGTGCACTTGTTGTGATCATAGGATATTTTGAGGAGTGCCTTAGAAGCCTTAGAATTTCCGATATTTGATTGAGATTATCCGCATTTAGTGAGGCTTTAGGTTCATTCTACCTATGCGTTTAATCTGCCTTCATCGTTATACGACTTGATACGTTTGGATATTTGACATGCATTTGTTGACTTCTGTGTTTCTGATAAGGATCTTAGAATTTGTTGTAGAGCTTTCTGCCATTTGATGTTATCAATCAATCTGTTTTCTGTCCGTATGGATTCGATATGTTGCTATGAAGAAGTACGTCTATGTTTTGCTGCAAGTACGCTTCACATCCATTGAATTTGTTTCTTTATGATCTGCTATGAGTTAAGATATGAGATTTTGGATTTTGAGGAACAAGATCTGTTTGTTTATGTGTATACCTTTGCAAGGTTATATTGAAGACGAGACTATTTGAGAACCTGAAGAGTCAAACATATACATCACTCTCATGTTAGCTGCAATTCGATACGTTCTCATCTGATTTGTCTATTTCAAATTCCGTGGACGAATATCCGCCAAATCCTACGTTTTCCTAGTATCTCGTCTGATGGGATACGATTATCATCTATTACATTGGTATATTACTCCTTGATTTGGAATTTGTTATATATAACTTTTTCTGTAGAAACCGAAGCTATTTTTGATCGACAAGATCGAGTCATGAGAAACAAGTCATCCACATTTCCATTCACAGTCAGTAGTGTTTCCATTTTGTTTTCCCTTCAATTTCGTGGACGAAATTTTCTTTTTAGAGGGAAAGAGTTGTAAAAGCCTAAAATCCGAATACCTAATTTACTTATAATTTCGAATCTTACCCTAAAGTTATTATGATTTAATTAAAAACCAAAACTATATGTTAGGTATTATAATTGAAATTAACTAACCTAAGTTTATACCTATAATAAATAAATGTTACATATTAAGATAACCTTACTATTGAATACCTACTATCACACATTTATGTAATTTGTAACATATGAATTTGTCCTTCAAATCCCATGAATTTCGGCACTTGTATACCAATCATAACCGATCTTCATTATGACCAAATCAAACCCAATTATGATCACATTAAAACCTTCCTAAATTCCCACGCTCCTCCCCTAACTATACGGTTCTGTTTACTCCTCTCTTCCAAATCATTAGAACTAACACAAAAGGAATCAACACATGCTTTCTTATGGGGCGTATATCATTCTCTCGGTATTTCCTCTCTAAACCGAAACCAAAATCACCAACAACGACGACTGCTCTCTTCTTTCTTTTTGATCGAGCCAAAATGGTGCAAGAAGGTTCAGTTGTGGTTTTGCTATTCGACAAAGGAAGTTGGACATGGGATTCTGGTTCATGAAGGGTGGTTCGATCATGGTTGTTCTGGTCCAAATAGGGGCGTTTGTTTGTGAGGGGAAGTTGTTCGAAGAGGTGGTGATCGGTTGTGTCGAATTCTGGTTCGAGTTGGTGATGTTTTGGTCGTGGTGTACTGATTCGAGGGGCTTGAGTGGTGTTGTTTCGACTTTGGTTTGGGTTATCCTGATTTCGATGTGAGTTTTGGGCTCGAGAAGGAGTAAGTCTCTTGGGTACTCGGTTTGGTTCGGATTCTTGGTGACTTGTTTTCTTCATTCGATTAACAAGAGTATGCATATCGACCCTTGATCTTTCATCTCGTTTTTAATCTAATATAAACGTATAACCTGTCACGTTTTAACCAGAATGAATTAAATAGATGCATACATGTTATACGATTATTAAGTTACATGAAACCATTATTTACGTCACATAAAATCATAAAAGGATTCACTTAAAATTACGACTCGAACAAGTCGACCCATATGTCTTATAACTCGAATATATCTGATTGTTTTTACTCATGTAATATTTACGTCATATTGGTGTTGCATGTGTCTCATGCAAGGTTTAATATTAAAAGAGAAACTACAACTAAGTTAATATACTTAAATGTTAAGCAAAATAATAAACAGAGGCTACTTTCGTATACAAATCAAGTAGTTTATTAAGGTTTATCAATATCCAAATCTGATTTATAATTGTTTAAAGAGATGTGAGGCAATTGGTGAATGACGTATTTTGGTTTATTAATAAACTGGTTTTTTGTAAACAATATATAATACGATACGTATAATATGTATAGTGCTTATATTTTTGGTCGCCGCGGCCTAAACTAATGTCGAGAGAACGTTTAAATGAAATTGTGAAACGACGGAGTCTAAAAATGGTCATTTTGATATTGATTTACGATATAAACCATAAAGTTAATTATTTGACATATTTAAACCTCCCGCTTTGATAATTTATATTTTAGACCCTAAACTTATAATATTGACATTTAAGACCTAAAATATTATATTGGTCATCTTAACCTTAAATATTATTAATTGTCGATTATAACCTTTAAGTATTAAATTACAATTGCGGGAACTTACTAAAATTTGGAAACTGACTAAATCGGGAAACCTGCTAAAAATATAAAGTTACAAAATTTGGAAAGTTACCTAAAATGGAAAGATAACCTAAAATCTGTCATATGAGTTAAGTGAACTATTTGTAATACGTGGTTTCTTCCTTTAGGTTCTGTGAAGAAGGAGTGATCTTTCCACTTCTGTTTTTACCTATCTCATGTCAGTTTTTGTCTTCGGAATAAGGTACAGATATTCTAACCTTTCAGTAAGGTTTTTTTATGACTCATGATCCATTTCATTGCCACTATTAAGATTTCTGATCTTTATATGCCTGATATCCTTGGTTCATTTGATAGTATAATTTTGTATGAAGACCCTTTTAAAAAAAATATAACCGGATGACTTTGAGAAAAAACTATTTTTTGAAATGGTTTATGTGATTACTATACGATGCCAGTTTTATATGAATGTTTTGACTTTATGAAATGTGTTTTTAAAGGAATACGATTACGATAAAAAAGTTTTAAATAATTTTCTAAAGTCCTTAACCTATTTATTCTCAAAGATTTTTCATGACTTTCTTTAACATCTTTTGATTATTTAACTTCAAATTTTGAACCTTTGCTATGAACCCTTTTGCTATTATGAACCTTTGATTTGAACCTCATGATATGAATCTTTGATTTGGACCTTTGACTTGAACCATTGTTATGATCCCTTTGTATGATCCATATTTGATCGATCTATTTCTGTTATGATTTGCTTTGATATTTGTTGTATGCTATATTCCATTTCTTATAGCATTCATATGCCTATGTTGCCCATTATTTGATTAATTTGTAGCCAGTCATGGGGAGTCCATGGCCTTGCCACTGATGCACCAGTGGTATTGACACTATCTGTGGAGGTGGGTTTTAGTCCACAACGTTCCCTTTAAGCTAGCTATTCAGGCCTATATTTATTATTGTATATGTTTACTTAGCCTAGAGCTTTGTGCATATATATTTGTTTTTCAGGGGGTGTATGGATGCATCCTAGGTACTTTGTTTTGTTTGGAATTTGGTGAATGGGTATGTGTGTGCAATACACTCCATTTCATATTTGGTACATCGAGCTAGCTACTCTATGTATAATTTGATATATGATTGTTGAGCATTTATGTTACTTCTACTATATATGTGATCCTTGTTGTTCTAACTTCTTTATTGTTATTAACTTATGTTTCCTTAGTTCATTTTCTTACACTTATGATTCGGTTTATTTTCCTTTGATTCATTTGATATTCCTTATACGTATTCCCTTTGATCGTGTTCTGTTGATTCTATCATATGTTCCATATTCTTTAATATTCATCTCAGCAGGTTTGCTTGGATTCATTTTGGATTCACTTTCGTTATTAGCTTTGGTTTGTTTATATCTGTCCACTGGGCTTTTTAAGCTCAGCCGCATTTCTTTTCCTGCGGCAGGTTTTAGAAGGAAGCTGGGTTGGTGAAGAGTGCTTAGGAGCTCTTAGTGGACTACACCGTTGATAGCTTCCCATGGATTAGAGAATAGACTTAGAGATTCCCTTTTGGTTCTTAGTTTGTAATTAGTTTGGAAGTTGTAATGTTTAGAATTAGTCCTTTATCTTTTCTTTAGAACTGTTCAGTGAACCATGTATTACTAATGTATTCCGCTTGCTTATGTTCTGATTTGACCCCATAATGTTACACTTTAGCCCTTTTCGGGTTGGGGTGTTACAAATGGAAACCTTCCCGAAATAGGATTTTTCCAAGCATAGCCATTCCTTTGTTGTAGCGGAAGCATTTCAGAGTATGAATATTTCAAATGTGTTGAACGGCTTTGCTTTGGTTTCCACACTGGCTTTACCGGAGTAAACCGAGAGTATAGAGTTTGAAAATCTTGATTCCTTTCTTTATGAGCACTTGCATTTGAAACCTTTTGAGGAGTAAATGTTTCAGAAAAATTAGGTCTCTTTGAAAACTTCCTTCCTTTTTGCAAAGAATAGGTGGTAAATTGAGAAACCCTTTTAGAAAATAGTTTTGAAGATTCATCCGTGTAAACCTTTTCTGAAACACTTACTTGTGGTTTAGACTCGTTTGAAACTTGAGATCTTCCTTTTGACCGGTTAAGAACATCAAACTTTGCTTTTAAGGCATTGTATGAAGTTCTCAAATCATTATATTCTTTTTGAAGAGAAAGATGATCTGATGATGCCAGTTTTTCATGCAAAGAAGCATTTTGATTTTCAAGATGTGCAAAATATTTTTCATATTTGTCTGTTTCGATTGAAAAATCATTTTTGGCATCACCAAACTCCTTGGTTTGTTGTGCAATCGTTTTTTCCAATTCAATAATTTTCTTTTGAAGCACAGACTTTTCTTTTTCAAAAAGATGATTTGGTGTGATCTGAGAGTCAGATTTGTTTGAAGTTTGATTCTGAACTCTTGACCGCTTGATTGAATCAAACAAGTTTTTGTAAGTCTGTTTCAAATGCTCATTTTCTTTTTGTAATGATGCCACAACATGTTCCAATTCATCGTTTTTTGTATCAAGTTCGTCAAAATCAAACTTGATATTGGTATCATCACAATTTTCATCAAAAATCATTTCTTTTTCTTTAAGCACTGATGTCAAAGAGTTTTAAGAAGACATTTTCTCATTCTGCTCTTGCAGTTTTAGTTGGGAAGAGATACTTTGTGCTTCGAGTTTTGCAAGATGTTTCTCAAACTGAGCAGTTCTTTTTGACAGTTCTTCTTTGACATCAGCTGCTTCTTTTGAAAGCTCGGTGATTTTCTTTTTGAGACAAAGATTTTCAGATTTCAAAGAAGATGTTTGTTCAAAATGCACATTCTCATACTCATGGCTGACAGATGCTGACTTGAACGACTCTATTTGATTTGTGAAAAATTCTTTTTGAATGTCTAGAATTAAGCATTTTCATCAAATTCGTCTTCAAGAGAGTGAACGTACTTTAGATCTTCTCTCATTTCAGTTACAAGATGTTTTTCAAAGTACTCAAAACATAAGTTGATAGCTTTCACACGAGGTTCAATTTCCTCTTTCAAAATCTTTTTGACTTCTTACTTAAGGCGTACATCTGATGAAAGAGGATTAGAGAAAACGTTGTTTGTGTTGTTTTCTTGCTTAAACCAAATGACCTTTAACGTTTGCTCAATGTGATGTTTAAGATTACAAAATTGTTTCCTTGCTCTATTTTGCCATAACTTAGCATCATAGGTAGCAAGTTGAGCTTCTTTGAAAAATCTTTTCACATTTATGTCTTTTCTTTTGAAAGGTTCTTTTGGTATATCTGTCAACTGTGTACAACCATACACAAAGCCGTTGTACGAGAGTGGGTTTTTTGTTTGTTTTACTTTCAAGCGTTTTTCCTCTTCAGATTTTAAAATATCTTGAGACTCAAACAAAAGATCATCTGACAATTCTTTTCCCATATCTTCAGCATTGTACAAAATAGGTGTCAGCTTTTTCACTTTGTTTAAAAAACACGGTTTTCCTTTTTCCAACTGAGCACTATTTTCAAAACCAATTCCAGATGTTTATTTATAAACTTCCTCATCTTTAGTAGGCAGCATGTTAATAGTCTGAGAAGTCTGTCCCAATTTTTGAAGTTTGTTTTCAAGATCGTTTGCTCGTTTCAAAAACTCTTGTTTTTCATTCTCAAGTTTTGTGTTAACAATCTCAAAATTTGAAGTGGTTTTTTGAAGCCTTGAATTTTCAGTTTTTAAATCACTGTTCTCTTTTAAAAGTGCTTCAACCTTTCTGCTGTTAAGGACTATTTGTTCACCCAATTTCTGAATGGAACATTTTTCACGAAGAACAGCTTCTCTATAACCAACTTCAAGTGCTTCTTTTTGTTTTAAAAGTGGTTTGACAGACTCTCCATACATTTCAAACTTTTGAGCGTGAGATTTAAGGTTTGAGATTTCAATTTCAAGTTTAGCATTTCTTGTTGTTGCATTTTCAAAACGTTTTTCCATTTCCTTAAATCTCTCAATCTCTTTGTTCAAAAAAACATTCGTTTGCTTAGCTTCGCGATTGTCGTTTTTGCACTTTTCAAGTTCATGTTTGAAATTATTGATTAATAAAGCAAATAAGGCATGATCTTGTTCAAAAGTAGATCCATCCTGGGCAGGCTCACCTCTATTAGGATCCACATCTTGAGTAGCAAAAGTGATATTACTATCATTTTGTTCCACCACATAAGTGTCACTAATAAACTCAGGATGCGCAGGATGTGTCTGATCATGAGCAAACACATTATCAAAGATATTACCATTATCATGAGCATGTGAATTTTTTACCGTAGCCAATATCTCTGTGTCTGATGAATGTCTGATATGATCATCTTTGGTGTCCCAAACAGCTTCATTCCTTTGTGTACGATCAGTATCTGAATCATAGCTAGGACTGCTGCTTTCAACCTGCTGTTCTGAAGATGAATCACTTCCCGTGAAAACCAAACTATCATCTGATGCATCACCCACGTTGACAGTTTCCACTTCTATTTGAAAATCTTTCTCTGTCTCTTCTCTTGCAATCACCTCAGTTTCCATTAACTGCATCTCACTTTCATTCCGCTCTTTTTCCCGTTTCAGCTTCTCAATCTCATTTAACTTAGCTTCCTCAGTTTCAAGTATCTTTTCGAGTTCATCCATTTGATTTATGCTTTGAGTTCTGAAGGTAGAATAGCTTACCCAAAATCTTTTATAAAACGCATCGATAAACTCTGTCTGGTTCATTATCCAAGGGTTAAATATTCTCTGAAACTGAGTTTGGATGACTTTAAGAGATTCTTTGCAGTTATGCGTATGAAGTTCTTCTTCATTAAGTAGCTTTTCAAGTTGATTCAGGTTTTGGATGAGTTCTTCTTGGAAATGATGAAATTGGACTCTAACGTAGTATTCAAATGCCTCATCGAACCTTATTTCTAAACCATAAATATTGATGACCTTCTCTACATATGACTTGAACACTGTAAACACTTTCTTTGAATCTCTCTCTTGGATTTGCATTTTCATTTCCATTGTATAAACAATGTCTGATAAAGGTGATCTTGGATCGGCTCAACGAAATAGGAGTTGGGTTTGGTGAAGGTTACTTTCCTTGGACAACGAACTTTTAATCCACCAACAATTTTCGAAACTTTGTCCACCAAAAGATTTTCTAAAAGAGTTCTAGAAAAAAAATTTTCTAAAATTGTTCTAGAAATCTTTTTCTAAAAGTGTTCTAGAAAAAAATTTCTAAAAGGTGTTCTAGAAAAAATTTCAGTGTTTTAGAAACTTTTCAGTGTTCTAGAAACTTTTCAGAGTTTTAGAAACTTTTCAGTGTTCTAGAAACTTTTCAGTGTTTTAGAAACTTTTAAGTGTTTTAGAAACTTTTCATTGTTCTAGAAACTTTTCAGTGTTTTAGAAACTTTTCAGTGTTCTAGAAACTTTTCAGTGTTCTCGAAAATTTTGCACCAAAACTTTTTAAATTATACAATTTAGAGAGTATACCACGAGTCGAAGTGTTTTCCCACTTATACAAGCAAGGGAAACACCGAGTAAGCAACGGGAGCAAGTGTGTTCTTGAAACTTTTGTAATTAAAAACTTTGTGATTTAGAAAGATGGTACAAATGTGTTCTAGAAAGTTTGCTAGAAACCTGGCTCTGATACCACTTGTTGGACCTTAGATATCACAACTTTATCACACCAATATAGAAGCAAAGATGAAGAAGAGATGGTGACTTGATGTATATGTATGGCGTTAGGTTGTAGAGAGAGAGAGATGAAATATGAGAACTTTTATTAAAAGAGAAACACACACAATACACACTAAAGCACACCTTACAAATGAGAGGTAAGGTGCCTTTTATAGTTCCATACATAGGCTTTCTATGGGCTTGGGCTTGGACTTGGTTTACATGTTCTAATAAGGCTTACATGATATACTTAATAAGTACCAAGTCCATAGCCCAATATACTTAACTATTACAATACTTGTCGACTCAATAATGATCGTCACTTTTAATGCTAACAATAGAATCTATTAAATAGAAGCTATCACTATATTTATGTTCGGTTTTTTAGTGTTTTTCTTTTTGACGGATGAAAATAAGATGAAAACAAGAAACTTTTACAAAACAACTTTTACTATAGCTTAAAAATAAGCTATGTGCACCCCCAAGTGCTTAAGAGTGGAGTTTAAGAGCTTATTAGGACTTGTGATTTAGTGAAAAGCTATTCAAATGATCAAATAAGCTATCACACATGTATACCAACTTGAAATAAGACAAAAAGCACAAATAAGCACTCTGGATAAGCAGCTATGAGCAAATAAGCACTTATCACTTAACAAGGCCAAGACAGGCCAAACTAATGAACTTTGGACCTCTGTGGGGTCCACAAAAGCTAAGGGGGGTCCAAATAAAGTCCTGAACCTTAAAGGTGGACTGGAAGGCTTCAAAATAAGCCAATAAGCAAAGCTTATGGCTTATTATTGAGGTTTGTGTAAGGCTTGGAAGTTGGGGGTTCACACTGAGTCATCAGTGTTGACTCAGACAATGGCCCAACTTGATGAGGGTTGCAGCCCTATCAAATAAACTCACAATGGTGAAATAAGCTCAGAAACTTAAAGCTGAGCTTATGGGGATTCTAAAAAGCTAAAAAGCTAGGGGTGGGTCCCACTGGGTGAGTCACAAAGTTATTGGGAAACTTGGTCAAAACCTGTGCATAGGGCAAGTGTTTGCATGCAGGTCACTTTAAGATAATGCACGAGCTTGTACAAAAATCCTAAAAATAAGATGACTATGGCCCTTTGTACACTAGGTGATAGACTTTAACTTCTGAAAAGGCCAAGGTCTCAAAGTAAACACAAAAATCACAAAAATTCCTCCAAAATTTGGATTTCTGAAACAAAGGCAAATTTTGACTTTTTGAGATTTTGCAAAAGGTTGACTTAAATGAACTTTGATCTCGATTTTCTGATTGGAATGGACTAATTAAACTATAATAAGACTAATTTAAGCTAAACCACTCACAAGTGAATGGATTTGGGGCATATGCCACACTCAATCCAACACAGAGGGTAATCTAGGCCTGTTTATACTTGATTTTGACTTTTTACTGAATAAGCCTTGGTTTTTATGATTATTCTGAGTCAATATGGACCTATGTGACTTGTGTAAACCAAAAACAACAACAATTGAGCACTTGAACACCTAGGATCTCACTGATCCAAACACACCTTTCACTTTGACTGTTTTATGATTTAGGAAGAAAATGGCTCTAAGAGCTTGTGAAACTGATTCACAATGACTTTTTATGATATATTAAGTCTAAATAAGCACTTAGAAACAGATGACAACCACAAATGATGAAGAGTAGTAATTATGCTACTTGACTGTGAAACTATTAATTTTAAGCAACTATGAAAATCAACCAACAACCTACTGATTTTAAGTAATGATATTACTATTGAACACTGAATAAGCTAAAATGAACACAAATAAGCAGATAAGAAGCTAAGCTACAGTAGAATAATAGAATTGAGATTATGAGCTTACAATGTGCATTCCTGCCAAATCATGAACCAAGAACCTCAAAATCAAGCCTATAGGTCTTCCAAAAGACCACTAACCCAGGGCCATCCAAGATTTACCCTGCTCCAGCTTTGATCTTTGAAAACCTGCAATTGTTGACTTTTGTTGACTTTTTTGTGCTTTTTGATTTTTTATACCTAAGCTATATTTTATGGTTTCTAAAATATTGTTTAAGCTTTAAGGGAGCTTATGTTAGCCTAAGAGTCCGTAAATCCTACTAATAACAACAATTCAGTACATTAAGAAACTTAAAATGAAATGGAAATTTCACAAACATAAAGATAACAGGAAACTTGAAATTGATTGATTAAAAAGATTGAATTACACTTGATTACACTACTACAATGCTTAGAAGCTTGATTTTAAACTGAAATAGAAAGTTACAAACTAAACGACACTATATTTTTAAATTTAAACTACTACCCTTCTTTCCTTGCATCTTTTCCCTTTTATAGGGTTCTTCTAGGGTTTGTGATGTCTTCTGATCATTTCCCATTCAATCTCAACCCTTGAATTACTCTGAATCACTTTTGGCCTTTGATCACGTTTTTGGCGGGAAAATTGGGTAAACGGTTTTGGACTGTTATAGGCAAGGGGGGGTGGTGGCATTTAATGCTGAGGTGATTTGAGGAGCAGAGGGTGTGGTTTGGTGATGATGAATTGTTATCAAGTGGAGGTTGTGGGAGAGGGTGGTTTTGCAAGGAAGGGTGGAGTGGTTTGGAGGAAAAAGGGAGGGGGTGGTGGTATTTGACTCGTTTGACCGAGGGTCAAACGTTGACCCTGCATATATTAAAATGGGGTGTGGGTGGGCTGGTACTTTGGGCCAGGAATCAGGGAGTGGGCTTTGGATAGGATATGGATTGGACTTGGATTTGGTTTGTGATATTATTAAGGGTCCGGTTTGGTTTGTAAATTCACAAGGACCAATTATGCAATTTCCTGAATTTTGAGGGGTGTAATTTGGCATTCATCCAAAGTATTTCAGGGGGTGTATTTTGCCATATGAGAATATTACAAGGACCTGTGTGGAATTTTTCACGTATGAAACCCTAGGGACTAAAACTGCCAAACTTTCAAACTCCAGGGACCTGTTATGTAATTTCACCAAACTTTGCAACAAGGACCAATCCTGCCATAATGAGTAGTACAAGGACAAAATTTGTTTTTCTCAAAGTTTTCATATCCCAAGGACCATTTTTGACAATTTTTCAAACTTCAGGGACTAAACTTGACATTTTGTGAAACTTTGCACCAAAGGACTAATTATGTAACTTTTTGATTTAAAAGGACCTTTAGTGACTTTTTTCAAGTTTTTAGAATAACCAGGGACTAGATTTGACAACTTTTTGAAAGATGAGGGACTGACACTGCCAATTATGCAAACTTTGTTCATTTTTTCATCTGTTTTTGATTATTTTGCATCTGAAACATATAAAACACATTCCTGGGATATTTTCAGTATTATGATGCATATTTGAGTGTTTTTGGATGTTTCGGCAGTTCAGATTGGTATAAAATGATGAGTATTTAGACACTCATCAATCACCCACACTAAAACATTGCTAGTCCCTAGCAATCTTTTGAGAAAAACTTAATGTATTTGAAAACTCTTTACCAAAAGCCATCACTTCTGGAGTAGCCAGATGTATCGATTCAAGTAAGAACTATGGTCCACCTGATAACCATGTGATTTTGAGCAAACCACCAGCTGTCAACGGATTTGATTTGTCTTTACCAAAAGCCATTTGCTTCTGGACTAGCCAACTCTTGATGGAATAGTCAACATCTTGGTGAGCTGATTACCAATTATGGTTTTTCCGCGGCCTTTACCACAAACCATAATCTTGCGGGCTAGCCAACTCATTCACTTTATGGGATATGGAGAGTTGATTTACCATACAATTTTGGGCAAATTGCAAGCCATCAACGGGTTTGAGATATCTTTACCAAGAGCCGTTTGCTCCTGGATTAGCTAATCCTTTTGTCGTTTAGACATGGCGGACTGATTACCACAAAAAATTTGTAATAAAGTGAAAAATTTTTGAAAATTTTGGGCCAAAAATAGGGGTACTAGAGGATATAATATGATAAAATTCGCTAGAATTTCCCCCCACACTTAGAATTGAATATTGTCCTCAATATTCAAAGTGCTGGCTATTATGCCGACTCTTTGAACATAAAAAGATAATATTATAAGCTAACTGTGGAAATATCATTTTTTTTCTTCACTTTATTCATATTTACATACAATCACACACACACACACACGCATATATATATATATATATATATATATATATATATATATATATATATATATATATATATATATATATATATATATATATATATATATATATATTTGAGATATATACATTTCAAATAGCTGCAGGGGACGGCCACTCCGCCACACTAGGGTGTTAGAAAGTAGAAAGAAGTCAGAGACATGGGTGAAAACCCATGTTGTTGCTACTGTTTTTGTTCATCGAGTCGCTAGCTTTACTCGATCCCCGAATTCATTGGTTCGTGGGGAAAGTTTGGAGATCTGGGACAACCATTTGTGGTACATCCCCTCCAAAGTAGTGCTTTAACCGATGGCCATTCACTTTAAAGTTGGAACCGTCAGGTTGAGATAATTCAACAGTTCCGCATGGAAATACCTTTGTGACAGTGAATGGCCCAGACCAAAGGGTTTTAAGCTTTCCTGAGAATATCTTTAATCGTGAATTGAAGAGAAGGACTCTGTCACCGATGTTGAAAACACGGTTTTTAATTTTAGAGTCGTGTATCTTTTTGGTTTTTTCTTTGTAAATTAAAGAATTCTCATAAGCTTGATCACGAAGTTCATTTAATTCATTTAGTTGAACCTTGCGGTGATCACCCGCTGTGTGAAGGTCGAAGTTTGCATGTTTCAAGTCCCAGTAGGCCTTATGCTCTAATTCGATCGGAAGATGACATGCCTTCCCGTACACTAGCTTATATGGAGTACACCCGATGGGCGTTTTGTAAGCAGTGCGGAAAGCCCATAATCCATCATCCAGCTTATCCGACCAAGAGGCACGGTTTTCTCCAACCGTCCTCTCCAGAATTCTCTTAATACCCCGATTCGAGACCTCCACCTACCCACTTATTTGTGGGTGGTATGCAGTTGAAAGACGGTGAGTTACACCATATTTCAACATCACTTTTGCAAATTGTTCATTGCAGAAGTGTGTGCCACGATCACTGATAATGGCACGAGGAGTTCCGAATCTGGCAAAGAGAGACTTCAGAAATTTAACGACTACTCGGGCATCATTGGTGGGTAAGGCTTTTGCCTCAACCCATTTTGACAGATAGTCGACAGCCACGAGTATATATTTATTCCTTCGTGAAGACGGGAACGGCCCCATAAAATCAATGCCCCACATATCAAATATTTCACAGACTTGGATGGCGTTTTGTGGCATCTCATTCTTTTTGGAAATATTCCCGTGACGCTGGTAAGCCTCACAGGTTTTGATAAGTTCATGGGCGTCTTTGTAGATTGTGGGCCAAAAGAATCCCGAATCAAACACCTTTTTGGCGGTGTAGTTTGGGTTATGATGTCCCCTCGTGGGTCCATCATGACAAGCTTTAAGAATTTCCATGGCTTCTTGGCCATGGACACACCGTCGGATGACTTGATCCGCACAGATTTTGAACAAGTAGGGGTCGTCCCAGAAGTAATGTTTCACATCTTTAAAGAATTTTCTTTTCTGTTGGGACGACATCCCTTTCACAACAAAATTTCCCGCATGGTAATTTGCAAAGTCGGCAAACCATGGGGTAGTGGCATCATCCCGGGTAGAGATTAGATTGAGAGTCTCCAGAGGAAAAGTTTCATTAATTTCTTTTCTCTCGAGAATATCCTGATGAGGATTCTCTAACCGGGATAAGTGATCAGCAGCAAGGTTTTCTGGTCCTTTTTTGTCTCGTATGAGTATATCGAATTCCTGAAGGAGCAGGACCCAACGGAGCAGTCTTGGCTTTGCGTCCTGTTTAGTGAACATGTATTTCAAAGCCGAGTGGTCCGTATACACCACGCATTTGGTTAGGATTAAGTAAGACCTAAATTTCTCAAAGGCATATACCACAGCTAATAATTCTTTTTCTGTGGTGGTATAGTGCATTTGAGCTTCACTCATGGTCTTACTTGCGTAGTGTATTGGCTGAAAATGTTTTGTTTTGCGTTGCCCCAGAACTGCACTAATAGCGAAGTTGCTAGCATCGCACATAAGTTCGAAGGGTAAGTCCCAGTCGGGGGCAACAAGGATCGGTGCCTCGGCAAGCCTTTTCTTTAAAGTAGAAAAAGCTTCGATGCACTCGGGGGAAAAGATGAAAGGAGCTTCCTATTCAAGAAGATGAGTCAATGGTCGGGCTATTTTGGAGAAATCCTGAATGAATCTCTGATAAAACCCGGCATGGCCAAGGAAACTCCTTATTCCTTTAACAGTGGTGGGATGAGGCAGTTTTGCAATAACATCAATTTTGGCCTTATCGACCTCAATCCCACTTTTTGAAATTTTATGGCCGAGGACAATGCCCTCCTTAACCATAAAATGGCTCTTCTCCCAGTTTAGACAAAGATTAGTGTCTTCACAACGTTGAAGCATCTTTTCTAAATGGGAGAGGCATGAGTCGAAAGAATTCCCGATGACTGAGAAGTCATCCATGAATACCTCCATGGTTTTCCCGATCATGTCGTGGAAAATAGCCATCATGCATCTCTGGAAAGTGCCCGGAGCGTTGCATAACCCAAAAGGCATGCGACGATAGGCAAACGTCCCGTAAGGGCATGTGAAGGCAGTCTTCTCTTGATCCTTAGGATCAATGGGAATCTGGAAGTAACCCGAGAAGCCGTCGAGGAAGCAATAATACTCATTCCCCGCTAGTCTTTCGAGCATTTGATCCATAAAGGGCAGAGGAAAATGGTCCTTGCGGGTGGCTTCGTTAAGCTTTCTGTAATCAATACATACTCGCCACCATGTAACCAAACGAGTTGGTATCAACTCGTTATCCTCATTAGTGACAACCGTGATGCCACCCTTTTTTGGAACACAATGTATTGGGCTAACCCAAGGACTGTCTGATATAGGGTAAATCAATCCCGCATCGAGAAGTTTGATAACTTCTTCCTTAATAACTTCGTGGATTTTTGGATTTACCCTTCTTTGATGCTGCACGGCAGGTTTAAAGTCCTCTTCCATTAGGATTTTGTGTGTACAAAAATCCGGGTTAATACCCTTTATGTCTGAGAGCTTCCAAGCAATTGCTTGCGGGATTTTAAAACCTTAAGCAGCGCGGTTTTCTCCTCATCCTTTAAATCTTTCGCAATAATGACTGGTAACTTATCGTTACCTTCCAAGAATGCATATTCTAGATGAGGAGGCAGGTCCTTAAGTTCAACCTCGGGGAAATCATCATTTTTCTCAACATATTTGACTTCCGCGTTATGAAGTTGTGGAGGTAGAACAGGAATGGGAGAGGGATCTTTGTTCAATAATTTCTCAAGGAGAAATATATCCCTCTCCGAGTCAATCTCTTGGTTATCAATTCCTTCGGGAACCGAATCACTTTTGAGAAAGGCCTCTAATTCCTCAAGGACGAAATCACTTCCCTCGAACGGAGTGAGGGAAGAAGAAGAATTAGCGATTATGGGGTGAGAAGAGGGAGTGGAATTTCCACTCGTAGAACTATCAGCGAATCCAAGGATTTCCTGAGCATACTCCTCGGATGTAATGTCAATGACATCAATTCGGTTGACCGATTCAGCATCATAATTCGAGGAGTATCTCGAGGTTTGATCAAGGTTGAACGTTATCGCTTCATTGCCAACTCGTAATGTGATTTCCTCATCGAAAACATCGATTAATGCACGACCCGTCCTTAAGAATCCCTTCCCAAGAATGAGAGGAACTCTCGGATCTGCATCGAAATCAACAACGACAAAGTCTGCCGGAAAATGGAACTTTCCCACTCTTACAAATACGTCCTCGACAATACCGAGGGGACGTGAAATTGAACGGTTTGCAAGCTCGAGAGTCATGCATGTGGCAGTAAGTACCTGAAGAGAAAGCTTTTTCCAAACTGAGTGGGGCATTAAGTTGATGCTTGCGCCAAGATCGGCCAAGGCAAAGCACTCAACCATTCCCGGGAAAATACATGGTATTAGAAATTTCCTGGGGTCTCCTAGCTTCTCGGGAAGCTGTTTCAACAGAACTGCAGAGCAGTTCTCGTTGAGTGGAGTTCGTGCCATTTCAAAGAGTTTCTCTTTATTTCCCAGTAAGTTTTTGATTGTCGATGCAAATTTGGGCATTAATATGAGAGCATCCGCGAAACTAATATCAAAGTGTAGTTCTTAGAAAATTTGAAAAAAAAATTCCATATGATGATTAGCTTTTTCACGGAGCTTCTGATCTTGCAATCGTGAGGGATATGGAATCGATGGTTTTGGGTTGGCTTTTGGTATTTCAACAGGACCTTTGGGAGTTTCAAACATGACTCTTTTAGGGGGAGTCGGGACCGGGACAATTGGAGGAGGGATGTCAGTGGTACCTCTGTTATTAGTAGGAAGTACCGTATCCGTAGTATCCTCAGTATCACATTCCTCTACCTGGACAAGAGAAGTGGAAGAAGGAGCTGTGGGTCCTTTATACGAAACTCCACTACTTGTGGTGATCGCCTTTGCATCGCCCCTCGGATTAGCGATCGTGTTGCTAGGTAAAATACCTAAGCCCGAGCTTCTTCAATTCAGAGATTTGACTAACAAGCACTTTGTTTAATTCATCTTGGGATTTCATAAACTGTTTTAATAACTCATCAGATGATGGTCCAGTTGGAACAATGGCTTGATTTTGATTTGGAAAATTTTGAGCCCGATTGTTCTGGAAATTCCCGTGTTGCTGGTTGTTATTACCCTGGAAGTGGTTTTGTTGAAAATTACCCTGATGGTAATTATTCTGACCTTGATTACGGTTATAATTTCCTTGGTTTTGATTGTTTTGAACCTGGTGTTGACCAGAGTTGAAATTCCCTTGGTTGTTAAAACCTTGGTTCATTCGGTTCTGGTTCTGATTCTGGTTAAAGTTCTGGTTTCTGTTTTGACCATTTTGGTTCTGGGGTTGATTAAACCCTGGTGGTCCAATGTAGTTATTGGAACGATAGCTCAACAGATTTCGGTCCCCTTGCGGTTGGTAGGAATTACCTCCCGTAATGTAGGAACCTTGGGCTATGAATACGTTCTCTTGAGTGAAGCCACCGGAGGCTGGGCACTCATGATATGGGTGTGGACCACCACATGTTTCACAACTGATAGTTTTATTCTGCTGATTGTGATTTGTCTGGTGAATTCGGAGAACCGCAGCAGACAAATCATCAAACTTTTTGGTAAGAGCAGCTATTTCAATACTTGCCAGAGTGACTGACTTACATGAGTCATTCCTCTCTACAGAGGAGTCCCAAAAATTATGATGGGCAGTCATGTTTTCGATTAAGCCATAGCACTCTTCAGGGGTCCTTTTCATAAAGGTGCCCCCAGCAGCAGCATTGATGGTGTCACGATGACGAAGTGTCAAATCATTATAGAAGGTATCGATAATGGTGACAAGAAGCATGTTATGATTAGGACACCGATCAATAGCAAGTTTGTAGCGTTCCCATGCCTCAAATAAGGACTCTTCGTGAAGCTGTCTGAAGTTACTAATATCGTTTCTCAGCTTTGTAACCATGGATGGTGGAAAATATTTAGCCAAGAACTTAGTAACCATCTCATCAAAGGTATGGATCGAATTCTTAGGAAGTCGATCGAACCAAGCAGTCGCATGATGAGTGAGAGAATAGGGGAACAAGTATAAACGCAGGCCGTCTTTGGTGACGCCATTTTGTTTCATGCTCTGGGTGACGGTTAAAAATTTATCGAGATGCTTGTTAGCATCGTCACCCGGTAAACCGTGGAACTGACACGAATTCCAGACTTGTTGTATCATGTTGTGTTTCAGTCCAAAATCCGTGGCTCCAATTGTGAGTGGTGCAATGGGTCTACCCCTCCCGTGCATGGTAGGTTGACATAGTTCCTCCATAGTTCGGGTGTCAGGAACTACATCCTCCTTGGGAGGGATTGGGGGCTCGTCGTTCATTTTTAGTGAGTGTTCTTCTTCAACAGTACGTAACTTGGGTAGGTTTTTCTGTTTTTTATTCTTTGTTTGTGAACGAGTGCACATGCACTAAAATCAATTTTCAAAACAATATCGAGGCAAAACCACAGTGAACTTAAATCCAATAATCGCAAGTGAATGGCTTCTTTAAAAAAGGTACACCACCCACAGGGATACAATGGCAAGTTTTTATCTTATGTTTGGGAACTTATTATGTTCACACCCCCAGTTGGTAGGTGTTCTGCCTTGGTTTGCGGTGGTAAACTTTTATATAATTATATTCACAGTAAAATGTTTTTTGGCTTTTCGTGTATGGGTGAAAAAACTTGGACAATATTTTTGGAACTGATTCGTTAACCGAAATCGTTCCTTTAAGATTACTCGCAGGCTGGCGGGAGGGAATAGATGGATCCCTCTTCAGTTCGTAATTTAATATCAGAACTTACCTTATACAAACTGTTTCAGGTTGTAATCTTAAAGTAAACGAAGTAATTTAACTTCACAGTTTGTTTTGTTGTTTATGATTTTTTTGGTGTTTTTAACACTTCAAGAAAAGTGTTAATGAACTTTTTCAGATATGATTTTGATTTTCACAAAAATTTACAAGTGGTGATATTTGTACAGGAGGGGTTTTGAAAACCACTAAACCTAAAACGTTTTGAAATACGCAACAACCTCCCCGGCAGCGGCGCCAAATTTTGACTCCTCCCAAACCAACCAGTCAACCGGGTGCAGTTGATAGACCCACCTGGGAGAGGAAAGTCAAGTGTTTATAATCCGTGGAAGTACAGGGAAATCCTCGGGTCGTTAAGTCCCAATGAGATTGAAATTGTATTTTTGAACGTTTGTGGGAATAAGTGGTACTGAGGACAATAACCAAGATGATTGGGGAATGATTTTACTACTGATTGCTTGGTATTTGAACAATTATGGAATGATATAAACAACAACAGATATAATCACAAAAGCATAAATTGGGAAATCAAATAACAGACAGAGAAAAGTGAGTTTTAACAAATTACAAACTACAGAGGGTGCAAGTGACTTTTTAAAACTTAAAATTAAAAGAAAATTTAAAATGAAAATGAAATTATAAAAATGATTATTTTAATAATTAAATACTAATTAATTAATTAAAACTATTTAAAATCTATTTTAAACCTAAACTAAAAAGGATAAAGATTACAAATTAAACTAAAAACTTATAAAACTAATTTCTAAACCTTAAAATGAACTTGAAGAAAGTATAAAAATTAAAAATAAATATTTTTGTCTTTTTATGATTTTTCTATTAATTAAAAACAAATTATATTAATTAAACTATTTAAACTAATTTAAATTACTAATAATACCTAAATGACTTAGAAAATTACGGAAAAATTTATAAAACTAATTAACCATCACAGAAATCCTAAAAAATTATAAAAAGTTACTAAAAATTATATTTAAGCTATTTTACTAATTAATTACTTATTAATTTATTTAAATCTAATTTAATTAAATTAAATAAGAAAATTGGAAAATGAATAGTGGAATTTATAAATCTATTTTCTAAAAGTCTTAACTAATTTATAAAACATAGGAAAATTATAAAAAACTACTGATGTTGATTAAATTTTAAGAAAACTAATTAATTACTAATATTACCTATTTAATTATTTAAACTATTTTTAATTCTAATAATTAGTAAACTAATTAAGAAAAATCTAAGAAAATTATTACAAGTACGTAAAGGTAAAAGGAAATTAAGAAAATTATAAAAATGTTAAGGTGCTTATTAATAAGCTGAAATGAAAAATGAAAAAGATAGAATCTATTAAATAGAAGCTATCACTAATTTTATGTTTGGTTTTTTAGTGTTTTTCTTTTTGACAGATGAAAACAAGAAACTTTTACAAAAAAACTTTTACTATAGCTTAAAAATAAGCTATATGTACCCCCAAGTGCTTAACAGTGGAGTTTAAGAGCTTATTAGGACTTGTGATTTGGTGAAAAGCTATTCAAATGATCAAATAAGCTATCACACATGTATACCAACTTGAAATAAGACAAAAAGCACAAATAAGCACTCTGGATAAGCAGCTATGATCAAATAAGCACTTATCACTTAACAAGGCCAAGACAGGCCAAACTAATGAACTTTGGACCTCTGTGGGGTCCACAAAAGCTAAGGGGGGGGTCCAAATAAAGTCCTGAACCTTAAAGGTGGACTGGAAGGCTTCAAAATAAGCCAATAAGCAAAGCTTATGGCTTATTATTGAGGTCTGTGTAAGGCTTGGAAATTGGTTGTTCACACTGAGTCCTCAGTGTTGACTCAGACAATGGCCCAACTTGATGAGGGTTGCAGCCCTATCAAATAAACTCACAATGGTGAAATAAGCTCAGAAACTTAAAGCTGAGCTTATGGGGATTCTAAAAAGCTAAAAAGCTAAGGGTGGGTCCCACTGGGTGAGTCACAAAGTTATTAGGAAACTTGGTCAAAACCTGTGCACAGGGCAAGTGTTTGCCCTGCAGGTCACTTTAAGCTAATGCACAAGCTTGTAAAAAAATCCTAAAAATAAGCTGACTATGGGCTTTTGTACACTAGGTGATAGACTTTAACTTCTGAAAAGGACAAGGTCTCAAAGTAAACACAAAAATCACAAAAATTCCTCCAAAATTTGGATTTCTGAAACAAAGGCAATTTTTGACTTTTTAAGATTTTGCAAAAGGTTGACTTAAATGAACTTTGATATTGATTTTATGATTGGAATGGACTAATTAAACTATAATAAGACTAATTTAAGCTAAACCACTCACAAGTGAATGGATTTGGGGCATATGCCACACTTAATCCAACACAGAGAGTAATCTAGGCCTGTTTATACTTGATTTTGACTTTTTACTGAATAAGCCTTGGTGTTTATGATTATTCTGAGTCAATATGGACCTATGTGACTTGTGTAAACCAAAAACAACAACAATTGAGCACTTGAACACCTAGGATCTCACTGATCCAAACACACCTTTCACTTTGACTGTTTTATGATTTAGGAAGAAAATGGCTTTAAGAGCTTATGAAACTGATTCACAATGACTTTTTATGATATATTAAGTCTAAATAAGCACTTAGAAACAGATGACAACCACAAATGATGAAGAGTACTAATTATGCTACTTGACTGTGAAACTATTAATTTTAAGCAACTATGAAAATCAACCAACAACCTACTGATTTTAAGTAATGATATTACTATTGAATACTGAATAAGCTAAAATGAACACAAATAAGCAGATAATAAGCTAAGCTACAGTAGAATAATAGAATTGAGATTATGAGCTTACAATGTGCATTCCTGCCAAATCATGAACCAAGAACCTCAAAATCAAGCCTATAGGTCTTCCACAAGACCACTAACCCAGGGCCATCCAAGATTTACCCTGCTCCAGCTTTGATCTTTGAAAACCTGCAATTGTTCACTTTTGTTGACTTTTTTTGTGCTTTTTGATTTTTTATACCTAAGCTATATTTTATGGTTTCTAAAATATTGTTTAAGCTTTAAGGGAGCTTATGTTAGCCTAAGAGTCCATAAATCCTACTAATAACAACAATTCAGTACATTAAGAAACTTAAAATGAAATGGAAATTTCACAAACATAGAGATAACAGGAAACTTGAAATTGATTGATTAAAAAGATTGAATTACACTTGATTACACTACTACAATGCTTAGAAGCTTGATTTTAAACTGAAATGGAAAGTTACAAACTAAACGACACTATATTTTTAAATTTAAACTACTACCCTTTTTTCCTTGCATCTCTTCCATTTTATAGGGTTCTTCTAGGGTTTGTGATGTCTTCTGATCATTTCCCATTCAATCTCAACCCTTGAATTACTCTGAATCCTTTTGGCCTTTGATCACGTTTTTGGCGGGAAAATTGGGTAAACGATTTTGGACTGTTATAGGCAAGGGGTGGTGGCATTTAATGCTGAGGTGATTTGAGGAGCAGAGGGTGTGGTTTGGTGATGATGAATTGTTATCAAGTGGAGGTGGTGGGAGAGGGTGGTTTTGCAGGGAAGGGTGGAGTGGTTTAGAGGAAAAAGGGAGGGGGTGGTGGTATTTGACTCGTTTGACCGAGGGTCAAACGTTGACCCTGGATATATTAAAATGGGGTGTGGGTGGGCTGGTACTTTGGGCCAGGAATCAGGGAGTGGGCTTTGGATAGGATATGGATTGGACTTGGATTTGGTTTGTGATATTATTAAGGGTCCGGTTTGGTTAGTAAATTCACAAGGACCAATTATGCAATTTCCTGAATTTTGAGGGGTGTAATTTGGCATTCATCTAAAGTATTTCAGGGGGTGTGTTTTTCCATATGAGAATATTACAAGGACCTAATTTTTCATGTATGAAACCCTAGGGACTAAAACTGCCAAACTTTCAAACTCCAGGGACCTGTTATGTAATTTCACCAAACTTTGCAACAAGGACCAATCCTGCCATAATGAGAAGTATAAGGACAAAATTTGTTTTTCTCAAAGTTTTCATATCCCAGGGACCATTTTTGACAATTTTTCAAACTTCAGGGACTAAACTTGACATTTTGTGAAACTTTGCACCAAAGGACTAATTATGTAACTTTTTGATTTAAAATGACCTTTAGTGACTTTTTCAAGTTTTTAGAATAAACAGGGACTAGATTTGACAACTTTTTGAAAGATGAGGGACTGACACTGCCAATTATGCAAACTTTGTTAATTTTTTCATCTGTTTTTGATTATTTTGCATCTGAAACATATAAAACACATTCCTGGGATATTTTCAGTATTATGATGCATATTTGAGTGTTTTCGGATGTTTTGGCAGTTCAGATTGGTATAAAATGATGAGTATTTAGACACTCATCAGTGTTTTTACTACCACTTAGGGCACGTTTGGTAGAGAGAATTTCAGATAATAGAAATAAAGCAGAGAATATAAATTCAGAGAATAGAAATAAGTAGAGAATTTTGTTAAATTCTAATGTTTGGTAACAACAGAGACTTGACCCGAGAAATGAAAAAAAAAAATTGTTGATTTAAAAAAAAATTATTTTTTTCTAAATAACAATTCTAAAAAAATACATTAAATTTTTTTTTAAATTATATTTAAAAAAAACTTATTTTTTTAAAAAATTTAGTTTTTTTTTTTTAATTTATATTTTATAAAAATTATTTAAAATTTTTTATTTTTTCTAAATAACAATTCTAAAAAAATATATTTAAAAAAATATATATTTTTAATTTATTTTAAAAAAAAACCTATTTTTTTAAAAAATTGTTTAAAAAAAAATTATTTTTTTAAAAATTTATTTTTTACAAAAATTATTAAAAAAATTATTTTTTCTAAATAACAATTCTAAAAAAATATATTTTTTTAAAATTATTTTTTATAAAAAGATTATTTTTAAAAGAAAAATATTAAAAAAAAAAAAAAAAAAAAAAAAAAAAAAAAAAAAAAAACTCAATTCTCCAAATTCTCCACCAAAAGAATGGAAATAGAGGTTAACCAAATTACACTACCATTTCTCTCCAACTCTCTATCAATTTCTCTTGAATTCTCCACTTTTTCATTTCTCTCTACCAAATAAGAGAATTCAATCCAATTCCATTTCTCCTCTTTCTTTTCTCTCTACCAAACACACCCTTAAGGAAACATTTGCCCATTTTGTTCATTTTCTCAACTAATCAAGTAAGTGTGTTTTGCTATCAGAAAAAAAATATATATCAATGAACCCATATGTCGAGCGATTTAAACTTCACACTAACTTCTTAAACAAGAAATCGTATGTTAGCCAAAAGATTAATATAGTACTCATATTTGCTATGAACCATTCCTAGCCATTCATTTTTTTTATCAAAATAAAAAATAAATAAACTTTCACCATTTTTTCAAAAATTAAATATCTCGCAAATCGTAAATTGTTACGCGAAAAAAAATATATCATTACGATGAGAATTAAATTATCTTTCTGTAGACATGCATTGTTATACACTTTCGACGAACTTTTTTTCCCAGAAAAATCATACTACATCCGTACTATAATAATTGTCCAATTTGACTTTTTTGAGTTTTTTTTATTCAACTTTGACCATAAATATTTTTATTTGTGTAATATAATACTTGATGAAAAATATATGAATATATTCGGTTTTAAATGTATTTTCGTTTGGTATAATTTCATCAATAATTATTGTTGGGAATAAAATGCACAAGTTAAAGAGTCTGTCAGAAGAGCCTGCCAAATGATAGTTAAGCCCGCCTCTTCAGTTTTGTTGATGTTGAAGATATACTAACAGTACCTTCTGGGTGAGAAGGTACTGCTAGTTGATGAAGGTCCTGTCAGTTTTAACGACAAGTTGTTATATTTTATTTAGAGATATTTAGTTGAATTATTAGTCTTTGTACAAAGTTACACGCTTAGTAGAAGTAGTACAGAGGTCTCAGTAGATAATATGGAGTGTTTTACCTCGAAAGGTGAAATATTATGATAAGATAAGTCTCTAAAGTATATTATATTAAACAACTTGACAACTTGTAATAAGGGCTCCTTATACTATAAAAGGAACCCTTAAGTCACATTCTTAGATAGATTTTTACAAGTAAAAACAACAGATAACTAGATCAATCACTGCATGCATAACTTCCATCTTTAAATCCTTTTCACGTATCAAAGATTCAAGGTTACATTTGTAATCCTGGTGATAGTTTAGATCACCCGTATTATCTTATCAATAATATTAAATCGTTTTGTGTTATTCATGTTGTGTTCATCACTCTAAATTATTCACTCACCACTTTTGTTCCTTTAGTAAATTCCGCGTGCTAAATCACATTCATTCATAAATATCTCAAACACATTATTAAGATTAACATCCCAAGTGTTTGTATAATCCTTCCACAATTATATAACACAAATAAAAATATTAATAGTCATAGTTGAACAAAAAGACTCTAAAAAGTCAAGGTGGACAATTATTATAGGACGGAGGCAGTATACGATTTGTAAAAATCATATGTGATTCGTTAAATCAAATCATATGTGATTTTTACGAATCATATATGATTTTTCTGGGCGGAAATTTAAAAAAAAAATTCGTCGAAAGTATATAACAATGCATATCTGTAGAAAGATAATTTAATTCTCATCGCGATAATATTTTTTTTGTAGCTTGAAGATTTACCGTTTGCAAGATATGTTGTTTTAAAAAAATGTGAAAAATAGTTTTTTTTTTATTAATTTATATAAAAAATGGGTAGCTATTATTGTCTCATTTCTCGTATATTATTAACCGGAAAAAAGTTTAAGCCCCGCTTTATACAAATTTCTGGCTTCGTCTCTTTCGCTAGGCTAAGTGGTCTTTGGCTGTAGTTTATATAAACTTAGTAGATCCAAGGATAAATAAGGATTTAATAACTCATTGCGACTAATCCAAAGCCAAGTACGAGACAGGTAAATTATCTTTCTCTAATTTCTCACTATAATTCAATTGGTGTTCGATTATGGACCAATAATTGTAACCACAGCAAGTGGGGAATGGATTGAAGATATTTGTGTGTCAAATGATAAAGATGTGCACCCAAACTTTTGATATTTTACTTTTTAGATATTTTAGAAGGTTATAAATAATTTATTTTACTACTATAAGTTAAGACTTTTTATACCCGGTTAAAGATGGTTTCGATAAAGAGCAGTTAGAGCAGTTAGAGCAGTTAAACATCACGCACCACTTCAACCTGTCCTCTTTTAACGACGGTTGGGAATACTCAATCGATGCATAATGTATATATTCGGTTTCTTCTCTCTCAGAAGATATATTGATGGCAGAACCCTCATGTCGGTTTTGGATGTTGTTCACTGGAATAAATCCATCCCATTAAAAGTTAACATCTTTTCATGGAGACTTGCTATTAACCAGCTTCCAACTACATGCAACCTCGGCAAATGCGACATTAATCTTGATTCTATTCGATGCCTCCTTTGTGATGATGGCCTTGAGTCGTCGCAACATATTTTTGTGGATTGTAAATTGATGATTCAATTTGGAATTGGTTTTCAGGGTTCAATGACTACCAAAAATCTCTCACATGTCTCATCTCATGGGCTGATTCGACAAACCTTAACGGCATTACCAAGTGTTGCTTTGACGCGGTTATCCAAATGACGTTGTGGCTGCTTTGGAAATTTCGGAACAAGACTTGTTTTGGCACTAAACATCCGAGTTAAGATGCAATTGAGAATGACATCATAGTCCATTGTCACCCTTAGATCTTGAATAAGAATTCAAAAGTTAGAACCGGTTGGTTGGATTTGATTGTTAATCCTAAAACTGCTTGTAATATCTCTTTGTAACTCTTTTCAGTGACGAAGTCAGAATTTTATATACGGGTGGGCCAAATATCGACATATAAATTAATGAATAGAATATCGTCATGATAAAATGATATAATTCTAGTTTTCTATTTCAAATGCATGGATACTCCACAACATAACTTGCAAATAAAACTTGAATGTTACATATAATAAGATTTTGATCTAAAAATTGTACAAAATGTAATGAAATATGCTTTCAAATTAATTTGAAGCATCTGACGAGTGATAATACCTCTATTCACGCATGAAAAACAAAAGTACATATCTAAGAAATCTGTGAAATATGCACTTTTAAGTTTAAATATATGAAAGGTTATGATAAATGTGTGCTACAATCAAAATTAAATTATACATTTCAAATTTGTAAAGTAAAGTAAAAGGTTATGATAAATGTGTGCTACAATCAAAATTAAATTATACATTTCAAATTTGTAAAGTAAAGTAACTCCCAATGCCGTCTTTCACGGGTTATGGGTCCTAATACCGTCTTTCACGGTGTATGTGGGAGGTTGAGACGTAGACAACCTTACACCTACCTAAGGTAGAGAGGCTGCTTCCGGTTCTACCAAAGGTAGAAAAGGACCTCCGGCCTTTTGTAGGGAGTGAGGATCGAACCCTTAACCTCTAAGTTGAGATGTAAGGGGTTTTTCCAACTGATGCAACCCTACTAATTTCAAATTTGACTTGCGTTTTAATCTTCATACTCAATTGGGCAATTTATCTATTAACTATTTAATTTTAAAGAAATAGGATGTATATGTAGTAACTCACAAGAATTTTAGGGTGGGTCTTGGCCAACCCAAGTTTATATGTGGCTCCGTCACTCACTCTTTTGTTTATTTTTTTATCTCCTTGCTAGTTTGTTTTAATAAAAATCCGTTGTTTGGGAAAAAGAAATGCTTTTGCTGATTTTTTAAAATATTTTTGCATGATGTATTTTAAGTAAATATCATGAGGATTACATTGTTCAACAATAACAGCTTGCAAGACATCATTTGAGCGGACTTCTAATAGATAAAACGTACGTCATGTCAAAAATACAAACCTTGTCGATTGAAAAAGTTCGATACTTAAAGCGATTGAAAGAGTCACCTCATTTTGTTAGTAATGAAATCGACTCATCATCCACTCAAATGTCAAATAATTGAATGTAAAGAAAAGTTATCAATGAACACGATAAAAGATGGAATTAAGTGCTTCTTAACTAATTAACAATCTTCCAAATACGCCGTTAAAGGCGGGGACCAAGACAAAAACAATAAACAATAACTTATTAACAAACTAAACCGAATATTAACATGTAATCCAAAAATAATCTTTGTATTTTACTTCTTAGGTTAATACTACAGGGCCATAAAAGCGTCATCACATGCGTGCATGAAATAGACAGCACGCCTTCGTCTCAGCTCACAATTTACTTTTTGTTGTTTTTCGACATCTTCCCTTCTAAACACTCGTAAGTCATGTTTGGCGACAAGCGGTAAGAAAGCGTTTAAGAGCGAAAAGCGGTAAGCATTTAGATGAAAAGCTTGTTTGACAACATCTCTAATAGCGGTTGAAACTATCCTAACCGCTCCAAAATGAAATGCTTCTTGAATGAGCTTTTCAGAATTGCTCCAAGCGTTTAGATACTGAAATTACATATGTACACCCATTTGTTTAATCATTTATTTTATTTTAATGCGTATATGACCTTTTTCGTAATTTTACATTTTATAATTACTGCTACAGCTACGTTACCAAACATGTTTTTTAAATAAACTACTGCTTACTGCTTACAACTTATTGCTACTGCTTACTGCTACTGTTACGTGTCGCTAAAAATAGCCGTAATACACAATTTTATAAAATAATCTATCAAAGGCAACTAGCTCTCTACTAAACTAATACCCAACTTTAATTTAAGCCATTTTGCCTTTTGTTTTTTCCCCTTCCAATTTAGTGTACCTAACATTTTTTTTTGGTTGAAGTTATAGACTTAATAGGTTAGCAGGTCACTTTTACTTTGAATTGATTTTTTACGACATATCTTTCGGTGACCAATAAATCTTTTCAGCAAAGACCCTTTACCCGGCGACCCATATTTTTGGCAACCGAAAACAGGTTGCTAACCTTTGTTTGTTTGCCGGAAAAGGGTCTTCGTCGAAAAGATTTGTTGCTCGAAAAATGGGTCGCAGGAAAATCAAGTCGGAGAAGAAGGTGACCCATATTTTAAAACCCTGATGACCGCTCAATATTCATGTTTTTATGGTATCTAAAATTATCTCTAAACAAATGATTAACACTGTGTTGTCGAGTTAGAGTTAAAAATGAAAATGAAAAAGAAAAAAAAAATGTTGTTTTCTCGAGTAGTAATTAAGGAGGAAAAGAAAACGAAATAAAATGAAAAATAGTGTTATTTTGTTAATTTTTAAAGTAATATGTTTTCCACTTTTTGGAGGAAAATGTTTATTTTACTTTTCTTTATTTTTTTTAATGATAAAACTCAAAAACACAATGTTTACTGATAATTACGCCTACGAAGTAAAATGTGTCTTTCAATATTTCTTTTCACATATAGATTTGTCTGGAGTTTGCATCTGATTCTTCGAAATTCTCAAATCATATGTGGTCTACATTATTTTGAGCTATCCATTACATAATACGAGAGAGGTAAAAATGTTGTCGAAGGGAATATTCAGAGTTTATTCTTCTTTTGAGCTAAACGACTCTCTTGTTTCCTTGGATTTATTCCATTCCATTCCATTCCATTTCAATGAATTAGAAAGATAAACGACACTCTTTTCTTTTCCTTGACAGCACCTTTTAGCACCATCACAGCATTACTGCATCCTAATCCGCGATTGAAATATTTGATGTCGACAATAAGCCAAACATACATTTATAGCATTGCATGTTTTTCTAAAAAATTTTCATTATTTGAAAAAGTCATTCAAATTAAATGACTTTTTGCATTGAGAGTAAAGATTTGTTGTGACAATAAATGTCAATAATTTTAGAAACTCAAGTGTTTGATTAATAGTTTCGAGCTCTTGTTCAAGCATTATTTTTCAATCCCAATCCTTTTTTTAGTTTTTAAAGAGTTTTTGGTTAAAGCATATTTGAAGGTAATTTGTTAATAAGATTATGAACAATAAATAAAAGTGTAATGGTGACAAATTTAAATAGTCTTTAAAAACTAAGTGCAATGCATTATGTATGCTCTTAATATGCACAACGTAATTCTATTTTATGCATTAATACAGACATGTACAAATGTACAATTACACGTACATGGTAGAAAAATTTACAAATACCTTCCAAAAAAAAAAAGAAAAATTTACAAATCACACGCAAAACAAGTCTGACAAAAAAGCTTCTTGTTTGACAAAATTCCATAAACCAAATCCAAACAAAACCATTTTTTACAAAATCTAAACAAAAATTACAATCTCTACATTTTACATATTTTTTTTATTTTTCACAATTCCATCCTAAAGGAACCAGACTCAATGACTTTTTGAGCAACAGATAATTGTTCCATCAAGGACACCAAACGCTCCCTATAAGCACGCGCTTGGTCTACAGCTTCAGCTTCCAGCTCCCCTAGCTGCGAACACAAACGCTCCTCCGCGTCTTCAGCTACGCGGAGCCTCTGCCACGTCTTTTGTAACTCATTTTTCATTTTTTCTTCTCTCTCCAAACTTATTTTTAATTCGCGCTCTAGTTCCTCGTTTCTACGTCTTAAAACCTCCTCCTGTGCAACCGTTGTGGTCGCAGATTTCGACCGCAACGTTTGCACAGACGGAACAACAATACTAGGAGCCATTAAATTTATATTTGTTGGTTACAAATGCACAAAGATTTTGTATGTTTTTCAGGTTTCTGTTATGGTACGGGGTTTCGTTGATTGGAGGGTATGGTTTTATTTATAGGCATGAAATGATATGTCCAGGTTCAATGTATCTAGTTTACGTAATAAGTTTTTTAGTATTGGTCCTTGATGTTTATGAGCAGTTACGATTATAGTCCTTGGTTTATTTAAGATCTGATCTCTATCATGTGGTGGAAAATGATTGAACATGCTACGCTACTCGACCACGTCTTTATTTTGGATTCTTGAATGAATTTTATTGAGGGGTGAATTATTGATATTGGTTAAAGTCAAATATAAGGTTGAGTGATTGTAACGTAGCCCATTCAAGGGATCACAGATTCTAAATGTTCATATTTGATAACGTAAAGTTTTCTAGAAGCCATTTGACAAGCGTGTTGTTTGTTTTTCTTTTTTTCCCTTTCTTATTTTGTGGACAAAAAATTTAATAAGTTTCATCACCTGTTTTACAAATCAATCACACAAATGTTACTGGTGAGACTTTTCATAACTTATTAGTTGACAGATGCACTCACATATCGTTGCTTTTAATTATTATATATACTAAAAGGGAAACTATTTACTATTTTACACTGTAGCTATAGTGGACAAAATAGAGTTCACTTGCAAAATAGTCCCTAAGGTGAAACTGTCGTTGCAAGATAGGTCCTTCAGGGACTAACGATGCAATACGCTGGAGACTAACGATGCAACACGTCGAGAATTTTAGGGACTTTTTACGTAAAAAAACATATTATTATATATACTAAAAGGGGGAATTAAAAGGCAGAAATAACGGTCGCTACAGTGCTTTTACGGACTACTACAGTTGACAAAACAGTGCTCTTACGGTTGGTACAATGCATGCTACCGTTTCCTGTTCCGTTACTTTTCCCAATATTTCCCCCCATTTCTAGACCTTCACCCTCAGAAATACACACACACACGAGAAATAAAACCACTCTCTTCTCCCCTGATTCATCAAACATTATCTTAGTTTTCATCAGCATTAAACCCCAAACAGTCAAAGATCCAAACTTTGTCACAAACCCACTTCACATTCACCTTAATTAACATGACCCAGATACCAATTTCATTAATTTACACCCAAATTAAAACCCCTAAAATTCATCAATTTCATAAAACCCAGTGAAATCAAATTTCACCCCAAAAACAGTTAAAGATCAAATTTTTATCACAACCCCACTTCAGAATCATCATTTTTAACAATACCCAAATCTTAGTTTTACCATTAAATTTTATTTGCGATGACGTATATGGTGCGAGTAATGTGACAGCGAGTTTCATGGCTGTGGCGATTTTTTTGAAAGTTGGGGGTGATTGCGATTAGTTTATTACTTTGACTGCTGCGGATTATCCTTTGCTGATGCAATATGGTATATTTTTCATATTATATGTGCATAGTTATATTTACATTGTTATTTGATTAAACTGATTAGGCAATTTGAGGTTGTGGTTATTGTTATTGTGTGATTGGGTTGTGATTAGGAATTAAGTGACTAGCTAGAGGAAAACTGATTGTTAGTTATGTTATTATGACTATGGTTGCTAAAGGTTAAACGATCAGTTAAATCGTACTTACGGATAGTTTATCGATGTTGGATGATGGTTTTAATTATCTGGAAATATATTCCCAATGAAAACTGTTCTTGAATTTGCTGAGTAGATATGATTTTTTAGTAACATTTATTTAGAAAATTGACAAACTTAAATGTCTAATTTACGTGGCGAAGGCTTGGTTATTGGTACCTTATAAGTTTGTATACATTACCAGGATTTTTTCATGTTCGGTCGTTTGGGTAGATAAGATGAAATGAAAAGAGTGGATAAAGGATTGTTTGTTATAATACTTAATAGGAAAGGGACAGTTGCAACAATTTGACTACCAAATAAATCTTGCGATCCAAATTGAATTAATGTTGAATGTATCTTCTGATATTGTTAGGTGACACAAAAACTATCGCCCCGAAAAACTATCTTAGAGACCCGAATGAAGATCTTAAACGTTATCGCTGCAAAAAAAAAAAAAAAAAAAAAAAAAAAAAAAAAAAAAAAAAAAAAGATATTGTTCTTAAAATGGATGATTCGTCTCCAATTTTCAAACAGGTAAAAAAAGTTAGATTCTATACAATTGTCGCAGTTTTAGCCGACTCATTCTGAATTTTATGTTTGCAGGGTGAGGTGAATCAAAAACTACTGTGACCGAGAGCATTTCAAGTGTTTTGGCCGATGATTTTGATGACGTGTTGAGTTTTACGGAGTCAATGAAGGGTACAATTAGAAGCAAGGTAAAAAAAGATAAGGTGAGCAAGGCCCGCAAAGTATTTATTGTGAATGTTTAGTTAATATCATTGGGTGTTTGAGTTTGATGCAGTGTTTTATTTATAACAGATGCAAGCACCAGATTCACCATTTGACGAAGTAAGGGAGTACGTAAATCTGAGGTACTTTCCTTTGTAGCATATATATTGATTGGTATGTCTTTTGTAGAGGTATGTGTGTCACGTGCCGCGGCTTAGTAAATAATAAAATATTCATTTCTTGATTTTTTTTTGTAATTAAGTTCGATTTGCGCAAGATGTAGCTGAAATGGCATCAATTGGATTTGGCATGCCAGAACAGAACGACAACTCCATATGTGTATTTGATATGCATTTTGTTGGTTCGAGTAATGTGGTATTGAATTGAACTTGGCCACAAAATGTGTTTGTTGAAACGTCTAAGATTTAAGAGAGTCGAGTTGTGTCTACCACTTTACATTATACATTAGACCATTGTTGATGAAGTTTATCTTTGGACTTTGGTGCAGGTAACCTATCCAGCTATTTATCCATTCCAGCTTTGAAAAAGGTTTTCTTGCTGAAGCGACTGTCGTTACATTTAAACAAACAAGCTGGTCAGTTGTATCATTAGCAAACTTACCAAGGGCCGAGTCATTACAGCTCATGATTAACTTAATTGGGTTCCTCATTGGTGGGTTTTAAGCTGTCATACTATAAAGAAATAAGGGTGTTAATCTCATAAGGTAATGCGACAGGTCTGTGTAAACAAAACAGTAGCATACTATTTCTTTTTTACGTATGGTTATATGATTGAAAATTATTTCAAACTATTAATCAATCCTCATTTTCTCACCAAGATACCCCACCACATCTCTTATATGTTCCACTTAATAGTGACCAGTAGACCTGCAAGAAGACTTATGATCAATATTGTCCAAGGACATGTATATTTGCTACTGATATCAAATTACCACTGTGCTCAAATTGACGTGTCCAAGTTGCCCATATGCTTAATATATGAGTAAGTATGTAAGCAAAAAATATACATGTTGAGAATAATCAGTTCTACTACAAAGCGTGAAACACCCACTTACTGTCAAGAATCAATAAAGCTGACGTGGGATGCGCTTGCCCATCGGCCGTGTCATGTGCTGACATATTGATTCTTGCAGCTAGGGAAGACGTTGTGTGTGTGTCTTGATGTTTAATTCATTTTAATTTTGTTTATTTTCAGGGTTCGCAACGATATCAGGATCTCTTAAGCATTCTGCGTTGAAGATCCCTGGGGAGGAGAACGAGAACCTTTAACCGCAAAAGGAGGGGACTAAGTTGTCATAAAGAGGTGCCACCTTTTTCCATCCAAAGACATCTCATATCATGGTTTTTGAAGTTAGAAATTGTGTCTGCCCAACGTTTCAGGCCTCTCCAGATGAGGACACCAACACTTTTCAGGGTTGCCCATGCATTTCAGATACGTTTAGACACTTATCCCGACAATTTGTTTACCTACGGAAAACTGTTTTTGCATTTGCGACAATGTTTACTATCTAAATAAGTTGTTATTTAGGTGTTGAAGCTCAAGGTAAATAAGATTTCTGGTCTGCTTCCTTTGTTTAATTACCAATGTGCAAAGTTATGTTCTATATGTTTTAGTTTTAAATTTTTCATGTCAGTTTTTTTGCTAATCATATTATACTGTGGGTGACATGTCAATTCAGTCCATATACAGCATGTGGTTATGGTGAAAATCTCATGTTCTATATGGTGAAAATCTCATGTGGGTGACATGTCAATTCAGTCCATATACAGCATGTGGTTATAGAAGTGCAGACCTTTTGCTTGAATTGATTTCTTTACTATATGGTGATGTCAATTTGTTATGGGACTGCATACCTTTTGGTTAACTTGGTTCCTTTAGGTCTCCCTTTACCACAAACAACACATGTCTAAACACCCCCGCTGCAACGCGCGGGTTATCCCACTCGTTATTTCTAAAATTATTTTGTACCTAACGAATTTACAAAAATGGTCCCTCACGTTAGCTATAAATAGCACCGTTAGTCCCCCGTTAGTGATCTTTTGCAAATTTAGTCCTTAATAATTTTTTTCCCGATCGTTTTATTTCGATTTTAGATTAGACACAACATTCTCGCAGCAACGCGCGGGTGCTCCCACTCGTATATACTAAAAGGGGGAACTATTTACTATTCTACACTGTAGCTACAATGGACAAAATAATGCCCACTTGCAAAATAGTCCCTAAGGTGAAATTGTCGTTGCAAGATAGGTCCTTCAGGGACTAACGATGCAACACGCTGGGGACTAACGATGCAACACGTCGAGAATTTTAGGGACTTTTACGTAAAAAAAATATTATTTCCAAAATTATTTTGTACCTAACAAATTTACAAAAATGGTCCCTCACGTTAGCTGTAAATAGCACCGTTAGTCCCCCGTTAGCGATCTTTTGCAAATTTAGTCCTTAATATTTTTTTTTCCGATCGTTTTATTTCGATTTTAGATTAAACACAACATTTTCGCAGCAACGCGCGGGTGCTCCCACTCGTTTTATGTTGTTAGTATAACACATTTAATTAAAATATACTGATGAGGTAGGTTGTCACGTTAACATATTTTATTAGTTTATTTTGGTCCATATATGTTTGTAAGCAGTGGAAAAAAACTAAGACTGTGGTGATTCAAAGGTAAAATTATTATAGCTAAAGGGCAGGGCTTCAAATCATGTTTTTTCAAGACTCGTAAAATTTTAAAGTCTTGTAGAGCAAGGATCAAATAAGAAGATAAATTAAAATGAAAATGATGAGAAGAAACTATAATTATACATTTTAGATGCATTTATAAAATTATATGTATCTTCTTTAAAAATTGCTTTTTTATTTAAAATATATAGCTAAACTTCCTTCTTATTCTTTTTATTTTAGTTTTTTATTCTTACCTAATATCTCTTCCAATCTACACCTTTATTTTGTGGATATAAAGAGTAAGTCATATCATGATTTTGAAAGACCTTGTTATGCTACAACCAACAATTAATTGATAGTTTTAAGATTTTCTACTTTTTACTTACAATTTGTAAAAGTATAAAGGGATTTTCTAATATGTGCCACAATGACAAATGTTTATGTGTATTTATTAAACACAATAATTTCCTAAATTATGTTAAAATAATATTAAATATGATAAATGAAAGCAAATTAGTAAATTATTAATTTCAAGTAACATTCAAACATAGCAACTTATGTTCATTAAATGGTTCTAATTGTGTGCCATCATGCCACAAATTAGAAAAAGCCAAGTATAAAACCCCATTTCAGGCAAACAAATATCCTATCATCTTGAGATCCCCAATTTTGCAACACATCACTATTGATTTTGAAACTTCAATCTACTAGAACGGTACCCGCGTAATGTGGCGGCGGGTACCGTGTGATTATATTTTGCATTATTTGGTTATACGTTTAATTGTCTTTATGTTTTATAAGTAGAGATATTAGAGATGGTTAAGACAAATAATTTTAGTTTGAACAACCAACCGTTTCCTAACAAACATCATAACCAACTTGTTTTCTAACAAATTAATTTTGAAATCTGTCAATAATAAGTAAAAAAAAAATTGAATTTTAAGTATTTCTAATTATAAAATAGCCCAAAATGCATTATAATATAGTATAGATATAAATAGGTTACTTATTTATACGAAATACAGTATTAAAATTTTGCTTTAACTAGTTGTATATTTCATTGTGCACATAAAAATATAGAGTGTGTCATCACCCATTTTGAAAGGTCTCATTAAGCAAAAACTCATACTCCATAAAATAATTCAAAATATTGAGATATTTCTATTCCTACGATAATATATGCGTACAAGTTGTTAAAAAATATCAAGCTTAATATTTCGGGTAAATAAAATTATATTTTTCCGAATGATAGAAACCAAAAGCAATTAATTAAGCTATTTAATCTAAAAGCAGTCATCAGTATGGGCCGTTTGGTTTGTGGATGGGTTTGGGATTTGGATTTGGATTTGGATTCGGATTTAAATTAGGATTTGAGTTTGGATTTAATAAAAGAAAGAGAAAATATAATAAAAAAATATGAATTGCAAATTATAGTTAAATATTTTTATAAGTTAAAGTTATATTATTAACATTTTTATCTACTTTTTGTCTTTCACATTTTTATATTTATGTTTCGTTATCACTTACTTAACCATAGTTGAGTGTCCCGATTACGGTTGCTTCAACATAAAAACTTTTCCAAAACATAAAGTGAGTAAAAACAAATATCAAAGATTTGAAGTATCACAGGAAAGATTAACTTGATTAACTCATTTATCAATTGAAAAATAAGATAAATTGATTTCAAACACAATAAAAAATTTACATAAAAAAGAAAAGAAAAGAAAAATTGTACATTTTACATAAGCGGATTTTTACGCAAATAATTTTAAATATATATGTCTCTTTATGTGTTTCAAAATGTTTAAATTTATAATACTATAAATATTGATTTAATGACTAAAACACATGGAAAAATATACCCTTTCGAGTGTAGAATAATCTAGGCTGTAGCGGCGAAGACGGTGTGCAAGTGGTGCGGTCGCACATGGTTCCACAATCTAAGGGCCCTCACTTTGTGTACTTATGCTATATATCAGATTGTCTCTTCTTTGTAAATCTCATTAGTTAAATACAACTAATCTTGCCACAATAAATAAAATGTAATTATAGAGTCTTATTATAAGAAATTATTATAAATGAACACCTTCTATGCTTACCTTAAAGTTGTTTTTTTTTTTTTTTTTTTTTTTTTTTTTTTTTTTTTTTAGTTTTGATGGGACCTAGATCTCTTTTTAATGTTCGTCCGGAGCCTTCAAATTCATTTGCAGGCCCTGAATCTAGGTAAGTACATGTTGTCCTAAGAGAATTTGAAGTAATTCACAAAAAATTTAACAATACGCAAAGGCCAATATGATTGTCACTTATCAACTAGCCAAACGTGTGCACAAAGTACAGTACCATACGCTCTTAATTACCAAGATGATAGAATTAAAACATGTTTGCCTGGGCTAGTTCCACATTACATAAGAGATGAAGATAGTGCAAGACTTCATACAAACGAAATCACACATGTCAGAACTACGTGATAATTAACGCAACACACATATCTCTAAATTACAACATAGAATCCTTTCGACCTTTAGACTACATTATTACTAGTGTATTAAGAATGGTTTATATCAAATACACATGAATAAGAATTCCTCACAACCGGGTCGGTCAACATAACAATATGTCTTAAACACTATTTCACTTGGTTTGTTTATCAATTTACCCGATAATTTTCATAAGGGCATTTAATCAGTATAGACATATGATGCAAAACTAACCATCACAAATAATCCATTCGTTCAAAAAATAACCAAAGGACAAACAAGCTCCAAGGCAAAGATAATATCAAATTCATAAACTTGCATATTCACAAGTCATAGCAAAATCACCCGAACACTATATCATGTTTCACACATCGCCAAAACAAACATAAATCCATTACTTCATAATTAAATGAGTAAACAATATTATACACATATTAAATTAAAAAAATCTTAACATTAATATAGGTAAGAAATGTGCCAAAGTCTCCATGAAAAGTACTACAAAGAGCAAGAACCAAAACCAATATTCCAACTAGTAACCAAACACCAATCCAATAACCAGTTGCTTCCTTATACAACCACTACCCAATGCTACTAAGATTACCCGAGATATGTCATGTAACTCCTGGATATTTAGCAGCTTGTCACTAAATGAGGTGTTTAGAACAACGTTTAATATAGTAACTTAGAATGATTTAGTGTGAATCCTCTAAGCCTCAAAATGTGGTGTGTTTAGGTTCTATAAACAAAAGGTTTAGGGTTTGGAAATTTTGTTGGACTAGTGGAAAATCGTGGCTAAGATGGTGGTGATAGGTAGTAAGGTGTAGAGGGGTGTCTGGGTCTATGGATCATAAGATCCTCACAATCCTTCCAATCTAAAATTCGCTCTAGTGTGTGTTGTAAGATGGTATGGCAATGGTGGAATATATAAACTACAAAATGGTGCAAATGACTCCTTGAAGACCAAGTTTTGGTAATATGATCGGATTTGGATTTAATTTTCTTCATTTACTGCATCAAACAATAAGTACCACACACTTTTTATTTGGAAACAACCGCACTTGGGGCTTATTCTTATTTTTCCCGCCAGAGTTAAATGTGTCACTTTTGGTACAAAACCAGCGTACTCATGCATTGCCATTACTCTATACCAAAACAAATGTTGTAGATAATTTTTTCCTCTTTCCATGACATTTTCGTATGAGCAAGATATGGCCAAAACAATACACATACGTCGGGAAACATTGACCTTGAGCTTACTTCTTCATTTTAGCTCAAAATCTTCTTGTTTTCCTTGTTTTCTTCCACGACACGTCGATGAACTTTCAATAGCAAATATAATCTATCAAGTATTGAAAGCTCAACGAATATATCAAAATATAAGTATAAGAACAACGATAACGCGTATAAAAAAATATGTATAAAATGAGCGTTATCACATTTTTTTTTATTTAACTTTAGGACTCTGTCTTTTGTCTTAAGGCCCACAAAATATATATATATATATATATATATATATATATATATATATATATATATATATATATATATATATATATATATATATATATTACTATCTCCGTCTCATAATAAGTGTAAACATTACTATTCTGAGTAGTCATAAAATAAGTGTTAAATTTGTATTTCAAGTAATGAGAAGAGAGTTTAGTGGGTTGAAAATAATACATAATTGATGAAGAGTGTATTTAGTGAGTTTTTTTTTTTTTTAATTTTTTTGTGCATTTTGAAAATACTTATTATGAAACGGATGTATCATATTAAGGGCCTGTTTGTTTAATTTATTAATTAAGTCATATTAATTAACAGATGACTTAATGTAAACAATTTTAATTATACTATTTAATATTTTCGGTCATCTTTTTTTATTTCACAAACAAACAATGTATATATGACTTTATTATTATTATTATTATTATTATTATTATTATTATTATTATTATTATTACTACTACTACTAGACGAATACCCGTGCATAACAACGGAAATTCATAGTGGTAAACAATTAATGATATGCAATATTGTGGTAAGTGTTTCGTGTAACGTTCAAAATAGAAGGTGAAAAGATTTAAAAAAAAATGCAAGTGCAAAATGCTTATAAAGTTCTCTAATCCATTGATTGTTACATGTATTAACCGTGAGGCCCCCACTATCCATTTTACATTCTTAAATATAATATATTGCAAACACAAATGAAACTTAAGATAAATAATTAAATAGACAGGAATCATGTATAATGCTATATCATTTGTATACAAACAACGGATATGAAAGTCGCCAACCACACCTCCAAGCCGAAATCATAATCCTTTCTCCATTGATAAGACGATTAAGAATCAAAAGTTCATGATCAATGATGTCGGCATGTTAGGAGCACCAATGACGAACATTGTCTTCTTGGGTGACATTAAAAAAAAAAGAAAGAACTATATCCAATCCCTCATTTGGTGACAAGTATCAATTCAGGAGCAAGAAAACCGAAAAGCTGATTGTAGGTTTTTTATATAAAAATGTCAAAATGTTGAGGGAAATTTATGGCAGTGCACTTGTCCATTTTTATGGGCTGCGTATAAGAATAGGCCAAGCAACGAAATCTAATAATGGTGACACAGGCAACGAACCTTGGCTGGGGCGTGCGCGTGTAGCAGATCTCCTGCTTATAGCAGCCTGCCTTTGGCGGTTGACATTCGGTCGTGCTGCAACAACAGTAAATAACAATACACGTGCATCAGTAATTTAAGCGGCTACCTGAATGCAAAGTACGGAGACATAAAGGTATACAAAAGCAGGTAAAAGTTAAGTACCAGAAGTACGTTGGCGGCTAGTTGTAGACACATCTATGTTTGTATCCGTGACAGAGATTGTTGGCATTTCGCCTGTAACAATATGATTAGACACCTACTATTACCCTGCCACTGAGTAAGCCAGAACGGCAAATGAAAGTATGCATCATAAAAATTACAAAAACAAACTTGCGTTGTAGTACTGGATCGGTCATTAGCACAGGTAGTAGTTCCACCTACCAAGGTAACACCCACGATAGGTACCTGCAAACGAAGGTACCTACAAATGAAATCGCCCCTGGATGCGCAACACTGCAATAAGAATCTGAGACACCGACTCCGACTGAAAAAGCAGCAAACAAAACTTTGGTCAGCATGATCGTCTAAAAGCATGAGTAAGTCATTGTAAATGTATAAGAGCAAATGCTCACGAAAAGGAATGTTCAAATGACACATTCTTGGAAGATCAATTCCAGCTACAACTACATTTAGCGTTTAGTTAGAAACGACATACAAACGAAGTGAATCTATTTATTAAAAAAATATATATATATATATATATATCCATGCTATATAATCATAAGGGAGTGAGTATACAATTGTGTTACCTTGGGCGCACGCGAAACAGTCAAAAATACGTTCGTCGATGGTACAACAACCTGCAAACTGATACGTGGGAATCACACCAGGCTTTACCTCTCAAGGGATCTTGAGAAGCTTACAACCCCCACCAGGCAGTGTACCTGATCGTTGTAGTATAGTATAGTGACAAGTACCGGGGGATTGATCGTTCAGCTAGGAATAGTGTAGCTAGGATTAGAAAACCTAAATACTAGTTCTAAAGATGAGGGATGATTATTTTTGTATTTTTATATTTTTTAGAAAGCAAGTAAAAATCTCGGGTTTGAAGGATTTGGGCGGACTTAGTTGCTAATCAACTAACCCAATACTAAAGATGCAATCAAAATAAAATGCTAAAAATGAAAATAAACTAAATTGTACTAAGGTTGTGAGCAATAAGTAGAGAAAATTGTGTTTACTTTGATTTCACTACTCCCTAGATATCTTTTACACGTTAATTACTTGTTATAGTTGCGTGGATGACGGATTGTATTCCTTAATACCATTCATGGGATGGCCCACTTAATTCCCCAATCCTATGAGTGCCTACTTCACTCCTATGTCGAGTCGGCTAAGAAGCTCCTAACATGGGATCATTAGAATTTACTCATGCATTAAATACAACCAATAAAACCAAGTGCACGTCAGTTCATGTTTCTTAAGACGTCAAGCATGTTACCAATTGGAGATCTGCCAGTTTTCTTAAGCCTAACCTCGAAATCATTCATCCAATACAACCATAAACAAGTAATCAACACATAATTAACATCTAGGTTTCATTAGATCCAAGCAAACACAAGATAGATCTAGCCTAGCATGATGGAATTAAGACAAGAACAAGATATAGACAACCAACACATAGACATATTGATTGAATTAAAAGAATACTTATCTCAATTACACATGAAAGGGTTCAAGGGCTGAGAACCCTTGAAAAACCTGTAAAATTCGTACCAAGTTCGGCCTTAGAGTTTCTCCAAAAACTTCTCTCTTTTTAATGTGAAAATTAGAAAACTATATATAGGAAATAGGGTCTGACGGCGTGAAGAACAAATTTGTGACGCCGTCATATCGCCGCCAAAATACTCCTCGGACTGCCTTGAACTACTTTTGACGCCGTCATGTGTTATGTGTTTCCAGGCCGTCATGCATTTTACTCTTGACGCCCTACCTTGTGACGCCGTCATTTCTGTACTGGATCGTCATGGAAAATACTCTTGACGCCGTCAAGATTTTCTTCTTGACGCCGTCACCTACTGTTCCCAGCAAGGAAAATTAACACTTTGGCGTTTTCTTCACTTTTATGCTTCAAAAACGTCCGAATTGCTTCCTTTTCCAGATTTCACTCCCAAAGTACCTAAAATCACAAAAGGAACGATTTAGGGCAATATTTGATCAAATAAATTCAATTCCGGGCTTAAACGACCCCCTAAAAACGGTTCATTTTTCGCCTTATCATATACCCTTACACTTGAGGTTTGCTTGTCCTCAAGCAAATGCGCTTTTATTCTAATCAAAATACAAGTTAGGGTTATTTAACACTAATATAAAAGTAATTACAACAAATAATCGTTCCACTAAAGACCAAAAGACAAGCACGGAGGTCATACACTAGCACCTCACAAATAGTGTTTAGATACTCACATCTCTCGGGTGTAATAAAGTATAAATTACAATATGGAAACGAAAGATATGTCTCACTACCTGTCATAGCAAAATAGATTACCATAGGCTTGGGAAAGGATCAAACCTCCACCACATGGCGTAAGCACCTAGGATAAACTATCAAAGAGATCTTTTAAAGGGTTGTAACGTTAGGTGTAGGGATATGAAATACACGGTTTTGTTGGATAAAAGAAGTTTTTACTGGTGGTGAGTTAACAATCTTGGTTAATTACATGTACAATGTGGCGTTGCTAAGCCAATACTAGACTCGACTTAAGCTAATGAATGAAAAATAACAAAAACATAAAATGAACATAGAATGAAAACGGGATGGTAGTCCGTATTTTTTTTTTTTTTTTTTGCATACACTCTTACCCTGCCATCCAAAATAATACATCATAGGGAATGAACATTCCCCTTATACTTGAATTTTTACATACTTTACAGCAAACTAATCTAATGACTCAAATCAAGAAAATCAAAACACTTGGAGTACTTTTAAGATTAACGCACATATGGGGGTAATAAGATGTTCTTCCCCATTACTCCATAAATAAGTACTTTACCCATGAGTCCCAATCGTCCCAAAACAATATGTACAAGGATATGACTTGACTTAGCAACCATGTAATCAATTAGATAGTTAACTTAGGGTTTAACAAATAACAATAATGCACTAAAAATGAGCGCATACACGGAAGGCTTAAGCGATTTGGGTGTACATTTAAGTGGGGTGTAACAAATTCTTCCTTTAAGTAAAATGCTTAAAGTTAGAAACGAAAAGATAGGCTCGGAGGGGTGTACTAGGGGTTTCGTGTACTAAAAATGAGTACAACGCTAAGGGTGTGGGAAAAATTAGTTGACTTAACTAGCCAAGTAATATGACTTAAATGGCCAAGTAATTATGATACGGGTTTAATACAAGGGTGATCCTAATGCCTCTTATCATGTAGTAAATCCTACCACACGAATTTAGTCTCACTAGCGGTCTCGGGATGCATCACTAACGCAAGTTCTAGAATCTAAATGCTACCGGTACACTCATAAGCACTAATAGTAAATGCTTTTCCTATCAAATCTAAAGGCGAACCTCACATATTTGGGTGGAAAATTTTTCTGAATATACGGTTATGTGCTAGTCATACAATCTCCTATCCATGAGACGCTTGCTATGGCTAAAGTTTCACTCCTAAATGTTGTAAAAAAATTTAAATTTGGTGCTAAAATTGCACTAACAAGTATTTCTCATAGTTTTATTACACATCTACCATTAAACAAACAAACTCAAGCGAAAGTGTATTTGTAAGGTATCATCATTTTACCCTCCCCTTACACTTAAGAGGAACATTGTCCCCAATGTTCAAGTAAAGAATGTAAAAGTGAAATAAGTAAAAAGAATGAAATCAAATACTCCCCTGATTCGCTCGGTATGGATAATAGGGTGGCCAGGTTAAATCTTCCTCCAAGAAAATGAACAATCAAAGCTTCCCTTCCAGAATGTAAATCATCTTCTTGTCATACATAACCTGTAAATCCTGAGAAAATAGACAAGACAACCTCGCATAAAATCGGCGGCAACCTATATAAGTTACTAAATCCTAGAAAACAAAATAAGATATAATGCTTGTGGAATGAAGTTTGCAGATCTCCTGGAGATTATAAAACTTAATAATTCACAAAAACCATAAGACTCCGTTAGAAAAACAAAACCGGTAAAATTTCCAGATTTTTACACGTGACGCCGTCAAGAATTAATTCGTGACGCCGTCAGAAGTGACCTGCAGAAATTCTTATGTTAAGTTTCCGGAAAATTTCTGGAAAAACTTGGTCCTACTTCCTGGAAAATCCTGCAAAACTTCATTATGACTCAATACAAGCATTTGACTCTAACAAATACGAATACACATGTTCATTTAATATTGTGGAGAATCATGATCGGTTTGTTTCTTAAAAACATATCTGGGGTTTCCCCTTACACTTATCTTTTGAAAAAATACTTTTAGGTGGAGTTAAGACTAAGCTAAAACCATGTGGTGATGGATCCCGCGGGTAAACGCTCAAGCCATTGACTAGCTTGATCCCGTAGAGAGAATTGGAATAGGCGTAAACGGGTAGTCTCTCTAGTTTCAACACCTAGGTCTATGGAATCTACGATTTTGAGGAAGTCCTTAAGGTGTTGGTTTGGATCTTCGGAACGAAGTCCATGGAATGCACATCCGCTTTGCACCAACCGGATGGTGTCGGATCGCAAGGGGGTCACATTGGCTCCGGTGAGCTCAATGGTGTTTCGGTAGCCTTGGTGGCTAGGTCGGGAATATTCTCCTAAGGTTCGGGGCCTAAGGGGTTCTAATGGTGGGTTTTATTGTGGTGGGATGATGGGTTCAAAGATGTTACCACCTTCCATGATGTCGGATGGTAAAGAGTTACGAACAAAAGCACGAAGAAATAAGATAGACTAAAGAAGACCTAAAAATAAAAATAAAAAAAATCTTACTAGAAAGGAATCTAGCAAGTAGACCTAATAAAAAGAAATTCTAACCTAGACAATAACTATTCCCCAGGCTGCGGCGCCAAAAACTTGATGCGTGGGAATCGCACCTTGCTTTACCTCTCGAGGGATCTCGCGAGGCTTACAACCCCCACCAGGCAGTGTACCTGATCGTTGTAGTATAGTATAGTGACAAGTACCGGGGGATTGATCGTTCAGCTTAGGAATAGTGTCGCTAGGATTAGAAAACCTAATTAATAGTTCTAGAGATGAAAGATGATTATTTTTGTGTTTTTATATTTTATGAAAGCAAGTACAATCTCGGGTTTTGAAGGAGTTGGCGGAATTAGTTGTTATTCAACTAACCCAAAAACTACTATATAACTAATTAAACTAATGAAAATGAAATTAAACTAATATTAAACTAAGGTTGTGAGCAGTATATGGAGAAATTGTGTTTACTTAGACTTCATTACTCCCTAGATATCTTTTACATGTTAATTACTTGTTACACTTGTATGAATGACGGGTTGTATTCCTTAATACCATTCGTGGAGTGGCATACATAACTCCCCAACTCTATGAGCTCTTATCTCCTCCTACACCATGACCCAGCACAACTATAGGGATTGTAAACAGTGGCTCATGCATTAAATACAACCAATAAAGACCTAGTACGCCTCGGTTCATGTTTCTTAAGACGTTCAAGCATGTTACCATTTAGAGATCTGCCAGTTTTCTTAAGCCTAACATATAAAATCATTCATTCAAAACAAGAATAGACAAGTAATCAACACATAATCAACATCTAGGTTTCATTAGATCTAAGCAAACACAAGAGAGATCTAGCCTAGCATAGTAAAATTGAGACAAGAAGAAAAGATAAACAACCAACACATAGACATATTGATTGAATTAAGAGTATACTTATCTCAATTACAATGCAAGGTCTCAAGGGTTTGGAACCCTTGAAAAACCTGTAAAAGAGGCACCAAAATCGTCTTTAGGGTTTCACCAAAACTTCTCTCTTTTTTTGAAAAAACTAGAAAACTATATATAGGAAAATCGTCCTGACGGCGTCAAGAGTAAAATCTGACGCCGTCAACTCGCCGCCATAAACTTCCTCGGACGCCCTAGATCCAATCGTGACGGCCTATGTGACGCCGTCACCACCCACGGTAAATTAATCTTGGTCACTTTGACGCCGTCATAACTCCATCTGACGCCGTCACCAGCTACGGTAAATTACTCTTCATGTCTGACGCCGTCAAGAGCAAACCCTTGACGCCGTCACCTTGTATTTCCAGCTTGGATTTTTGGTACTTTGTCGTTTTCTTCACTTTATGCTCCAAAAACGTCCAAAATAGCCTCTTTTCCAGAATCCACTCTCCAAACACCTAAAATCACAAAAGGAACGATTTAGGGCAATATTTGATCAAATAAAGTCGGATTCGGGCTTAAATGACCCCCTAAAAACGGATCATTTTTCGCCTCATCATATACCCTTACACTTGAGATTTGCTTGTCCTCAAGCAAATGAGCTTTTATTCTACTAAAAAGACAAGTTAGGGGTCATTTAACACTAATATAAAAGTAATTACAACAAATAATCGTTCCACTAAAGACCAATAGACAAGCACGGAGGTCATACACAAGCACCTCACAAATAGTGTTTAGATACTCACATCTCTCGGGTGTAATAAAGTAATATAACATTATGGAAATGGAAGATATCTCTCACTACCTGTCATAACAAAATAGATTACCATAGGCTTGGGAAAGGATCAAACCTCCACCACATGGCGTAAGCACCTAGGATAAACTATCAAAGAGGTCTTTTTAAAAGGGTTATATCGTTAGGTGTAGGGATATGAATTACACGGTTTTGTTGGATAAAAGGAATTTTACTGGTGGCGAGTTAACAATCTTAGTAAATTACATGTACAAGATGGCGTTGCTAAGCCAAGACTAGACTCGACTTAAGCTAATAAATGAAAAATAACAAAAACATAAAATGAACATAAAATAGAAACGGGATGGTAGTCCGTATGTTTTTTTCTCTTCTTCTTTTCTATTTTTTTTTCTTTTTTCTTGTTTTTTTCTATATTTTTTTTTTTCGATTTTTTTTTTTTTTTTTTTTTTTTTTTTTTTTTTTTTTTTTTTTTTTTTTGCATACACTCTTACCCTACCATCCAAAATAATACATCATAGGGGATGAGAATTCCCCTTACACTTGAATCTTTACATACTTTACATTTAACTATTCTAATGACTCGAATTAAGAAAATCAAAACACTTGGAGCACTTTTAAAATTAACGTACATATGGGGGTAATAAGTGATGTTCTTCCCCATTACTCCACAAAATAAGTACTTACCCATGAGTCCTAATCGTCCCAAAACAATATGTACAAGGATATGACTCGACTTAGCAACCATGTAATCAATTAGAAAGTTAACTTAGGGTTTAACAAATAACAATAATGCACTAAAAATGAGCGCATACACGGAAGGCTAAGGCGATTTGGGTGTACATTTAAGTGGGGTGTAACAAGTTCTTCCTTTAAGTAAAATGCTTAAAGTTAGAAACGAAAAGATAGGCTCGGAGGGGTGTACTAGGGGTATCGTGTACTAAAAATGAGTACAACGCAAAGGGTGTGGGAAAAATTAGTTGACTTAACTAGCCAAGTAATATGACTTAAATGGTCAAGTAATTATAATACGGGTTTAACACAAGGGTGATCCTAATGCCTCTTATCATGTAGTAAATCCTACTACACGAATGTAGTCTCACTAGCGGTCTCGGGATGCATCACTAACGCAAGTTCTAGAATCTAAATGCTACCGGTACACTCATAAGCATTAATAGTAAATGCTTTTCCTATCAAATCTAAAGGCGAACCTCACAATTTTGGGTGGAAAATTTTTCTGAATATACGGTTATGTGCTAGTCATACAACCTCCTATCCATGAGACGCTTGCTATGGCTAAAGTTTCACTCCTAAATGTTGTAAAAAATTTTAAATTTGGCGCTAAAATTACACTAACAAGTATTTCTCATAGTTTTATTACTCATCTACTATCAAACAAAACAAACTCAAGCGAAAGTGCATATGTAAGGTATCATCTTTTTACCCTCCCCTTACACTTAGGATGAACATTGTCCCCAATGTTCAAGTAAAGAATGTAAAAGTTAAAAAGTAAAGAGAATGAAATCAAATACTCCCCTGATTCGCTCGGTATGGATTTTAGTTGGCCAGGTTAAATCTTCTTCCAAGAAAACGAACAATCAAAGCTTCCCTTCCAGAATATAAATCATCTTCTTGTCACAAATAACCTGTAAATCCTGACAAAAGTAGACAAGGCAACCTCGCGTAAAATCGGCGGCATCCTATATAAGTTACTAAATCCTAGAAAACAAAATAAGATATAATGCTTGTGGAATGAAGTTTGCAGATTTCCTGGAGATTATAAAACTTAATAATTCACAAAAACCATAAGACTCCGTTAGAAAAACAAAACCGGTAAAATTTCCAGATTTTGACTCCTGACGCCGTCAAGAGCAATGCCCTGACGCCGTCAGAATGAACCTGCAGAAATCCTTATGTTAAGTTTCCGGAAAATTTCTGGAAAAACTTTGTCCTACTTCCTGGAAAATCCTGCAAAACTTCATTATGACTCAATACAAGCATTTGACTCTAACAAATACGAATATACATGTTCATTAAATATTGTGGATAATCATGATCGGTTTGTTTCTTAAAAATATATTTGGGGTTTCCCCTTACACTTATCTTTTGCAAAAATACCTTTAGGTTGGAGTTAAGACTAGGCTAAACAACATAATAAAGTATTTCACATTTTAATTGAGAAACATGATCAACCAACAATAAAAATAAAACATGCATACGGAAGCAAATAACAATCAAACAATTAAAAATCACACAAAACATGGGTTGCCTCCCAAGAAGCGCTTTTCTTTATTTACGAGTCTTGTAGCTAGACTCAAAGTCGTGGGTTACTACGTGATTTCATCATTGGTTCCACTCTCTAGGTCGTCTTCTAAACCAGTTTTGTATTCCGGACCTAGTTGCAAGCATTCTTTGTAGAAACCAAGCATCCTATTTCTAACATACTCTACTCCTCTACGTCTATCCTCATCATTCCTATAATAAGCCGCTTGCTTACGTTCCTTTTCGAAATTAGAGAGAAGGCGGTATTGCTCAATCTTGTAGGGCATTTGATAAGCAACCTCATATTCTCTTCCTTGAATCTAACTATCCCTAACGTCGGATCATAACTCATCCTAGTGGCCTCAACAAATGGTTTCCCAAATAGTATTTGACTTAGGCAAGAATCTATCACCGGACGCGTGTCTTCCACTATCATGAAATCAATCTCATAGGTGAGATTCCCTATAATCACATGTACTCCCTTAACTCTTCCTGCAAAATTACTTATCCAACTTTTACCGGGCATTATCCTAAAATTGAGTTGCTTCTTCATCACCCAATTGTAATAAGTCCTAGACATGATATTCACGGGGGATCTAGGGTCTATGTAAGCTTTCCATACATGCATGTGCCCGATATTGCATGGGATGTTAATGTTAGAGGGGTCTCCCATTTTGATCAGGGGATCGCCAAAGATATATGTTGTCTCGGGACTATCGAATAAATACTTATGGTATTCCCGTTCTTCCTTGGTTGGCAACTTATCAAAATATTCCTCTATAGGTTCTACCTCCTCTAATTCCTCATCCTTATTAACCTCAACTTCCCTACTCTCATTCTCACTATTGGCTTCTATTCTAACTTCATCTTTGTCACTCTCCTCTATCTCCCTATCTATCGGCTTAATGGTGACAACATTGACAAAGTGGACATGTTTGGATGATGAGTGGTCCTTAGCTTGGATTCCACTATTGGTGTCCCTAGTGTCCTTCCTAGGTGTGGCTAATGTTTGGTTGTTAAGGGCTTTCAACAAGTTGTCGATCTTGTTGGTCATCTCCGTTTGTTGTTGGTTGAATTCGGTTTCAAACCTAGCTATGCGAGCTTCTTGAGATGCCATAAATTTCGACATCAATCCTTCAAGATTGTTGGTACTACTATAGTTGTTAGAAGGATTGTTGTTGAAGGTACGGTTGGATGGTGGACCGTTTGATTGGTAACGATTAGGTGGGTTGGATGAATTGGGTTGATTTTGTTTCCACCTAAGGTTTGGGTGATTTTTCCATGAGGGGTTATATGAATCACCGTATGTGTTCGGCTCGGGCTTGAAAGTGTACCACTTATCTCCCGCTTCGTCGGTACGCGTGGATGCGTAGTCCGCAAAAGTTGTTCCGGGGAGTTCCACACAATCACGAGTGTCATAGGGACCACTACATAATTCGCATGAAGAAGTGATTTTGTTCACTTGGCTTGAATGCTTCGGAACTTCGTAAGATTTCATGAGAAACTTGACTTGGTCCTCAAGTTCCATGATCCTACGGTCGGGAGTGCTTGAATTATTCGAAGGCAAAGATATTGCCTTGACCGTTTTGTTCAAATCACGGGGATCATTCCAACTTTCGTTGTCATAGAGAGCAAGATCTTCTATGAGTTCCCATGATTGTTCCGCACTAAGATCACGTAGCATACCACCGGCCGATTGGTCAATGGTTCGCCTCGTGAGGATATCGATATGGTCATAGAAGATTTGGACTTGGAGCCACAAATCTATGCCATGATGAGGGACTTTTTGGAGTAAGTCCTTGAAACGAGTCCATGCTTCATAAAGAGATTCATTTTGACGTTGTTGAAACATCAAGATGTCATTCCTAAGTTTAGTAGTTCTCCCCGGTGGGAAAAATTGAGCAAGGAAACGAGTGGTGAGATCATCCCATGTGGTGATGGATCCCGCGGGTAAACGCTCAAGCCATTGACTAGCTTGATCCCGTAGAGAGAATTGGAATAGGCGTAAACAGGTAGTCTCTCTAGTTTCAACACCTAGGTCTATGGAATCTACGATTTTGAGGAAGTCCTTAAGGTGTTGGTTTGGATCTTCGGAACGAAGTCCATGGAATGCACATCCGCTTTGCACCAACCGGATGGTGTCGGATCGCAAGGGGGTCACATTGGCTCCGGTGAGCTCAATGGTGTTTCGGTAGCCTTGGTGGCTAGGTCGGGAATATTCTCCTAAGGTTCGGGGCCTAAGGGGTTCTAATGGTGGGTTTTGTTGTGGTGGGATGATGGGTTCAAAGATGTTACCACCTTCCATGATGTCGGATGGTAAAGAGTTACGAACAAAAGCACGAAGAAATAAGATAGACTAAAGAAGACCTAAAAATAAAAATAAAAAAAATCTTACTAGAAAGGAATCTAGCAAGTAGACCTAATAAAAAGAAATTCTAACCTAGACAATAACTATTCCCCAGGCTGCGGCGCCAAAAACTTGATGCGTGGGAATCGCACCTTGCTTTACCTCTCGAGGGATCTCGCGAGGCTTACAACCCCCACCAGGCAGTGTACCTGATCGTTGTAGTATAGTATAGTGACAAGTACCGGGGGATTGATCGTTCAGCTTAGGAATAGTGTCGCTAGGATTAGAAAACCTAATTAATAGTTCTAGAGATGAAAGATGATTATTTTTGTGTTTTTATATTTTATGAAAGCAAGTACAATCTCGGGTTTTGAAGGAGTGGGCGGAATTAGTTGTTATTCAACTAACCCAAAAACTACTATATAACTAATTAAACTAATGAAAATGAAATTAAACTAATATTAAACTAAGGTTGTGAGCAGTATATGGAGAAATTGTGTTTACTTAGACTTCATTACTCCCTAGATATCTTTTACATGTTAATTACTTGTTACACTTGTATGAATGACGGGTTGTATTCCTTAATACCATTCGTGGAGTGGCATACATAACTCCCCAACTCTATGAGCTCTTATCTCCTCCTACACCATGACCCAGCACAACTATAGGGATTGTAAACAGTGGCTCATGCATTATATACAACCAATAAAGACCTAGTACGCCTCGGTTCATGTTTCTTAAGACGTTCAAGCATGTTACCATTTGGAGATCTGCCAGTTTTCTTAAGCCTAACATATAAAATCATTCATTCAAAACAAGAATAGACAAGTAATCAACACATAATCAACATCTAGGTTTCATTAGATCTAAGCAAACACAAGAGAGATCTAGCCTAGCATAGTAAAATTGAGACAAGAACAAAAGATAAACAACCAACACATAGACATATTGATTGAATTAAGAGTATACTTATCTCAATTACAATGCAAGGTCTCAAGGGTTTGGAACCCTTGAAAAACCTGTAAAAGAGGCACCAAAATCGTCTTTAGGGTTTCACCAAAACTTCTCTCTTTTTTTGAAAAAACTAGAAAACTATATATAGGAAAATCGTCCTGACGGCGTCAAGAGTAAAATCTGACGCCGTCAACTCGTCGCCATAAACTTCCTCGGACGCCCTAGATCCAATCGTGACGGCCTATGTGACGCCGTCACCACCCACGGTAAATTAATCTTGGTCACTTTGACGCCGTCATAACTCCATCTGACGCCGTCACCAGCTACGGTAAATTATTCTTCATGTCTGACGCCGTCAAGAGCAAACCCTTGACGCCGTCACCTTGTATTTCCAGCTTGGATTTTTGGTACTTTGTCGTTTACTTCACTTTATGCTCCAAAACCGTCCAAAATAGCCTCTTTTCCAGAATTCACTCTCCAAACACCTAAAATCACAAAAGGAACGATTTAGGGCAATATTTGATCAAATAAAGTCGGATTCGGGCTTAAATGACCCCCTAAAAACGGATCATTTTTCGCCTCATCAATAATCTAGCCCTAACATTCTCCCAAGTATCTCACGTGCTTCTCTAGGCATCTCAACTTCTATGTCCGAATCATAAGGATCATCTTCAATATTCTGTCTGCTATATACAAATTGCCCAAGGGATTCATCATCTGTTTCTTGAGATTCATCATCATCGATCATAAAACCTAGGTCTTTTTGATCAATGTGATCATGCTTGGCTAAATCCTCCTCAATTGTTTTCTTAGGTAGTGATAATAGCAAACCTAGTGCTTCATCCAACTTATGATTTGTTGCAATGGCTCTCTTCATAATTCCTTGGCAAACTAGGTCGCATTTCCTATTGGCCTCACTAAAACTAGATCTTAAACATGGAGGTTGTTCATAAGAATCTATCCTAGGTGAAGGATCATATGATTCATAGGTGTCTCTAAATGAGGTATTTTGAACTCTTTGGTGTGTTTGCCGCTCAACCCTATCTTGTAATCTTAGAAGTCTAAGTGTAAAGTCCATTTGAAGCAAATTACAAACAAAATCACAAAGAAAAGATAGACTACGAGAAAGCTACAAAGTAAAAAGAAAAAATCTCACTTCATAGGAATCTAATGAGTAGACCTAATAAAAATCAAATTCAACCTAAACAATAACTATTCCCCGGCAGCGGCGCCAAAAACTTGATACGTGGGAATCGCACCAGGCTTTACCTCTCAAGGGATTTTGAGAAGCTTACAACCCCCACCAGGCAGTGTACCTGATCGTTGTAGTATAGTATAGTGACAAGTACCGGGGGATTGATCGTTCAGCTAGGAATAGTGTCGCTAGGATTAGAAAACCTAAATACTAGTTCTAAAGATGAGGGATGATTATTTTTGTATTTTTATATTTTTTAGAAAGGAAGTAAAAATCTCGGGTTTGAAGGATTTGGGCGGACTTAGTTGCTAATCAACTAACCCAATACTAAAGATGCAATCAAAATAAAATGCTAAAAATGAAAATAAACTAAATTGTACTAAGGTTGTGAGCAATAAGTGGAGAAAATTGTGTTTACTTTTATTTCACTACTCCCTAGATATCTTTTACACGTTAATTACTTGTTATAGTTGCGTGGATGACGGATTGTATTCCTTAATACCATTCATGGGGTGGTGCACTTAATTCCCCAATCCAATGAGTGCCTACTTCACTCCTATGTCGATCCGGCTAAGAAGCTCCTAACATGGGATCATTAGAATTTAATCATGCATTAAATACAACCAATAAAACCTAGTGCACGTCAGTTCATGTTTCTTAAGACGTTCAAGCATGTTACCAATTGGAGATCTGCCAGTTTTCTTAAGCCTAACATCGAAATCATTCATCCAATACAACCATAAATAAGTAATCAACACATAATTAACATCTAGGTTTCATTAGATCCAAGCAAACACAAGATAGATCTAGCCTAGCATGATGGAATTAAGAGAAGAACAAGATATAGACAACCAACACATAGACATATTGATTGAATTAAAAGAATACTTATCTCAATTACACATGAAAGGGTTCAAGGGCTGAGAACCCTTGAAAAACCTGTAAAATTCGTACCAAGTTCGGCCTTAGGGTTTCTCCAAAAACTTCTCTCTTTTTAATGTGAAAATTAGAAAACTATATATAGGAAATAGGGTCTGACGGCGTCCAGAACAAATTTGTGACGCCGTCATCTCGCCGCCAAAATACTCTTCGGACTGCCTTGATCTACTTTTGACGCCGTCATGTGTTATGTGTTTCCAGGCCGTCATGCATTTTACTCTTGACGCCCTGCCTTGTGACGCCGTCATTTCTGTACTGGATCGTCATGGAAAATACTCTTGACGCCGTCACCTACTGTTCCCAGCAAGGAAAATTAAGACTTTGGCGTTTTCTTCACTTTTATGCTTCAAAAACGTCCGAATTGCTTCCTTTTCCAGATTTCACTCCCAAAGTACCTAAAATCACAAAAGAAACGATTTAGGGCAATATTTGATCAAATAAATTCAATTCCGGGCTTAACTGACCCTCTAAAAACGGTTCATTTTTCGCCTCATCACAAACCGAAAAGATAGCAAACACGCTGCATAATGTTAACAACACACACCCACAAGAAAGTGCATCCAATAGAATGTATTAAGACATCATTACCTGTGGACAATGGTATCTCATTCAACTTCCTTTTGCCCTTTCCGCTGACCAATGGGGCGGACGAAGACTGCTGATGACGATCAGCGACCATCATGTATGTAGTGGATTAGATTCATTAATCGTTATACCATTGGATGACCGAAGTGGCATACCTACAACACCCGTCGGAATAAGTGTGTGTTCACAAACATCTAGGTCACAGTCTAATGAATCATCTACTTTCATTGAAATACTAACCGAGGTTCCATTATTTTGAACATAACCAATACCCATGTCGTAGGGGGGCAACAATGAATGTGGTGAACCCACATCAGCACCAACACTAACATACCTGTTGTCTTCTAATGGATGTTCGTTAGTGGTTCTACGGACAACCTTATTTTTGGTTTTCATACCAAAAGAGGCAACATACACAACAACAACCGCATAAATAATGAACAAAATGACCGCATATGTTATAGAACCCCTAAAACCGAAAAAAATACCCAAAAAAAGCAGCAAGGACACATGTAAACATAGGACCGATAATACAAAACATCAAAAATGAAACACAAAGAAACCTAGTAGTACGAAGCACCGTCTTACCTACAACATTGAATGGCAAACCGAGTAAACATGTGTGCCTAACTATCAGAAAAGGTACATGTGAATCTCCTACCCCTGATATGAACATGATTATATTATAAACCATTGCTCAAAGATTGTATACAACAAATGTAAAATAGAAAGTAACATCAACTATTATACTTACTCATGATCTTCAATGATGATACTTTGCCTAACTTTTTTCAAATTAATATTAGCGATCAGAACAATCTCACCAATAGCAACGAAAATTCCAATAACATCTGCAATTCATGATATTTGTTTGATTTTGCAATGCTTGCAATAGCTATAAAACTAATTTGTAATATTGTATTGATATGTTTTTTAATGACTACAAAATATGAAGACAATGATCACCATACATATATCCAAAAAAAAATATATACTTATTTTAATTGAGAAAACAACATCCTTTGTCAAGACATAATCTGGAAAATCATTGTTGGATGTATTGATGATAAATAAGTTATTAGGCGAAGCTTGCAATATAATCGCATAAACTAAAATTACTTCATACACTTCCCTTACAACAATCATTAACCGGCCCTGAATAATCAACCCGTTTACCAAGAAAACAATGACAATATTAAAAGGGTACATAGAAATAACTTACATGGTACTGATGATGACGGACTCTTTACTGGTAAGAATCACTATGTTATATACAAAATAAAAGAATTGGGAAAACAAATGATAAAAACTTGAGAAAAGAAGATGATGCATAGGTGATTGTTCAAGAAAAAAATGGACTTCAATTAGTTGAAACTCAAACTTACGATTGAATTCAAAAAGCCGATGCAGTTTCCTGAAAATCAAATGATACAATTGTGCAGAACAATATCGAAAACATAAAAAGAATGTTGGGTTAGGGTTGAGGCTGGTGAGGTGCGGGAGAAAAATGAGGTAAGAGAGTTTGATTATTTTTATTTTACGACAAAGATGGTCTGATTATTATGCATCTTCCACCGTAAGTTTTGATAAGGTTTTTTATTAGGGGTGGGTTACAACTGGTTGAGGACCAAATAATGGGGAGGCTTCGGTGGGAAGCTTTGACTAAGAAAGCATCATTTCTATATATAAAAAATTGTAATTCTCATTTTCCCGACAATGTTCAATTGTTTCCAAAATTAACTTAATATTGACTCACGAATTCAGTTTTATAATTGCATTGACCAATTCAATTGTACAAGGGTAAAATGGGCATTGACTGAAATTTCAATTTTCCACATTTCACTTTGACCATTGAGCCATTATAAATAGTATAGATTAAGTCGAAATCAAACACCCCTAATACTGTAAATATAACCACTTAATGGAAAATCATTTTTGGCAAATATAACGTCATTTTATGTCAATGCACGTGATGTTTTTTTGTTGGATGAAACTCTTATGATGGGCGATGTTTCGTCATAAAAATATAATGGCATGCGAATTTGTGACGCTCCATGCCAACGAAGAGGCTGGTTCCGTATAGTGTGTGACTCACTAACTCATTTTTATATTTAGTAGTGTTTATATGTATTGCAACATGTTAAAGACCAGCTTTTATAAATTACACAACGAAAACTGATTTGGATCTTTCATTTGTTTTAATCCAACGACACCCTATAAAAGAGCACTAGGTATCGTGGTGCTATCCCGCTGGTGCTGATGGGGAAAAGTGCTGCCACATCAGCACCTTTTCTCATAACACCAGAATTCACCATAACACCAAAACCCCCTCCCTCCTATAACACCAGTTTCTGGTGTCGTCATGCACCCTTGGACCCCACATAGATTTTTTTTTTTTTTTTTTTTTTTTTTTTTTACATTTATTTAAATAAACTAAGAAATTTAATTAAAATTAAAATTTCTTTAATTAAAAAAATACATTAAAAAGTGTAAAAAAAAAAGAAAAAAAAAAGAGAAAAACATAGAATAAAAATAAATGATACATTAAAAATAACGATATATTAAAAAAAAATAAAGGGTAAAAATTTGAATAAAGAACGGATGTAATTGAGTGCGGTTATGACTAATTGGTGAAAAAAATTGAACAGACAAGTTTAATTCATTTAACATATAGGACTCTACAACCCCAATTTATTTCACATATAGGAATCTACAACCCTAATTTATTACTCTGAAACAATATTAACTGATTTACTCTAAAAATATTGTTTACACGACCCCATATGTTAGAACTGAGATGATCGATTTGAACATAAAATATATACACGTATGAGTTACATTTCAATAACAAGGCCCAAAGACTAATATACGAGAATCAACCCTATCTCTTCTGTAACAATCCGCATTTTCAGATTTATTTCTATTCCCGGAAAATTTACTATTCACTTTTACTATTCATTTTTACTATTCATTTTTCCCGAAATTTTCCCGAAAGTTGATTTTTATTTCATATTCTCGAGTGATAAATCATTTCCATGGAAAATTAAATGTTTGACATTCGTTAGATCATTTTCGTGAAAGTTATTAAGGAATTACACGGAATTATACGTTTTAGGGTAAAACGTCATTTAGAAATTCTACGCACAACGAAATTCGGTCGCGTTAATTTTCCCCGTATCAGAAAAATGTTTAGTACTCTCATGATTAATTAGAGAATTAATCATGACTGAGAAAAACATGACCAAAATAAACCTCGGCCGTGAAAAACTGGAATTTTCAGTTTTAAGCGTTTTTACTCAGCCGTAACCTTAGCCTATACCTGCACCGCGTTTCTAAGACGATTTGAGTTTTCAACTTATTAGAAAAAGTCAACATATTTTTCCCTCCTCCTTTGACCAAAAATCATTCCTTGATTTTATAAGTCATTCCTTGATTTTTAGGCTTGCGGTTTTAGGTCTAAAAGACATTTAACACCAACCGACACTAGACTGAGCCCAGCCTAGACATTATAAGTTATTTTAAGTCATTATTATCCTATTAGAAAAGTTAAATTTTACTTTTCTCAATTTTACGCAACTTTCGTACGTTTTACGTATTACGCGTTTTAGACCTGTGTTTCCAGTTTTAGCAGGGTTTTACCACCCAAATGGAACCTACCACTTATTTTATATTTTATTATGGAGTGTAATGACATGTTTAACAATACTTTCAAGTTCCGTATTTTTACGACTCCCGGTTTTACGTTTTGAGGCTTAATCATTTACGGTTAGCAATTTACGGGGTCAAAACTAGTCACATAAGTAGGATAATATCATCAAAAGTCCACACCTTGTTCTCCAAGCATATGAACCGACTTAGGGGGGGGGGGGGGGAATTCAGCCCATAGGTGGCTTGATCTCATGCTAGGAGGCTTAGATTTCATACATGTGTTCACCTTGGCCTCCAAGGTTGGACTAGTCAACTAAACTAACCTCCTCAAGGCCATATAAATACCCCCTCCCCTCTTATGAACGTCCATAACCTCATAGACTTTGGTGATCCTCTTGAGTTTAGATCCACTCAAGTCACCTAAACCTTCATCACAAATCATTCAAGAATACAAGGGTAGAAGGGTTACTAAAGTGAAGGAAAGCTTATTCAATCAAAGTCTTAGTTCTTGTCCTAGTTTCCCTTTTTCATTAAGGCCAAAAGTTGTAAGCAAACCCTAACATACTTTCTTGCTTAATTATCATTTTCATGCTCTTTGTGTTCCTTTCATGCTATATATGTTCTTTTTATTGTGTTCATGATGTTTAAAAATGGATAAAACAAGTATTGATATGCATATGTTAACTTATGACAAGTAAACAAGCAAACTAGTGATTTTTATGGAGAACCACGACCAAAATAGTATAACTTTGATATTTGACACTTACTTACTGTTAAAGAGGACTTAACAAGGAAAACATAGCAATTTGAATCACCCAAAACGAGTACCCGAGTCAAAAGTTATGGCCATTTGAAGTTAGCGAAACCAAAACGGCAAAACTGCCTAAATAGCATTCTGATCAAATTTTGATTTTGAAAGTCACCCTTCTGGTCCGATTCATCAAAAAGTTAAAACACGAAAGTTGTCCGGAACGACGTTTTCGTTCAGGAACAAAGAAGCTCGAGCCCTGAAAACGCTTTCCGAGTGATAATTTTCTTCAAAATCTTAACAGCCCATTTTAGACCAAAGTCACTATATTATAGTTATGATTTACTAAGACCAAGAGGTCTAATGACCTAAAGCCGAGACCACAACCATGGCTAAAGCCAAGGTTGAGTCTCAAGACCATGGAAAAATGACCAAGGTCACGGCGAAGCCATGACTAAATGACCATATAAACATACTTAGGCGAAAACATGAAACAAGGAGTTGACGATAACTTGAACAAACAATTTGGATCTACTCCACATAAAGTACCATGAGATACAAGTTATAATAAACTTACCCTAATAACAATCTTCATGTACAAATAGACTTTCCTAAGTTTATTCAAATAATGGACATGTAACTTTTCGGATCAAAACTTATACATTTGTTATCAAATACTACAATAGTAGGGAGCCTCATGTGAGGAGTTCATTAAGTAAGCCGTCGAGATGAGTTGTGGATTTACGAATTAAAGTGTCCTGGCTCCTCGAACGTTTACTCCATGACTTCTGAATTATGTCGGCCCGAACGGTAGTAAGAGATATACAACCTATACATGTTTCATAAACCATTTATATTCAAAGACTTACACTATATACTAAGTACTACATCATGAACATTATGCAAGACATATATAGGCAATTTTTTTGTATTCTTAGACGTTACTCCAAACCTAAGTCGCAACGTTCTATTATAGGCTGCTCTTAGAGACTTTCACGATTCGACTACCACTTTGATTTCACATCACTTAAGCTTAAGGTGAGTCATAGCCCCTACTTTTTCATACTTGTTTTAACTCTTTGGGGGAGATACATGCACAACTACTTGCTTACTTGTACAAATACTCTTAAACATTTATACTTGATTGGCATTATACTTGATTGCGTTATACATACTTGTTACACTATATTTGCTTAATTTAAATACAAGATTCGTATTTACATGCATACATAATACTCTATTTTGTCAGAGAGGTATTGGTAGTACTCATGGGAAGATGCCCCTACCCTTGTGTCTATACTTGACCTTGGATGACGTAGTACTATTTGGGAAGATGCCCCCACCTTTGTGTCTATTCTTGACTTTGGGTGAATATAATCTGGTGCATTGTATAAACTAACTTTTAGCAGTGGGTTGTGGACACACAGGTTGCAAGTCTCTTATGGCGGGACTTGCAACTGAGTGGATTCTTAATGCCTTTGCTGTGTGAACATTCTTTTGAGGCTTTTTCAACTGTTTTAAGACAAACTCTATGAACTCACCAACCATTGTGTTGACACTTTAGCATGTTTATCTCAGGTCTATAAGGTGATAGCTGTTGCATGGAGCATAGAGTCGCTTGGCATGTTTTGAAGACTTATGCTTTTATCTTTACCATTCGATATGTCTTAAAACTCTTATGTATTGTATTATGGAACTCAAGTTTGTAACTCAGAATTTATTAATCGAATGGTAACTTTTCAAAACGTCTCATTTAGAGTTCGTTTTCTATACCTTGTACTTTGTATTATGAAGTAGCACCCCTATGACACAGTCTTCCGCTGCGGTATTTTGGGGGTGTTACAGATTGGTACCAGAGCCTTGGTTATAGAGAACTAGGTTGCATATACTACCTAGACTATAACTGCTATAAATATTAAGACTCTCCTCTTTATTTTGCCTTACACACACTTCATGCGCATATGCTTCTTGCTAATTGTTTAGGAGAAACCCCAGACAATAGTCAAGTCATCAAAAAATTTAGAGCTAAGTAATAATTGTTTAATTAACTTAATCTTGTGACAGTTCTTGTTTGATAAGACATAAGATTAAGTTAAATAAAGATTATTAGTTTCCTGTAGAGATTTGATGATTTGCCTTATACTTATTTTATATGATTCTAATACCTAGAAGTGGTTCATATGTCCTAGTACGACACTCAAACCTTTCTACAAGCGTGACTAGTCCATTTCGTCATATCACCTTCTCTAGATACCCAGACTACGTTACCCTTTCACAAATTAAGAGCAGATGATAGAAAGTCTACCCAATTATGTAGTACCAATTGTTGATTTATGTGTGCCTGGAAAATATGTATACGTGTGAGAGGAAGCAATTATAATTATGGTGGCCAACATAATTATAAATGCGTCACGACTCACGTAGACATATGTGACCATGCTTACATTAATCAACGATTGACTCAAAATTGACAAGATTTAAGACTAAGTAGTCTAGGGATATCACCTCATATCTGACGTCGACAAAATATCCCTCCTTGTAGATATCATGGCACCAAAGAGAGTAACTCGTAGCACTAGCCGAGGTGGTGCAACACCAAGAGGTGGAAGAGCTGGTGGTCGTGGAGGTAGAGGAGCTGCTCACGACACTAGTAACCCTAGTAATGATAGTGGAAGAACTGGTGGACGTGGAGGTAGAGGAGATGCTCATGACACTAGTAACCCTAGTAACGATGGTAGAAATCCAGATGTCTCCACCATTATTGCCCAACAACTACAAAACCTACTTCCCACCATAGTCACACAAGTTGGCAATCACATGAACAATTCGGGAAACCACGGAAGCATAAATGACGCTACAAATAATGGGGGAAGGAATGATAACAACAACAACAACAACAACAACAACAACAACAACCATAGGACTGGATGTACGTACAAGGAATTTACGTCATGCAAACCAATTGAGTTTAATGGTAAAGGGGGTGCATTGGCATATACACGATGGGTCGAGAAGATGGAGTCAGTGATTGACATCAGTAACTGTGCAATCCACCAGAGAGTGAAATATTCTGCATGCTTACTATCAGAAAAGGCATTGACATGGTGGAACATGCAGATTCAAGCAAGGACTAGAGAAGCAGCTGTAGGCATGACATGGGACGACTTTAAGGGACTACTGAAGGAAGAGTACTGCCCGGTTAATGAAATGCAAAAACTAGAGGACGAGTTTTGGCATCACTCTATGGTAGGGGCTGGTCATGCAACCTACACAGATCGGTTTCATGAACTAGCTAAACTAGTTCTTCATCTGGTTACCCCTGAATCCAAAAGGATTGAGAGGTACATCTATGGCCTTGTTCCTGAGATTCATGGGACAGTGAAAACAACCGAACCTCCCACAATTCAAAGTGCAATATTAAGAGCAGGGACCCTAACAAATGAGATGGTTAGGAATGGAACTTTGAAGATTAGTGATAAAAGGAAGGAAGCAGGTGAATCAAGCGAGCAAAAGGGTACAATGGTTGATAATAAGAGAGCAAGAGGATTTGCGGCAACAGTTTATGATCAGAAAAAGTACGAAGGTCCACATCCTAAGTGTAATAAATGTGCTTATCATCATCAGAGGTCTGAGCCCTGTCGAGTGTGTACAAAGTGCAAATAGTTGGGTCATTTTGCAAATAGGTGTGGAGCACCGGTGAATGCGGGCAATATAAAAAACAACCAAAAGACATGCTTTGAGTGCAACAGCCCAAACCACTTCCGAGATACTTGTCCTAAGTTAAATAGGGCACAGGGACAAGTGCTGGATAACCCGACTCTAGCCGTAATGCTTGAAGAAAATAACCCGAACCGTGGATACAATGTTAGTCCACCTCAGGGTCGAGCATACTATTTGGGTGCTAAAGAAGCCCGCAATGCGTGACGGGTACGTACCTTATACTACCATATTATTCTATTCTAAATCTAGCTTTATTATGCCGTTATTAAGATAAGAGACCTAGACACACTAAACTTCGGGACGAAGTTTCCTGAAGGGGTAGAGACTGTAACAATCCACATTTTCAGATTTATTTCTATTCCCGGAAAATTTACTATTCACCTTTACTATTCATTTTTACTATTCATTTTTCCCGAAATTTTCCCGAAAGTTGATTTTTATTTCATATTCTCGAGTGATGAATCATTTCCATGGCAAATTAAATGTTTGACATTCGTTAGATCATTTTCGTGAAAGTTATTAAGGAATTATACGTTTTAAGGTAAAACGTCATTTAGAAATTCTACGCACAACGAAATTCGGTCGCGTTAATTTTCCCCGTATCAGAAAAATGTTTAGTACTCTCATGATTAATTAGAGAATTAATCATGACTGAGAAAAACATGACCAAAATAAACCTCGGCCGTGAAAAACTGGAATTTTCAGTTTTAAGCGTTTTGACTCAGCCGTAACCTTAGCCTATACCTGCACCGCGTTTCTAAGACGATTTGAGTTTTCAACTTATTAGAAAAAGTCAACATATTTTTCCCTCCTCCTTTGACCAAAAATCATTCCTTGATTTTATAAGTTATTCCTTGATTTTTAGGCTTGCGGTTTTAGGTCTAAAAGACATTTAACACCAACCGACACTAGACTGAGCCCAGCCTAGACATTATAAGTCATTTTAAGTCATTATTATCCTATTAGAAAATTTAAATTTTACTTTTCTCAATTTTACGCAACTTTCGTACGTTTTACGTATTACGCGTTTTAGACCCGTGTTTCCAGTTTTAGCAGGGTTTTACCACCCAAATGGAACCTACCACTTATTTTATATTTTATTATGGAGTGTAATGACATGTTTAACAATACTTTCAAGTTCCGTATTTTTACGACTCCCGGTTTTACGTTTTGAGGCTTAATCATTTACGGTTAGCAATTTACGGGGTCAAAACTAGTCACATAAGTAGGATAATATCATCAAAAGTCCACACCTTGTTCTCCAAGCATATGAACCGACTTAGGGGGGGGGGGAATTCAGCCCATAGGTGGCTTGATCTCATGCTAGGAGGCTTAGATTTCATACATGTGTTCACCTTGGCCTCCAAGGTTGGACTAGTCAACTAAACTAACCTCCTCAAGGCCATATAAATACCCCCCTCCCCTCTTATGAACGTCCATCATCACCCCCCAAAATATCTTCACACTTAACTAATTCATTCCTAGTTTTATGCAAGATTCAAGTACTTCTTCAAGATAGAAACCCTAGTTTCTTTTAGGTAACCAAAACACTTCCATAACCTCATAGACTTTGGTGATCCTCTTGAGTTTAGATCCACTCAAGTCACCTAAACCTTCATCACAAATCATTTAAGAATACAAGGGTAGAAGGGTTACTAAAGTGGAGGAAAGCTTATTCAATCAAAGTCCTAGTTCTTGTCCTAGTTTCCCTTTTTCATTAAGGCCAAAAGTTGTAAGCAAACCCTAACATACTTCCTTGCTTAATTATCATTTTCATGCTCTTTGTGTTCCTTTCATGCTATATATGTTCTTGTTATTGTGTTCATGATGTTTAAAAATGGATAAAACAAGTATTGATATGCATATGTTAACTTATGACAAGTAAACAAGCAAACTAGTGATTTTTATGGAGAACCACGACCAAAATAGTATAACTTTGATATTTGACACTTACTTACTGTTAAAGAGGACTTAACAAGGAAAACATAGCAATTTGAATCACCCAAAACGAGTACCCGAGTCAAAAGTTATGGCCATTTGAAGTTAGCGAAACCAAAACGGCAAAACTGCCTAAATAGCATTCTGATCAAATTTTGATTTTGAAAGTCACCCTTCTGGTCCGATTCATCAAAAAGTTAAAACACGAAAGTTGTCCGGAACGACGTTTTCGTTCAGGAACAAAGAAGCTCGAGCCCTGAAAACGCTTTCCGAGTGATAATTTTCTTCAAAATCTTAACAGCCCATTTTAGACCAAAGTCACTATATTATAGTTATGATTTACTAAGACCAAGAGGTCTAATGACCTAAAGCCGAGACCACAACCATGGCTAAAGCCAAGGTTGAGTCTCAAGACCATGGAAAAATGACCAAGGTCACGGCGAAGCCATGACTAAATGACCATATAAACATACTTAGGCGAAAACATGAAACAAGGAGTTGACGATAACTTGAACAAACAATTTGGATCTACTCCACCTAAAGTACCATGAGATACAAGTTATAATAAACTTACCCTAATAACAATCTTCATGTACAAATAGACTTTCCTAAGTTTATTCAAATAATGGACATGTAACTTTTCGGATCAAAACTTATACATTTGTTATCAAATACTACAATAGTAGGGAGCCTCATGTGAGGAGTTCATTAAGTAAGCCGTCGAGATGAGTTGTGGATTTACGAATTAAAGTGTCCTGGATCCTCGAACGTTTACTCCATGACTTCTGAATTATGTCGGCCCGAACGGTAGTAAGAGATATACAACCTATACATGTTTCATAAACCATTTATATTCAAAGACTTACACTATATACTAAGTACTACATCATGAACATTATGCAAGACATATATAGGCAATTTTTTGTATTCTTAGACGTTACTCCAAACCTAAGTCGCAACGTTCTATTATAGGCTGCTCTTAGAGACTTTCACGATTCGACTACCACTTTGATTTCACATCACTTAAGCTTAAGGTGAGTCATAGCCCCTACTTTTTCATACTTGTTTTAACTCTTTGGGGGAGATACATGCACAACTACTTGCTTACTTGTACAAATACTCTTAAACATTTATACTTGATTGGCATTATACTTGATTGCGTTATACATACTTGTTACACTATACTTGCTTAATTTAAATACAAGATTCGTATTTACATGCATACATAATACTCTATTTTGTCAGAGAGGTATTGGTAGTACTCATGGGAAGATGCCCCCTACCCTTGTGTCTATACTTGACCTTGGATGACGTAGTACCATTTGGGAAGATGCCCCCGCCTTTGTGTCTATTCTTGACCTTGGGTGAATATAATCTGGTGCATTGTATAAACTAACTTTTAGCAGTGGGTTGTGGACATACAGGTTGCAAGTCTCTTATGGCGGGACTTGCAACTGAGTGGATTCTCAATGCCTTTGCTGTGTGAACATTCTTTTGAGGCTTTTTCAACTGTTTTAAGACAAACTCTATGAACTCACCAACCATTGTGTTGACACTTTAGCATGTTTATCTCAGGTCTATAAGGTGATAGCTGTTGCATGGAGCATAGAGTCGCTTGGCATGTTTTGAAGACTTATGCTTTTATCTTTACCATTCGATATGTCTTAAAACTCTTATGTATTGTATTATGGAACTCAAGTTTGTAACTCAGAATTTATTAATCGAATGGTAACTTTTCAAAACGTCTCATTTAGAGTTCGTTTTCTATACCTTGTACTTTGTATTATGAAGTAGCACCCCTATGACACAGTCTTCCGCTGCGGTATTTTGGGGGTGTTACATCTTCCTTGCAGCCACCCAAATATCTTAGTCGTTATTCTGCAAAAATTAAGCATCCACCAAGTCACAACCCTATCTCTTCAAGACGGCATTTCTTTATCTCTTCAAGACGACGTTTCTTTTATTCTTGCAACCAAGTCACAGCCACCGAATATATGAGAAAAAAGTGAAAAAAAGGGGAAAACGCCACAAATAAACGGGATAACGCGACCCCCGGTGATCTTCTCGCGCCGTGGCGTTGCGTTTTCCGGGATAATCTCGGCTGTTCATGATGGCTTAGCACTCGAAAACGCAAGGAACGATACCCGCATGGCGCCGTCGTGTTGCGTTTTAGCGGAAAACGCCTCTCAAAACGCAGGGTACCATCCCCTCTAAGCATGATAAAGAGCACTTAACATTGTGCTATATGATATTCTCATATTGATAGTTATTTGATTTTGTTATTTGTAGCGTTTAAAGGCTATGTTTAAAAGTTAAAAACATCTATTAAAAATGATACATTTAGTTGGTTGGGCAGGTCTTATTCAGTTAAGCGTGCCTAGTGGAGAGTAGTACCGGTTTTGGTGACCAAACCGGGAAGTCCTCCCTTGTGGACCACTGCCCTGTCGGTACGATTTCAAAGTCCTTCAATGAAGGTTTCAACCCACAAGGGTTCGAATCTGGAGAAGGCAGGGTTTACTTCAATTTAAGTGTCGTGCCTTCGGGCGGCTTAAGTTGAAGGTTTTCCCCCATCGGGTTTCAAATTGGACTTCGATTTTCCAAATGAAAGTCAATTTAAAAAAAAAAAAAAAAAAAAAAAAGTTGGTTGACACTAGTTAAGTTCAAAGTTAAGTTGAGTTTTTATCTTTTTTTAATTAGCTTGTTAATTGAGGTGTGATGTCTTGTACTGTATTTTTTTATTTTATTTATTTATTTTTATTTTTTTTTTTTTTTTGTGGTCACTAATAAAATGTTGTTTTTCTTAAAAAAAAGAAAAGAAAAAGGAAGTGAATTGTTATGTCAAAATTTCTTAAATCTATACTACATATAATGTAAAAATGGTCAATGTGGAATGTTGAGTTTTCAACAATAGTCAAATGAGAGAGAGAAAGTGAGATGTAATTAATACTCTTATTAAAACACCTCAATACTTAAAAGGACAATTATTTATTCACATTGGACAACCAAATTAAAGCATATCTACCAAATTAAATACAACCAATTCAAACACAAATCGGGTTGACCCGGGACGCTTTAAACCCGGCGGGTTGACCCAACTTAATTTGACCCGTTTTCGACCCAACCTAGCAAGTTGACCCGGTTTAAATACAACCAATTCAAAGACATATCGGGTTGACCCGGGATGCTTCAAACCCAGCGGGTTGACCCAGTTTAATTTGCCCCGTTTTCGACCCAACCTAGCAAGTTGACCCTGTTTAAATCGACCTATTTTTTGACCGAAACGGTTCAACCGGTTGAACCACCCGGGTCGAACCGGGTTTCAAAACATTATCCATTACTTAAAGGTAAAATGATTTATTCACATTGTACAACCAATTAAAAACATATATACCAAATTAAATACAACCAATTAAAACACAAACCGGGTTGACCCGGGACGTGATGAGGCGAAAAATGAACCACTTTTAGGGGGTCATTTAAGCCCGAATCCGACTTTATTTGATCAAATATTGCCCTAAATCGTTCCTTTTGTGATTTTAAGTACTTTGGGAGAGAAATCTGGAAAAGGAAGCAATTCGGACGTTTTTGGAGCATAAAAGTGAAGAAAACGCCAAAGTCTTAATTTTCCATGCTGGGAACAGTAGGTGACGGCGTCAAGAGCAAATCCTTGACGGCGTCAAGAGCAAATTTCAATAATTTCCATGACGACCCAGAAGAGTTTTGATGGCGTCACGTAGGAAGGGCGTCAAGAGTAAATGAGTCGTGACGGCCTGGAAGTACTTAAGTCTTGACGGCGTCAGAAATGGATCTAGGCAGTCCGAGGAGAGTTTTGGCGGCGAGGTGACGGCGTCACAAGATTACTCTTGACGCCGTCAAACCTATTTTTCTATATATAGTTTTCTAATTTTTCACATAAAAAGAGAGAAGTTTTGGGAGAAACCCTAAGTACGATTTTGGTGTAGCTTTACAGGTTTTTCAAGGGTTCCAACCCCTTGATACCTTGCATGATTAATCAAGATAAGTGTTCTACTAATTCAATCAATATGTCTATGTGTTGGTTGTCTATATCATGTTCTTATCTTAATTCTATCATGCTAGGCTAGATCTCTTTTGTGTTTGCTTAGATCTAATGAAACCTAGATATTGATTATGTGTTGATTACTTGTTTATTCTTGTTTTGGATGAATGATTTATATGTTAGGCTTAAGAAAATTGGCAGATCTCCAAATGGTAACATGCTTGAACGTCTTAAGAAACATGAACCGAGGCGCACTAGGTCTTTATTGGTTGTATTTAATGCATGAGCCACTGTTTACAATCCCTATAGTTGTGCTGGGCATGGTGTAGGAGGAGATAAGAGCTCATAGAATTGGGGAGTTATGTGTGCCACCCCATGAATGGTATTAAGGAATACGATCCGTCATCCATGCAATTATAACATGTAATTAACGTGTAAAAGATATTTAGGGAGTAGTGAAATCTAAGTAAACACATTTTCTCCAATTACTGCTCACAACCTTAGTTTAATTAGCTTAATTTCATTTTTTGTATTTTATTTTGATTGCATCTTAGTATTGGGTTAGTTGAATAGCAACTAATTCCGCTCACTCTTCCAAAACCCGAGATTTTAATTTGCTTTCTAAAAAATATAAAAACACAAAAAGAATCATCCCTCACCTTTAGAACTAGTATTTAGGCTTTCTAATCCTAGCGACACTATTCCTAAGCTGAACGATCAATCCCCCGGTACTTGTCACTATACTATACTACAACGATCAGGTACACTGCCTGGTGGGGATTGTAAGCTTCTCGAGATCCCTCGAGAGGTAAAGCCTGTTGCGATTCCCATGCATCAAGTTTTTGGTGCCGCAGCCCGGGGAATAGTTATTGTCTAGGTTAGAATTTCTTTTTATTAGGTCTACTTGCTAGATTCCTTTCTAGTAAGATTTTATTTTTAGGTTCTCTTTAGTCTATCTATTTCTTTGTGTCTTTGTTCGTAAACTATTTTGATGGATAACAATAACATTGATCGTTTGATTCCTGTTATTCGTGTTTTTCGTCGTAGGATCTTCCAAATGCCCGCCCCACTTCCTTTAGTAGAAAATGAGAACCGACCTAACCTCTCACCCAACCACCACTTTGACAATAATTCTGAGCTAGAAGAGTCTGATCATGATGATGACCGTAGGGCTAGTCCTTTTTACTATTCAGACTCCGATGAGAATCTTGATGATGGTGACGTGATTAATGAGGATAGAATGGAAGAGGAAATAAAACCTCTTAGGTATGTCGACCCTAGAACTAGGATTGAGTGCGATAGTTCATTTAACATGCAATTCCCTTGTAAGATCGGATTTAAGAGCTTTAACGCCTATCTCAACTCATCTCTTCCAATGAACATAATCTCACGCAATGAATATAATAAAATCATGGTAAATGAGTTATAATACAAAGGAGAAAACATTATTGCTAGGGCAATACCATTGCATGTGTTTGTAGGAAGTTTGGTTTATCTTGTTGAGTTCATGGTTATGGAGAATTTAGGAGAATTTATTGATGATAAATTGACCCAAGTTGTGTTTGGAAGACCTTTCAAACGGTTGACCAACCTCGATGAAAAACTCCTAGAAGGGTTAATTACATTCTCGGATGGGAATGAAGATTTTGTTTATCAGATGCCCCGCACACACCCTAGGTTCAAGGACTTCTCCATGGAAAAGTGTAGTAGGTATCCGCCTATAGAAATGTTAAGTGAAAATGATAAGAGAAAAGGACTTAAGTATACTCATGAAAAGAATAAAAGATACTATCGCGGGTGCTTAGAGTTAGGAGATGATTATAAGAAAGATGAGGCGACTATTAGATGACTCACACTTGGTTATGTGAGCATAAGCGATACACGTTAACCCATGACCTTGAGTCTAGCTACAAGACTCGTAAATAAAGAAAAGCGCTTCTTGGGAGGCAACCCATGTTTTGTGTGATTTTATTTGTTTGTTTGTTATTTGCTTCCGTATGCATGTTTTATTTTTATTGTTGGTTGATCATGTTTCTAAACTAAATAGTAGAAACACTTTACTTTGTTGTTTTGGCCTAGTCTTAACTCCACCTAAAGGTATTTTTGCAAAAGATAAGTGTAAGGGGAAACCTCAAATATGTTTTTAAGAAACAAACCGATCATGATTCTCCACAATATTAAACGAACATGTATATTCGTATTTGTTAGAGTCAAATGCTTGTATTGAGTCATAATGAAGTTTTGCAGGATTTTCCAGGAAGTAGGACCAAGTTTTTCCAGAAATTTTCCGGAAACTTAACATAAGAATTTCTGCAGGTCCATTCTGACGGCGTCAGGGGTTTACTCTTGACGGCGTCAGGAGTTAAAATCTGGAAATTTTACCGGTTTTGTTTTTTCTAACGGAGTCTTATGGTTTTTGTGAATTATTAAGTTTTATAATCTCCAGGAGATCTGCAAACTTCATTCCACAAGCATTATATCTTATCTTGTTTTCTAAGATTTAGAAACTTATATAGAATGCCGCCGATTTTACGCGAGGTTGTCTTGTCTATGTTGTCAGGTTTTACAGGTTATGTATGACAAGAAGATGATTTATATTCTGGAAGGGAAGCTTTGATTGTTCGTTTTCTTGGAGGAAGATTTAACCTGGCCATCCTATTATCCATACCGAGCGAATCAGGGGAGTATTTGATTTCATTCTCTTTACTTTCTCACTTTTACATTCTTTACTTGAACATTGGGGACAATGTTCATCTTAAGTGTAAGGGGAGGGTAAAAAGATGATACCTTACATATGCACTTTCGCTTGAGTTTGTTTTGTTTGATAGTAGATGTGTAATAAAACTATGAGAAATACTTGTTAGTGCAATTTTAGCGCCAAATTTAAATTTTTTTTTACAACATTTAGGAGTGAAACTTTAGCCATAGCAAGCGTCTCATGGATAGGAGATTGTATTACTAGCACATAACCGTATATTCAGAAAAATTTTCCACCCAAATATGTGAGGTTCGCCTTTATATTTGATAGGAAAAGCATTCATTATTAGTGCTTATGAGTGTACCGGTAGCATTTAGATTCTAGAACTTGCGTTAGTGATGCATCCCGAGACCGCTAGTGAGACTACATTCGTGTGGTAGGATTTACTACATGATAAGAGGCATTAGGATTACCCTTGTGTTAAACCCGTATCATAATTACTTGACCATTTAAGTCATATTACTTGGCTAGTTAAGTCAACTAATTTTCAACATCTTGTGAACCGCCGCCTGGAAGCACGTCAACTGGTCATTTCATCTCATGAATCTTCACCTTTATAACACTTCAGAGACCAACACAAACTGAACTTCGGGACGAAGTTCCTTTTAGAGGGGAAGAATGTCACAACTCGTAATTTCATGTTCTGCTTCAAACGTCGAAATTCCAATTTTTATCTCGGAAAGTTACTATTCACTTTTACTATTCACAAAACACTATTCATGTCCTAAATTTTTATTTCATATTCTCGTAAGTTAAACTATTTTAATGATAATCCGAGAGTTTGACGCTCGTCGGGTCATTTCTGTAAAAATCACGAAGCCGTGTCCGAGATTTACATTCAGGTTTAAATGTCCTTCCGGCATTCCGATATGTCTGTAAAACAATATAAACTATAGAAATATGATTTTCTTCCATTTTACGACAATTCTAAAAGTTTTGAAATTTTACGTTTTCCAGTTCAGCGTTTTACGCGAATTCCGCGTTTTTAACCCGCGTTTCCAGTTTTAGCAGCGTTTAAGCAACCCGATGGAACATACCATTCATCTTATATTTTATTATGGAGTATTTTGACAAGTTTATTCATTCTTTCAAGTTTCATATTTTTACGATACCCGAATTTACGTTTCGCGGTTTAAAACTTTACGTTTTGCGATTAACGGAACCAAAACCGACTCCGTGAACTAGATTTTACCAAGCTTCTTACATACTCTTCCTATTTTTTTCACATGTGCCGCCCCCCCCCCCCCCCCCCATCCACATGCTTCTTCCACTTGATCACTTATTTACAAAAATGCCATTTAAACTAGATATTTACCAAAGTTATCAAATCAAACTTTGTATCCTCATTTTTTCTTAGCAATTTTGATCATTCTCTCTTTCTCCTCTCCATAAGCCACGACCAAACAATGAACACCATCAATCCACCATTGATTTTTGGAGATCAAGGCATTTTATTGTTCCTTTAATGATTCTTATTAGGGTTTTGAAATAAAAACTCAAGATTATTAAGTTTTCATCATCCAAATCCACTAATCATTGCTAAGTAAGTTTTCAAACTCTTTTTCATGATTTCTTCATGTTATCTTCATGATTATATAATTTCCATTCAAGATTTCATGCATATGCTAGCTTATACCACTTTATTTTATAAACTTTTAACTTATAAACCCTAGATATAGATTATATGGATAACCCTTGTTAGATCTAGTTGATTGGTGATGTTTAAGACCCCATGACACCTTGAGAAGGTGTATGGTAGGAATAGACTAGATTTGTGGTGATTGGAAGTGATTTGGGTGGATTAGAAACTAGTTTGGAACCTTATAATTGATTTTTAAACGTATATATATACCTACTGTCCTGAATTGTCAAATCCAGAAAACTCAGGGGTTTCCGGGTAACTTTGGGCTAAATATTTAGAAAATACTTTCAAAAACGAAGCCGTGGGCGAAAGAACGGATTAAAACGAGTTTATAACGAAGGAGATATGATTTTTTCAAGTTTAACGACGAAAACTATTTTCTGAAAATTGTACATGCTGTCCCACGATTTTCAATGGGCAATCTGAGGTGTAAAACTTGATCTAGCCATCCCAACTTATCAAAAATATATTAGTATGTTGTCCCACGATTTCGGGGATATAAAGAACGTAGAAAACAAGCTTATAACGACCAAGATATACACGTTTTAAAATCGGCGAAACTCTATTTATTTCCATCAGCTTTTTAGCGAAATATTACTAAGTATAGAAACAGTTTTTGTAAGACATCATGTTGAGAGCCAATTTACTCATTGATAAACTCATTTCTGGAAAATTTACATCATTGACAAAAAGTTAGTTCACCCAGCCTAGTTTTCAAAACATCCAGCCGTTTGTCAAAAGTATTTATAACGAACAACTTATGGACTTCCAAACTTTCCCAAAAACTGCCCAGAATCTGCCAAAACAGCCCAAATACCTCACTTGACGGCTAATTATCTTTATGATCGAGACCTGTATGGACAAACTTCACTTCTGTGACTTTTTAGATATGGTGAAAATCTTCTCAAAACTACCGAGCTTCTTTCCTAACTCTTAATATTCACTATTTCACGACTAGTTTTACGAGACCATTTTGTCACTAATAGAAATAATACTTCTACGTACTAAATTCTAGATTTTCTAGAAATATTAACCAAGTACCCAATTTTATAACTAATGAAGTATTAGTGATTACAACTATATTTTCTTCACTACAAGGCATTATTTCAAGGATTACAACCCGAGGATTTCAACACGAACATTGATACATACGATATATATATATATATATATATATATATATATATATATATATATATATATATATATATATATATATATATATATAGCAACTAGCTTTATTTTTCTAATAGCCATATTTTTCCTAAGTCTTGGAAAGTATATTATTTTGATAACAACAAGTATTTTTTTCAAGTTAAGAGTGGTATAGGAAACATGTGCATGGACATTCATAACATCATTTCATGATCTAAAGTAGATCGTTCATCATTCATATTAGGTTGCGGTTTGAGATCGAACCTCATTTCTGTGTATCCACTTTATCATCGTAGCTATCGCATCAGGTGAGTCATAGCCCATACTCTTTTAAATTGTTTTGTTAACTTTTTGGGGGAGAATACATGCTCGTTTTTACATGAATTACTACTTGACCTTTTGAACTTGACTTAAACTTTTGAACTTAATGTACCGTACGTACTATGACCTAAAGTCTCACCTTATTGGTGGAGCGTGCTAAGTCTCCCTTGTTTGGAGCGTTCTTAACCCTAAAGTCTCACCTTATTGGTGGAGCGTGCTAAGTCTCCCTTGTTTGGAGCGTTCTTAATCGTATATAATAGTTGTATGATGTACTGTTCGTACATTCGCATTGTTCGACACCTATTAGTAGTATGGATAGCGCTATTAGAGGTCGGCCAACCTCTCGTCCACCATGTTACGGGACGCATATTATTTAATTAGGGGCTTTGCATGGCATACATTATTATATAGGTGGTGCTTATATTGTGACTTATTATGACCGCGGGTACTTGACTACTAAACATGCAACTATATTTTAGCAGTGGGTTGTGAACACACAGGTTACAAGTCTCTTATGGCGGGACTTGTAACTGAGTGGATTTACGATGCCTTTGCTGTGTGATCACTTTTCTATATACTTTATTTGTTAAACAAACTCTATGAACTCACCAACCTCGTGTTGACACTTTAGCATGTATTTTCAGGTTTTAAGCAATGGCACACTACAGGAGGTTTTGGCAGGGCATGGCATGGTCATAGAAGACTCTGATATTCTTATGGGGACCGTTTTAAACTACTTTAAGGGCCTACTTCCGCATTACTTTTAACGATGTAAATTCATACTTTTGGTTAAACAATTTTATTTTAAATGATTCAAGTGCAAACCATTTTTGAACTAGTGTTGTGATATCAATTGAGTTACACCCCAGCTACATGTATGCTTCCGCTGGACCTGATTTTGGGGGTGTGACACCAAACAATTTCAAATGTGGGTGTCTATTTGCCTGACTCTGTTTTCTCCCATGGCCAGCTTTATGTGGCATTGTCTAGAGTGATTTCCCGTAGAACAACAAAGGTATTGGTTAATCCAGTAAAAGAGTTCCCTCAAGCAGGAATCTACACCTCGAATGTCGTTTATCAAGAAGTTTTACGCGAAGAGTAACGTGTGTTGTTAGTTTTTATTTCATAACTGATGTAATGTTTTACTTTCAATTTCATTAAATGTTTTTATATGTTGTTTGATAGATGTTAAGAATTTTTTCTATACTTTAGTTATCGTGTAGTACAACCGTTTGCAATTATATTCTAATCGGTTCACGTTCTATTTTGAACTCTACACAAAACACTCACCACAATATCACAAATCGTTAATTATCTGCCGCTAGGAATTCCGTTGCTATGCACGGGTACTCGCCTAGTATAACCATAAATGGACTATGTGTTTAGCGTTTTCTTTATTCTATCGCTTAGAAAAATTATTTAAATTAATAGACGAGAAATAATGTTTAGCAAAAGTAGCTGTGAGCTGTGAGTAGTAGCCACAGCTCACTGGTTACCGCTCACAGCTTCATAAAGAAACAATGGAAAAATGAGCTTTCCTAATAAATAACAAAGCTCACAGCTCTCATGCTAAACGAACACTAAAAATCAAAAGCTCATTGTTCACAGCTCATTGCACCAAAAACCTCCAAAAAGCTTTGCGCTAAACATAGCCATCATCAATAATTCAATTTCTCTTTTTTCTGTGTACCAAATATACTTTTGAAACTACTTTAAATGTGTGAAATTTCCTAAATTTAATTAATAAATTATGAAATGATTAAGTTATCAATTAAACTAGTTTATTAGGTAATGTATGCACATAATTATTTTGCTAAATTGCAAAAATGGTCATTAAAGTATCACGAAATTGTAAAAATGAGACCGAGTCATAAAGGCGTGCAAATTTGCCACTAACGTTACATAATAGTGCAAAATAGCCACCGAGAGCTAATTTCCATTAGTTTCCTCGTTAAGTGCCACGTCACTGAGGGTATTATAGTCATTTCGTTGCTTTACATAGCACTGTTACTTTAGGGACCAAATTTGCAATTTAAGTTTTATCTTTATTTCACACCCACCACCACCACCACTCTCTACCGTCGCCATCACCACTACCACCTTCTACCACCACATAACCAACACCACCACCCTCTACCGCCACCATCACCACCACCCTCTACCACTACACAACTAACACTACCACCCTCTACCGCTGCCACCACCCTCTACCACCACCCCCATGCTTCTCATCAGTAAGAGCACTTATAGCTAGCCACCCGAATCATGAATACCTTCAATTACTGTGTGTCATGAAAGCATGCCCCTGTAGGTTGTAGCATTCAACGATTCAGTAACTGCTTCTTCAAGCGATTTAGCTCTTCATTGTTACTCTCATTGGCTATGGTTGCTAATGCCGATGGTGATATCCTGAAACATACCATAGCAAACTTTCTAGGAACCACAACTTTAATTTTGTTGTTAGCTTACAAAAGTGTTTCAAAAGTTTAGCCATTTTCACAGGTTTTCACTTAAACTCTCTTATCCAACTTACTCCATAGCTTCTCTTAACCATTCATAACTTAATAGCATGGAAAAATACCACTAAGAGGCTTAGAGCAATCTGCCAGTCTTTGTAGTCCACCACTTGCTTTGACACTCTTTCTTTATTTTTCAGAAGTTCAAATTCTGTAAAGAGAGTTTATGCAATGTCATTTCAATGTTTAACCCAAAGACAACAACAATCTAAAGATTCCTGGAACCCTTTGTGAGGGTTGAAACCAAAGGAGCTTGCACCTTCAACACCATCATAAAAGGGTATATACATGCAGTACCCGAATTAGTAGTATCGACCCGACTAAACAGTATCGACATAAACCCACATATCAAATATCTTTGCAACCTCACAAAATGTTCCCAGTGGATCCATTAATTGCTGTTACTTTCTACCCTAAGGCATAAGTATAATGGGACTAAACCTTCTTTGATGTGTGATTCATTAGTTCGTAATAATGCATAGGACAGGGTGATAACTTGAAATATGTGAACTTGGTTGTTGGAACAACCCGAATAGTATTTGCGTTGATCCCAACAACTGCATACTTTTTGGAGAGAAAAGTGTGTTTGATCCAAGCAATAAACAACAAGATTTCCTAAGAGCCTGCCTCCTGTAGTCCCAATTTGATATGTTCTTGAGCAACATTCAATGTGCATACAAAGCTTTCACATGTACTTCCATGTATCATACTCCCAATCACAACATTGCAAGAAAATGAGAAAGATATAAGAAGTTGAAGAAGCTCTAAAAGCCATTTCATGACAACCATCTCAAGCTCGGTGGCAGCAAGAGAGGCCAACCAGTTATTCCTGATTGTGTTAAAGCCTGCAAGATTAAGCATTTCACCTTGTAGGTTACGATACTTCCATCGGATTGGGAATAACCGAGTAAACCAGGACTTTGCTAATGTGTTATATGGGGAATTATATTTTTCTGCACGCGTTTTCACATGGTTTCAATAGGTTCAGGTTGCATTGGTGCCGATTCAGGCATAGTTTTTGTGAGATAAGCTGGTTGAACTTGGCTACAAACAGGATATTTTTCGACATTTGAGTGTTGATCGGCAAAGATGTTGGTTATATTACTATTACAGGTTGCCATTTTATTGGAAAGAAGGTTAAATTTTTCAAGTCCTCTATACTTAGGATTGATAATAAGGGTTTTATAGTTAACAAAAATGAATACTTCAAAGTGATGTTTTGTTTCTTTTTAGTAGTAGAGAAAAGTACTCGTATCCAAATTCTGAATACCATATAATCTCATCTGTCTATCTACAAACGGGTTCTTGTTCCTTCTTTAGCAGCGTTTTTAGTTTAATAACGAACAGCCACGTAGATAGCTTCCTTAACTTAAAGCAGCCTTTAATTTAAGGAGGAGTGGTGGTGGTAGAGGGTGGTGGCGGCGGTAGAGGGTGGTGGTGTTAGTTGTGTGGTGGTAGAGGGTAGTGGTGTTGGTTGTGTGGTGGTGGCGGTGGTAGAGAGTGGTGGTGGGTGTGAAATAAAGATAAAACTTAAATTGCAAATTTAGTCCCTAAAGTAACAATGCTATATAAAGCAACGAAATAACTATAATACCCTCAGTGACGTGACACTTAACGAGGAAACTAACAGAAATTAGCTATCGGTGGCTATTTTGCACTTTTACGTAACGTTAGTGGCAAATTTGCACGCCTTTATGACTCGGTCCCATTTTTGCAATTTCGTGATACTTTAGTGACCATTTTTGCAATTTACCCATTTTTGCCAAGAAAAGAAAAAAGCAATTTACCCTTTTTTGCCAAGAAAAGAAAGTGAAAAGAAAAAAGCAAAAATGGTCATTAAAGTATCACGAAATCGAAAAAATGGGACCGAGACAAAAAGTCACACAAAAAAGCCACTAACGTTACTCAAATTTGCAAAAAAACCACCGAGAGCCCTTTTCCGTTAGTTTTCCAGTTAAGTGCCTAGTCATCGAGGGTAGTATTATCTTTTTACTGTTCATCATCTTCCCCATTGCAAAAAAACCACCCTCTACCGCCACCACCACCCTTGCCCTCCCTAAACACTATTCATCATCTTCCCCATTGCAAATGAAAACTTAACTTCCTAAAACACTATTCATCATCTTCCACGCACAAAATCCCACTAACAAAATCCCACAATCAAATGAAAGCCACATGGCATCACGTCGTTCATCTTCATTACATTCTGAAAAAAGTAGAAGTGGTTCCGATTCAGCAAGCTGTAGGATAATCTTTCAACATATATGGAACCAAATGCAATCAAATACCGACGTTGTGTGCTACTGTTGTTTTCATCTCGTTTTCTTTGGAACTTTAGCCTGCTTTCAATGGTGTATCTCGCATCTCTCTTCTTCTATGCTCTTTGCGTCAACACCGGACCTACTTATATCTTTTGGGTTCTAATGTTGATCTACACGGAATTATATATTTTAGTTCAGTATATGTATCAGATCATCATCCAACATTGTGGGACTACTATCAAATGGGCGTCACTACCGGAATCAGGGTTTCCTAATAAAAGAATAACGTCGTCGTTTGTTGTCAGTTTATTGCCATTTTTTTTTAGTTTATCTATTTACACTCATTCAAAGCTCTATTACTGCTAAAGACAGTGAATGGATATTCTCAACCGATTTCAGCACGCTCACAGGAAATATCGTTAATCCTAGAGAAGTTCTCTTTAGTTCAAGTTGGGGATAAAATGCACAAAAGATGCTTCATCTTGCATCAAATATCGCTAAACTGATAACCGGAAACTGTCTCAGATAATGGAAATCATTAACACAAGCAGCAGAGTCTCCCCTTATTTTATACAATTATCCTTAGATGTTCATTCATGGCCCGATTATGGGATCCAACCAGCAAGAGTTGAATCTGGAGTAAACGAACTTCTTAGATATGTTCATAATTCTCGATGCAAGGAGTCAGATCTTCCAATTTGCCCATGTGCGAGTACTGTTCAAGTTCGTAGTATTGAAAAGAGTAAAGATAGTCCAAATGTGGCATTGACGGTTTTTGAAGTGACATATGTGTCACCAAGAGACGAATGTAGTTTAGCAGAAAGATACAAGTCCTTGACTCTCGCTGCTGATGTGGCAAAGGAGATAACAGAAGATCAAGATGAAAATATTTATAAACAAGTTGAATTTCCGTCATTGACTCTCGCCCCTAATTTGATTTTGATTCAGTTGGTTAGTGGGATTTTATGTGTGGAAGATGATGAATAGTGTTTTAGGAAGTTAAGTTTGCAATGGGGAAGATGATGACTAGTGTTTAGGGAGGGCAAGGGTGGTGGTGGTGGCAGTAGAGGGTGGTTTTTTTGCAATGCGGAAGATGATAAACAGTAAAAGACAATACTACCCTCGATGACTAGACACTTAACGAGAAAACTACCGGAAAAGGGCTCTCGGTGGTTTTTTTTGCAAATTTGCATAACGTTAGTGGCTTTTTTTGCGTGACTTTTTGTCTCAGTCCCATTTCTGCAATTTCATGATACTTTAGGTACCATTTTTGCATTTACCCTTAAAATTATGATGTTGAGGTAGTCTTTAAAGTTAGGCTAGCATTTAATAGTCACACTAGAGGGACAATAATGTCTTTTGGACTAAAATAAAGTACTAGTAGTACATAACAATAGGGCAATTAAGTCATTTTATCAATGGGGCAAGTTGTTTGGACCTCCATAAAAAGGGTTTCCAATCATTGCATGCATCGCCGGTTTGTACGGTATGCATCGCGGGTTTTACAGTTTGACCAAACCCTCCTGAAATGACAATACAAGAAATAAATAAACCTTATAATGAGAAAAAGCCTACAAAGAAAAACTAATAAGTGTCACAAGAGTACAAGCCAAGATCATTTGGTACATGATGTACTAAAAAGTTGGTGAAAAAGAGAGAATAATCTTTTCTTTTAACCTTGCGTTAGTAAAGCTTTCTCATTTCTATTCATTTCATTTGAATATGTGAAAACACGAGTGAAATAAGCGAGTATAGTTTCGGATTCCTTCATTTAGATTTTTTCGAACTAACCTCTAAGAGTTTGTAGGCGTACCCTTTTCACTTTATCAAATTATTTGAAATCATTTCAAGGATCTGCCATGCTTCTTTAAAAGTGGTTGAATTTGCAACGTAAACATTGTATCATCAAGACATTGATAGATGATTGTGTGAGCACTCTTATCCTTCATTGGCAACTCCACTGCGGCACTCAATGTACTTGCATATTCAACTTTTTCAAGACCTTTCTTGACTATCTTCCTTATATCAAACGAGCTGAGTCACGTCTTCATCCAAATGCGCTAACTACAAATGGTTGTGTTTAGTGAGACGAGGAAATTGCAATGCATTCATCATGCTTGACATCCTGATCTCATGCTCAATCTTACAATGCTTGGCATTCATCATCTATATATACTTGTTTATGAAAGATTCTAGATCAAGATTTTTTCAATGAATCTCTACTTTGTTTTAATAAACAGTTCTACCACAACTAGTGAACTAGATACTCCTGGGCATCATTTGCTATAATCTTCTTAACACCTCTACCGCTCTACACATACTTTTTATAAAATTCTCTAGACTATGTGATGGGCTTGGACTTGATAATCTTAATGGATTGGATCACGTTACATACTTTTGCTAAATAGTTCTACCACAACTAGATACTCATGGTCATCATTTGCTATAATCTTTTTAACACCTCTACACATACTTCTTACAAAATTCTCTAGACTCCGTGATGGGCTTGGACTTGATAATTTTAATGGAGTGGATTTACATTAAGTTTCGTTGATTGCTCCGTACGAATTTACAATGGAAAAACTCCTGTTCGTTGTAAGATCACTGAAGGAGGTCATCAATTTGGAGAGTTTGCTTCTACACGGAAACGCTAGGAACAAAGATACCATACCAACGAGTCATAATCCGTATAAAAACAAATACGCATATGTTAGATAAAGAAAATTACTTTTCGAGAACGGAAAAAAAACAAGGTTATCGTCTTATTTCATTCTATTGCTCTATACGATCTGCTTCAAGCCTTCAAGTAATTCTTAACCATTTTGAATTTGGCCCAATAAAAGTTAACTATTTATCCTAGTCATTTGTTTACTACTTTACTTATACTAATAAAAAGGGTGTTTCTTTTTTGTGTTAATGAGTTTTAATGGGAGATAGTGGTGAGGCCACATATATAATTTGTTTCTTTTTCTGTTAAATGGTTTATATGAGGAGAGTAAGAAAAGGGTACTCCTCCCCATTAAAACTTATTAACAAAAAGGGGTTCACCCACTTAATCTTAAAAAAAAAAAAAAAAAAAAAAAAAAAAAAAAAAGCCCAAAGTTAAGTTAGTATAGAGTAAAGGAGAATAGACATTGCCATTAACCGGAAACCTAACAGAAAATAAGAACTTATAATATATAAATATGGTTCCAATGCATCTAAGTTAACTTCATGACAATTTTCACATAATCAAACTTTAGATATATATACTAATTCAACTTAAGACCAAACAAAGATCAGGAATAGATTGCATATTTGTGTTTAACGAATAACATGAGTTGAATAAGACATACTACTAATTGGCAAACGATATTGATCAAGAAGATTGCGGACAAAGTATTGGTCAAAGCAAAAATGAATAAAAGAGTGGGTACAGCCTAGTAAAGGAAAATACAAGAAATTTCATTCGGCAATTTAGGATTTTCTAGTTGTGTGTACGCATAAACATATAACCATTTTCACAAGTTAACATCATCGTTAAACTCAGAGCACCAATGAGTTAGGAGTGTAGTAGCACTTTGACAAAAATAACAAACTTGAAAAACTATTCAAAAAGTCTATCTCCTTAATTTGATCGGTATAGATGAATACCCAATACCCCAGTATTCGTTCTCGTGCACTTTGATAAGGTCATTGAGTGTTAATTATCTCAAAAAAGTATCTGAATAAAAGTATGTGGATACTCAGTTTGAAAAGCTATTTATACCTTACCAAGACGGCAAGACGTATGTGTACTACTTACGGACATTTGTGACTCTTTCCACTATGCAAATAACCATTTTATGAACTAGCTAGTTGTTGATCAAACACCCACAACATCTAAGTACGTGCTATTTTACAGACAACATCGACTTATTCGACCGTGATATTTGATATTATACAGTTATCTAGCCCACAAACATCCATGTAAAATACCACAAACGCTAGTGATGCGCCGTTGGCAATTTGTTATACTTCATGTATATAAGATTATCAAATTCAAATGTAAAAATGCAGTTAGAAGTAGTCCTCAAAATAGTTCCTCGCTTAAGCTGAAAATGTTACCTAACGACCCAGTTTAAAGAAAGAATAACAGAACATTATAAACAAGTTTGTTATGTATGATAGCAGCCGTAAGCCGTTAATTTGTTGATTACAAAATTTGGAGAGATGGATAGTACATGTATACGTATAGAATCCCAAAAACACCTTTATAATCACAAACAAACAATCATCTGAATTTGATTAATTAATTTTGACACCTTATTAAGATATCCATGTGACAATTGCGCTATTCAGTGTGTTTTAATTACATTTTGAGTTACTAAACAGATGGACAAAAAGATGAGTATGTTCGAAGAGACTTTTTATGATGAATATCCAAATTAAACTAATAAAACTGGAAGTTGTGAACTTGCAAATTATGCAATAATCACTGACATCCAATTGGCTTTCACACATAAAAAACAACCAAAAGTTTCATAAAGCCTATAATTGATCGATAAATAGTTTACCACTGCCTCAGGAAGTCGTTTAGAAATTAGCTAAGAACATTTTTGTCATGTCACCTTGACGTTTTACGTATTCTAAAAAATTACTGTATTAATTAAAACGAGGCCATCACCATCGCTGGCCACAACTTTTATCATCTTTGTCACCATTCTCCAACATTATCGCTAAACCAACGACAAACTATACAAATTTCCGTGAATTTATAATCAAGTACGTGTTTGTTCTTGTCCTCAATTATCAATACTGTGATACATGGCTGATTCGGTAAATGTCTATTGTTCAAGACAAAATCATCACCAAATTGAAAACTATCTATAATCAAGTACAATAATGCATCAACAGTTATGGCTGAACACAAACACACCAAAAACTGGCACATCAGAAATTAGGAAACGTCAAAAGTTGTTTGCCAAACCAAGGATCGCATACTTATAGAGTGACAGGTCTCAACCAACGCTAATAGATTTTCTTAATTGGAAATATTATTCCGCTCGTGATGGGAACGAGCCATTGATTTTATCCAGAAGCGACTAACTTTTTGATTAGTTTGAATTTCAATTGAGAACAACTTTCTTAAGAATAAGGCAAGCTTTCATGTGGATAACTCTTAGCCTAAAGAAAAATATCTAGCTTATTGAGTAATTCACGTTAATGAACTTATGACTCATTCAAAGACTAATCCAATTTAAGTTAACTTATGACCAATTCAACACTCATCACATGCATAATGAGGCTACTTCTTAGTAGCAAAATAATTATCCTGCGCCGCACTTTTAGTAGCCAAACACCCCAGATTTCTGCACACCTTCTAGGTGTACCTCGCAAGCACAATCCACGATAGTAAAGAGGCCAATTATTATAGACAGATAAAAAAAAAAAAAAAAAAAAAAAAAAAAAAAAAAAAAAACGATTACAGATTGGCAAATTTTTCTGTGGAGGCATAACTCTCTTTGCAGAAAGTTTTGGTCAATGCAAGCATTAACCTCTTAAGTCTGATGGGCCCGAATGCAAATTGGTTTGGCGACCTGTTGGTTCGTTGACGAGGAAACTTCCGTGCTATTACGCATTAACCAAAAATGATAGTAATAGATGAATGAGACGTATAGTTAACCTTTCCAATCCAGTGATAGAAAGTTTTGAAATTCATCTAATCTACTAAAATGAATAAATTAATGAGTATAACATTGCGCTGTTATACTCATATCATAACAAAAATAAGTAACTAGGTAAGAAGTTGTTTGTTAAATTAAGTGGTTCGAAGACATATCTATTTTAGCCGGATAATTAGTTTTTGTAAAACTCTCAATAAGAGGAAACAAAGGTTTGAGCCCACTTACTAAGTGAAAAATAAACACCCCTAAATATATACATTACCTGCCGGCTAACACAACTAAACGTAATTAACAATCACATTGTTCAACCTCCAACTACATATACATTTGTCAAACAATTTACTCAGTACCATTATTATAAAATGGACGTCTTAACATTTCATATAGTCTCATTGACTTACCATTGACTTCACAAATTATCAAAAGCAAAGAAACTGGCATATTAATCGGACGGCTGCCGGCCATTTCATCAAGTTAAGTTAAAAATATGATATGTCACTTTCTAAAAATAGACATAAGAAACCAATAATGTCCAGATGTTGCTCGATCCAGTGGAGAATAAGTTTGTTAAATTAGCGATAAATACTTTCTTACATTGTCTAATTATCAACAGTTCAACACCAAGACGGCACAAGAGAATCATTGCATTTTCCAGATATATTAGTATAGGTTTTATCTGATATTGTTCAAGTTGCGAGTTGTCTTTTTTTGAACGTATACTTGATGACAAAACTAGATTGTCTCATACGTAATTTGTAAACTAGTAGATAACAGTACTATGTTGCTACCGTAGCAACAAGTCGAGACAAGATGACCAGGAGTAGTATGGAATACTATGGATGGTTTATATGGGGCACGCATGTCGTTTTGTATGCCGTAAATATTGATTAGTGTACATTAGGTGTGACAATTTTCGATAAAACACAAAATACAATCCGAGACCGACATGAAATAAATAAGTTTGGGTTGCGCACAAATGGGTTTGGGTAAAAATCAAGTCTACTCGCCTAACCAGTTCAATAAATGGGTCTAGTTTGGGCTGAGTAGATGTTAAACAAGTCGATCTCTCAACCCATTTAACTTTTTACACCTTCAAAAGTAAAAATCATAAATATTGAAGATCAAAGATTATAAACGGAAGTTTTAAATGTGAAGTAAGTTGGTGAATAATTAATTGAGTTTGTGTTTCAAAATTGAATTTTCACATAATTTTATGTTTAGTTTTGTATACTTTTTTATTTTATTTTAGTTATCTAATTGAAACTAGTTAACCTTTAACACATCAATCTATCATTCCACTTGGCATATTTGGTTTAACGGGTTACATGGGAGATAAACAAGTTACACATCTTATACATGTGCGGGTTATGGTTGATATACTTGAAACGATTAATAAATGGCTAATGATTTGCACACTCACAAAAGTTATTTGCACACTCAAGGTACAAGCAGTTAAAGCACAGTTTTTAACACCGTACAAGTAATTAATGCACAGATGGAGTGTCCCAATCAATTTTCAAAGTGTGCAAATCAATTCCCTTAATAAATAGGTTGCATTTTGATTGAGGTAACGCTGACTCACTAACATGAATAGGTTGTGTTTGAATTGCTTTTTTTGCATTTATTTACTTATTTTAGTTGACATATAATTACCATCTTTAAGCTGAAATTATACTTTCAAAATGTGTTATAACACAAATATCCTTTTAGCAAAATATGGTATAAGTGTTTTCCGATGAAAATATTTCAAGATGCTATATTCTAACTATTTTCAAGTAGACCTGAATTGGCAGACGGCTAAATTGTAAAGTTGGTTTATTTATATGCATGTGGCTATCTTTAGTGAGTTCATACGCTGTGTTCTAAGAATTATTTAAAGGAGAAAGAAAATGATTTGGAAAGAAAATGAAGTTTATTTGTGTTCTTGAGATTTTTTAAGAAAAGAAGAGAAGAGAAAGAAAGATATAAGACTATTTTGGCTCCCAAATTTTTTCCCACTTTTGGGATGCTTGTGTTTCTCTCCTCTTCTCTTTACTTTTTTTCTTTTCTTCCCTCAAAAATCACAGCATGGTATGTCATTAGTTTAGATCTAACCAATTTAATGAATTAATCCTAAAGTTTCACATCTAACCGGTGCTAGTTTTTTTTTTTTTTTTTTTTTTTTTTTTTTTTTTTTTTTTTTTTTTTGGCAAAGCAGAAGATATATAAATAAATGAAGCTTCAACAATGTTGAAGTAAAAATTACAAAATTTGACCACAAAAACTAACTCAACAACAATATTAACTACACTTTGCAACTAACTAAACAACCGATGCTAATTGATGCGAGTTTCTTTTAAAAGAAAAGGACTAAAGTAAAATTCATTATGTGTATTCTCTCAATTCCAAAAAGAAAAAAGCAACTAGATCCAGAATGAGTTGTCGACCATAAAAAAACATTTGATTGGTAAGTAGGTACCGGTGCTTATCTCTTTGCCTTGTTTAACACCATAGTACATGTTTAAAATGATTAAATGTTTATAATTATAAAATATATTAGTTCATTAAATGTTAATTTTGTAATAATGTAAGTAACCATAACCCATTATGGCTATGGTTAGCAAATCTGTATTTTGAAAAAAAAAATTTATTATAAACTTAAGTTAAAGCAATATATAATATTAGTTTTAGCACCAAGAATTAGGATCAGATAAGACGTAATATTGGAATAAAAAAAAAGTAACAATAATCGTACATCTGACTATTTAAGATGCACCGATTTAAATTAAATGCATCCATATTATCTTAGGTGCATCATAATATGTTTTTTAGATTTTAATTAGATACATATACTTATATGAGATGCATTTTACGATGTCTTTTTTATTTTGTTCATCTACATGTGATTGAATCATAAAAATCAATTTGTGTCATTTCACTTCAAAGTAACTTTCGAAACTCAAGTGGTGCATCTAAATGAATAGAGATGCATCTAATTTAAGTTATTACATCTCAAATGTGTTGTTATAATTACTTCTTATCACTTTTTATTTTAATTTATTTTTTTTTACTGTCCCTTAGCACCAAAACCCATTTAATAATACTATTTGGCCATTGATTAGTGCTTTTAAATTGTTAAATTGTAAATTGTAATAGTTATCTTGCAATGAAGTTCAATTGTGGACCTACTTCAATTTGTTTTCACATAAATACACTCTAAAGGGTAAAGACCCATATAGTCATGTGATGAAAAATAAATGCCACCAATAAGGGGCGGAGGTAGACATTGGCTACTTGTGCCACGTGTCACACGTGATCTCTTGGGATGAAGTGTAATCAAAGACATGATATGAGAGAAGATGGTGGATAGGAGATATTGGGTGAGGCTGGAGATGGTGGCCGGGAACCATTTTTTTCAGGAGTGAGAGGTTAGAAATAAGTTGGAAAACGATAGCAAATAATCACTAGAACTCTAAGTAGGCAAATTTTTTGTGGTTCGTATTTTTCTTGAGAGAAAAGGGTGAATTCGGAGATACAGTACTGTGTTTCTTTGGTTCAAAGAAAAGAAAAAAAGAAAAAATAAAAAGATACGTGGGACATTAGTCTGATGGATAAGGTGCATGTGTATGAGTGCATCTCAAAAAGACTCCTTTCCAAAGAAAAGTTTTTTACTTTTGAATTATTAAAATTCAGTAATAACAAAAGTGTATATGATAGCACGGATGAATTACAACTAGATTTAAAAGTTTTATTTTTGAACTTTAGAGGTATTTTAGAAACTAAAACGTAATTTTAAATTCCTAAAAAAGTGAGAGGTATGGTGGCGCCGTAACCTCGTGCCATCCCACTAGTCAAAAACCAGCGACGGCGCACGGTTATCAGGGTGATGCTATGGTGACCAGCCCACGTGGTAGGTTTTTTTTTTGGTTATTAAAATAGAAAAATAAATGTTTTGTGTGTATTAGCACAGGAAGGATAAGATTGCATTTATTATTATTATTATTATTAGACAACAATGTTTATGTGTGTTTCTGCAGCAGGAAGAAGACGACGTTCCCCCCCCCCCCCCCCCCCCTAATTGGACTTGGTGTGTTTGGGCTAGTAAAAGAGTAACACTTTCTTATATAAGTTCAACTTCTTTTTTTATAAAAATTATTAAATTGCAATTTTTTTTCTTAATTATATTTTTGTTTTATATAATTTGTATTTTTATTTAATAAATAAAAATATATTTTGTTAAAATAATTGAAAAAAAAAATCCAACGCCACCACATTTTCTGATGTCAGAGGTAATGGCCAGAATATGTTGCCATAGAAAGTTTTGCTGACGTGACATCACTTTTTGGCTACGACACCACCTTTATGACACGAGGGTATCCACCGCTCTAAACATTTATGTTAAATGATTCTTTAACAAACGGAAATGTTTAGTTCATTAGAAACTGTTTTGCATGAAACAAACAATTAACATGTAACCCATCACATAACATCGCTCAATTTATTCACTAAATGGTATAAGCCTTTTTAACACCGCAGCAACGGGGCGGCTCCTATCTTTTCCTTGTTATGAACATTTTTTTATAAACATTGAACCAACAATTAAACTGATAAAACTAGTAGAGTATTTGATTTTAAATTTTAGTTTCACACGGATCACAAGTTAATACATCAAGTTTGTACACGAATCTAATTTGGAACATCACACTTTTTATTTTATGTTAGTAACGATTTTTTTTTTAAATTATTATTTATTTTTTTTACCCTTTCGGAATATCCAATTTACCGATGATAGGCAAATTACATATTTAACTCTACTAATGATCAACGAGCTATAAATCTTGCCATTGAGCAAAGCGAGCCAAAATTGTGCCACGCAGCCATTTGCGTCCATTGATACAAAGATGCAAAAAAAAAAAAAACTGTTTAGAACCAGTCTCAAGGTCCAAAATAGGAAATGTTACAATTGCCAAACAAACATTTAATTTAATTATATCAGTTTAAGTAATTTATAAATTATAATAAAGAATAAAACGAAAACTGGAATTTTACCTTAAAAAAGTTGTTACAAGACACAAAAGATGTGTGTTACTCCTCATTTTACTTGTAAAACAGAACATCTCTTTTTCATTTGTTTAAAACTGTGTCAGATTTATACAATTTAAATTCCAAATTTGTTACATTTTTTTTTAATCTTTACACATTTGAAATTTCATTTGTGGTATTGATCCAATACAGGATCAACTTCAAATCCAACGGCAAAAGCTATTTAATATTTATCAACCATTTAGCCCAAGATTCGAATCTCATTTTTGTCAAAGGATTGTTGGTACCATTTTTTGATAATCACTATCAGAATCTTGAATTTGATGTTGACAACATAATTGTCTTCTTTGTATTGTCTTTGCATTCATAGTTTTTGTCAAACCTTTCAATTTTTAAATTTCTATATCACTATAAAAACATCAGAAATACATTGACAAACACACATTTTCACATTCATATCCACTCCTCACTCCAAACCAAACCAAACCAACAAACATGGTTGAGAAACATGATCATGAAACAGGATCACCTGTCGAAACAAACGTTAACAAATCTGTTTTTCGATATAACTCGCCTTTTGTACAAGTCGGGCTAATCGGTTTAGTATGTTTTTGTTGTCCTGGTATGTTTAATGCCTTATCTGGCATGGGTGGTGGTGGACAACTTGATCACACAGCTGCAAACAACGCAAACACGGCCTTATACACGACTTTCGCTATTTTCGGCATCCTTGGAGGTGGTATTTACAACATCCTAGGACCACGTCTCACGTTGTTTGCAGGCTGCAGCACTTATATACTTTACGCGGGTTCTTTTCTTTATTACAACCATCATGAGAAACAAGAATTCGTGGTATTCGCTGGGGCGTTACTAGGTGTTGGTGCTGGTCTGCTCTGGGCTGGGCAGGGTGCTATCATGACGTCCTACCCGCCTGCTCATCGTAAAGGTATTTATATATCCATGTTCTGGAGTATATTTAACATGGGTGGTGTTATTGGTGGTTTGATTCCTTTTATTATGAATTATAATCGTGAAACTGCGAGTTCTGTTAATGATGGGACGTATATTGGATTTATGGTTTTTATGACTATTGGGACGATACTAGCGTTGACTATTTTGCATCCTAGTAAAGTTATTCGTAATGATGGGTCTAAATGTACGGATATTAAATATTCAAATGTTGTGACGGAATCTGTTGCAATTGCTAAACTTTTTACGGACTGGAAGATGTTGTTGATCGTGCCTGCAGCGTGGGCGAGTAATTTTTTCTATAGTTATCAGTTTAATAATGTGAATGGGGCTTTATTTACTTTGAGAACAAGAGGGCTGAATAATGTGTTTTATTGGGGAGCTCAGATGATTGGGTCTGTTATGATTGGTTATATTATGGATTTTAGTTTTAAGAGCCGGAAGAAGAGGGGTTTGGCTGGTATTGCCGTTGTGGCTGTGCTTGGGACCGGTATTTGGATTGGTGGGCTTTTTAATCAGAGGGGTTATAATTATCATGATGTGCTGAATAAAACTGTTAGAATTCTTGATTTTAAGAAAGATGGTACTGATTTCGCTGGGCCGTTTGTGCTTTACTTTAGTTATGGTTTGTTAGATGCTATGTTTCAGAGTATGGTATATTGGGTTATCGGCGGTTTAGCTGATGATTCTGTCATCCTTAGCAGGTATGTACACTAAAACTGCTTCTCTGGTTCTTATTGTGTGTGGATAGATCACATAATGAGTTTTGAGAGCGTTTGGGATTGCTTTTCGAAACTGGTTATCCGAATTAGCAGTTTTGATAAGCAATCCCACACGCCCCCTTATTTTGTTTTTGTGTCTATTAATTAATACAATATTATGATGTATTAGATATGTTGGATTCTACAAGGGGGTGCAAAGTGCTGGGGGAGCAGTGGCGTGGCAAATCGATACACATCATGTGCCTTACATGAATCAGTTGATAGTAAATTGGGTACTTACTACTATAAGTTATCCTTTATTGGTTCTTTTGGTAATTAAAGCTGTAAAAGATGACGATGATAAAGTTGCAGAACAAGAGTTGCCCTCTGATTTTCCAAAGGTCATAGAGTCTAATGATGACTTCTCTAAGCCGAATTAAACAAAGGAGATACTGAGAAAAGTTTGCTTATTTTCTTGATTTTCCGTTCTATATGCGATGTTTTGTTAGGCAGGATGGTTATTTTGAAGTGTAAATGTTGTCTATTGCAGCATGGGCGATAAGACCAGCTGTGTGTTTGTTTTTTTCAATTTCGTATGTAAGCGGAATTAGTTTATTCCTATGTAGCATCAAAATGTCCTCAATTTAATTCGATTCAGTTGACATATCATTATATCTAGAATGTAAATTTGGTCTTCTACTGTTGTGAAGACTAATTAGTATTGTTGTTTCTCAGTATGTTGTAAGAATGCAATAATCCGTTTTTATCATGCCGTTTCTTGTTCTCGTAGTATTATTTTTATTTTCCGTAAATGTTTCTGACCCACATTCGTATTTTATATGATCCAGTCGCACAAAAGGCAGATTGAAACTAACTTATCCTAATTGTGCTTTACATTTCAAATTGGAATATTTGTGTCGCAAAAATTCTCTAGTATGCACATCAGAGTTCTTATCAGGAAATGTGTTTGCTCGAAAGATCTTAAGTATACGTGTATATCTATTTGCTTGCATTTGGGTTACCATGGCGAGTTGCGTGATACCTAAGTATATTGTACGTTTAGATAAGAAAAGATGGTTTCTGCCACAACAAATGATCTGGTTTTCCTTTTATCCTTTGTATGAATATTAGAGGTTGCAGTTTCAGCCCATTTATACTTTTGTAAATCGTATCAAGTTAGGTATTTTATGATCTCTGTGGGTCATATCAAAAGTTTAACTAAATAGGGAATAGGTCAATCGGGCTAAAGTCGTCCAAAAATTGATGCATTAATAATTTATAACTTTCTTGAAAGACAAAAACAAAAGTGTTTATGGGGAAACCAATCCCGACCCAACCCGTCCTGGCACAACTGTATTTTGACCCACCCTCAGACTTTCCCATCCTGCCATATCTGTGTAAACCATACCCCTGATGTGGTGTATGCTACCTTTTCAAATCATGTTTGTGGTTTAGCTTTGCTTATTTGTTGAAACTATACAACTGAACTGGTACGCTACCATTTCAATCTTTGCAAAGGAATTATCTGCTGGTGTAATTATTCATCTGCAGTTATGAATACAGGAAACATGACGCATAAGAATCGTCATCAAAACTAATATCATTTATCTTATTCTTTCGAAGAGGAAATAGTACTTGGCCTTAAAGTAGTAGTTTGTGACTTTGTGTTTTGCATATTTGCTATATTATGCGGATCAAGAATTATAAAGTGATGGTGTGGAACAAGATTACAACTTACAAGAACAATAAATGACAGGCACATTTGCTATGATCCTGCATAATGCCTACTTGGAGCTACCAACACTTTCTATCCCCTTCTCATATAGAGTAATATATATCCTATACTTCTTGCTGTTGTGATTTTCACCTCTAACAGATATTTTCTGGCTCATTCGACTATATCACAATTTCTTGTTTGCAGTTGATGTCTTCACTGTCACAAATATACTTAATTACCACTAGCTTTTTTTTGGCAAGACAGGACACACACACACACACACACACACACACAATATATTAGGACTTGATCCCACAACCTACTCTTAGTTGACGGGCCACTACATTAGGCTAACTTCCTGCTAGAAATTAATGTAATTGGAGGTTTAGGTTCTTTTTTTCTAGGTGATATAAAAAAGGAGGGGACAACTTAATCATTTGACACTCTGGCCAATGTGCTCTCTGTTGACGACTATTGCAAAAATCGACCTGAATCTCAGGCTCACTTGTTTTTTGAGTGCTTGTACACCCCCCAAACAGGTTTGGAACCATATGAAGATTCATGCGCAAATGTTAGGAGCTGTTGATCATTAGCAACAGAATATGGACTTCCTTATAAGAAGATACGGAGAAAGATCAATGTTGAGCATTATTAGAAGAGTTGTTTTTGCTGCTACAATTTACTACTTTGTGGCAAGAACGAAATAAAGGCTGTCTGGGAAAGGAAATTGTACATTTGTACAAGGGAGCAGCATGTAGGATAATCTATGATGCGGTACATTTAAAACTTATGTGTTTCAAGTTTAAGCCAACACAAGAAGTCAAGAATCTAGTACATTTATGGAAGCTAGCTGCAAAAACAGTTTGAATGGAGCTGGATGATACGATTGGTAATCAAATGCTCAAGATGTTTATCGACTTTATAAAAGCTTACCAGGTAAATCCCCTTTACCTATAAAACAGTTTTTCAGATTATGTGTAAATGAGATAGTACTTTGGATTGACGCGACCCAACTAATTAATTAAGAACTTAAGCTATACAATAGACGTTTTCTTTTTAGATGTTCTGTTATGATATATGTACTTAAAATGTTGCTCGTCTCATACGTAAACTTGTTATTTTCTACTCATATGTCCGTTTGTGAGTTGTGACTGAGCACACACACCATAATGAAACATTTTTAAAAAGTAAGCGTCTATTAATATTCACAAAATAGGACTTATCATCGGCAATATTATATACTCCGTAGGATATAATGAGAAGAAAAATAAAATAAATATAAGAAGGATTTATAGTCATACATTTCAAGTAAGAGAGAGAATTTTAAGAAGAGATGCATTTAGTTTTTTAGATATATTTAAAATATATAGTTACGGTTTTTTCTATTTCTCATTTATTTATTTTTTTCCTCATTTGATAGGAAGTTCCTTTTGAGCAAATTTGCGTAAAAAAAAACAAAAAACAAAAAAAGTACAGGAATTTTTATTTTTATTTTTATTTTTTTGAACGAAAAAGGTACAGGAATTATTCCAACCGAAATCCGACCCGGCACCAATATTAATAAAGAAACACGCGTAGAAAACTTGGAAAAAGGTAAAAGAATAATAAAACCAAACCAAACCAACCCATTGACGCTGTCTTTATTCCACACCTTGTTTCACACGACCGTTAACCCAACTTCCCCAAAAACACAAATCCCAAATATCAAACCCTAACAATTTTTTACAATAATCATCAAATCATCAACGGCAAGCTTCCCTTTCGGAAGCATGTCACCACAAACCCTAGTTCTCATCATAATCACCATCATCACAATCACCTTAACATCCGTTAAATCTGATGATCCTGGTAGTTTTATTAAACTACCAGGAACAACAACCAATTCTATATGTGGGGATTCCGTAAATGCTGGATCATGCCCTGTAAAGTGTTTTAGAGCGTCTCCTGTTTGTGGAGTTGATAATGTGACTTATTGGTGTGGGTGTAGTGAGGCGATATGTGCCGGTGTTGATGTTGCAAAATCCGGGTTTTGTGAATTTGGAGATGGGGGAAGTGGGGCTGTGTCTGGGCAGGCTTTGCTTTTGGTTCATATTGTTTGGCTTGTTTTGCTCGGTTTTTTCGTCTTGTTTGGACTACTTTGATTATTGAGGTTCTATTGAGAATTCTTTTTTACATATATGTAGATTGTTTACTATTGTACTATCGATTTTTATTGTATATGGAGATGACTGATTCTTTTGATGACATGTACTATTCTTCGAGATCGTTTAATGAAAAGAGCCTCTTGGCCGTTATTCTTATGTTTTGGTTTTCATTGCTGTTGGTTAGATTCAGAATTATTTATAGCTTGATGTGTTTGTTTACCCTGGAAGCAGTCTCTCTAGTCTCTACTCCTAGGTTTATCCTGGGGTTGGGGTACGCTTAGGATCTGTCTACATTCTACCTCTCCCATATCTCGCTTTGGCGGGATTGGGTATGTTGTTGTGTTGATGTGTTTGTTTAGGTAAGTATGATGGATGAGATGTAAATAGGTAAAAGTTAAGGCATTGTTGGTAAGTTATATTTGTGTTTAAACGAAGTTTCATTAGTCCTGCGATTAACACCAATGCAAGTATCCAATAATGTTCAATGAAGGAAACTGTCTCCTAGTTTTACTGTTAAATCTAAGATATCATGGAACAAATTTTTGTGGTTTTGGGATGTCGGTGGAACGTTTTTGTTCAATTGCTCCTTATGCCGGCTTTGCTTCCTTTTAAAACTGCAAGACTAGGTAAAGAACTAAAGATATTGGGTCAAGTATGGAATGGAGGTCTGGTTTTGTATAAGATAACTGGTCTATTTTCTCCCCTTTGGTTTCCATTTCGTTCCTTTTTGTTGCTTGATGGGTCGGATTTTTGTTCATTATTCCATTTTCTTTCTTGAAAAGTTACTAAAAGCTTGTTGAGGCTAAGGTTTTTTGCTGGTTATTGTTATCCACCCAACGCGGTTAATGTGACCTTGACCAGTTCAGTAGAATGGTTATACTTATTACTGGGAAAAAATTGTATTTCATGTTACAACCGGAAGGAGACAAGATGTTTTCCCGTAATACTATGATTAGGACTTAGCTGGTTTAATGAAACTAATCCACTTCGTGTGACTTTAAACCTGCAATCCACTTCGTGTGACTTTAAACCTGCAGAACAATGTGAAATAGTGGCAGCGAACGCTGAACTGCAAATTGAGAAGTTAACACATGGACTCTGTAGAGTGTAGATAGAACGTCAAGAGTGTTTGCCCACAACTTATAAAACAGATGCATATTTCTATTTTCTCCTTGTGATAATAAGGCAAGACATTCTGTAAGGAAGAGACTGCAATCACACCCAGACTTTTGCAGTTTCGCTAATAGCTATTTGCTATAGCAGACAAACTTTATGCAGTCTATCTCCAAGTTTGAATCTACCAGAACATAAGTAATATGCGACATCCTTATCCAATATGGTTACAAAGTATCTTTGGAAAAGTCACATCATTGATATGGCGATACTGCAATCATGTATAGCAACTTCAGACCCGCTTGCAATCTAACGCCGAAAAATGAACTGCACAACCTATTGACAACACTAAAAGTCAACCTTTAACTAAAAATTACATGAGAAAAGATCGACGAGAATCCTTGGGAAAAAAAGATGTGCAACAACCTGGAAAAGATTACAACAAACAAACATTACCATTCAACCCTGCTTCAAATGTTGATAGCCAACTTTAAATAAAACTGTTAGGAATCGCAGCCACCACACAAACTTCTAGGAAAGTTCAGGTCATTGCAACATTTCCTCAAAAAGGAGGTACCCCAAATCGCCAGTCAAAAGCCAAAGGCCAGAGGCAGAATTTTGTTTTTAGCTCAGACATGAAATCAATATCAGGAGGTACATTAATCTCAATAAAAGTGCTTGCGAATAGATTATATCATACCAGATCTAGGTTAATAAACTTTAACAAGGTAACAAACCGTAAATAAAACATATCTGTAGCATCAAGAAATGAACAAAAATCATCTTATCCCTATATATTGATCTATGTTCAGACATCCAGCGAGAGAATGTCTAATTGTTTTTTACACATAACCACATGAGGTCTTAATAATGGAGTTATATAGTCAAACTAAACAAAGAATAGTTAATTAAAAGTAACTGAAGAAGCAAGTAGCACAATTTATTGCTTCTAATCCTGCAATCAGAAAGGCTTCACTTCTTTGCTGCCTGATGATTGTTGAACAGCCAGGATTCACTACAAAATGCTATTATTCACTTTTTTGCCGCCTGTGAAAGTGCTTGCTATTAGTTTATGTTCTATGTTCTTGTCAGTTTTTGAACCAGCGTCTTAGAATGACCTTTTAAGGATTGGATTACTTGTGGCACATAAAACCGGGTGATGCAATATGTACAGCAACCAATACAATGTTGGCATGATTAGTTAACTGACATTCAACATCCATGAGTTTGTGTTCACTTCAGACACTAGTGTTGTTATTGCAATTACCCTGAAACAAAATATAAAATAACAATTTAAACTGTTATCAATAAAATATATATTGAAACTAAATATGAACGGCAAAAATCGCAAAAATCGCAAAGATTGAAGTAGTAGAATCTACATAGAAATATGGTAGGAATGAAGAAGCATGTCAGTTTTTTTGTGGAGAGAAAAGTAAATTTAAAGTACCTGTCAGGCAAAGGATCTTCAGCAAATCTTTTCGCCAGGAGCTAAGCCTGTGACGAGAAGAGAAACAGCACCTGAGATAGAGAATCATGCAACAAGCATACACTTCTAATTTCTACGGAAATATAATGCATATTAATAACATATGTACCTGTCAGGCAATTCAGGTAAACTTCTACACCAAATCAATGATAACGGGGAGGCGACATGCAGTTCTGTCCTCCTCATAGTAATTACCATAAGTCATCCGAGTAATACCTAAATGATTTCATATTCCGAAACATACTATATGTTGTTCATGCAAAGTGCATTAGTATATCATCCTTCCATTAATTTCACGAATCAATAACTTAGAATTACCAGCAACACGCTTACTTTCATTAACAATATAACTACATAGCTCATGCTTAGGTGCAGGGCATAAGCTTTTTAAATCAACTAACGGATCGTTCACCACATATTTACTATAAATCTCCCTTGCAGGTTGCACATGATTCCACCAAAAGTCTGATAATGCCATCTTCAACAAGTTCCAATACTCTACATCCCTATGTATCCTAATTAAACTACTCCCTTTAGGAGTCCAAACATAAAAATCCATCCAATCTCGATCCAATATTTCCATCAATCCTTGAGCTTGTGGGACACAATTATATGGTATGCCAGACCACGGGTAACCCTTTCTCATGTCACCCTTATAAAACGGGCATTTTATTTCCAACACTCCTTTATACGGCAAACCATAAAAATTCTTGTCAATCACCCCATCAGGAGAAGCTGCAAGCCAATCGTCTTCTTCATTATATTTCCCACTAATTTGGAATCCAGGGAACATAATGGGATTTCCAGTTATTAGTTTATATCTTTCGAGTGCTTCTTCTTCTTTAATGTTATTCCAGGAAGTTGCTAGGTTTCCAGTGAACGGCTCAACAGCACCAATCTTTTCTTGCCAGAGCTGAACCCTTCGGTTGGGCCAAAAGCCGATGGCGTGTGCAAAAGTGCTAGCAGTTAGTTTATATCTTCGTTGTTCTTGCCAGTTTTTGTACCAGTGTCTTAGACTCGCTGATTCAAGAATAGGATGACTTATGGTAGATAAAAACCGGGTAGTGCAATACGTAAAACAGCCATGCCGACATTGACTTGCTAATAGCATGAGCTTATGTCCTTAATGTTGATGCTTAAGTTGTTCTTGGAATCACCCTGAAACCAAATATAGATGAACATAAGGTCAGCATGGCTCTATTTTGCCTCAGCTTTTGCATAAAACCGACACCAAACATAAAACTGTTCAGGTTTTGGTTATTAAAGACCATTCGGTATCAATTTTTACGCTGTTTAATTTTCAGTTTTATTTGGTTTCTCTACGTTTGAGTGTTTCTTACGTTTGGAGTTTTCAGCCTTCCAAATCCATATTTGATTGAAAACTGAACACTAAAAACGTTGCATAGAGAAGCACAGCCTTCCAAATAACAAAATTACACATAATCATGACCATTGTCCATTAACACAAATTTCAGTGAACATGTATCATAAAATGACCCTATCAAGAAACAACCGCATTTTCTCAATAACGGCATAACACACTTCGGTATAGTTTATACATACTTTAGTTTCTAATCTAATGCTAAAACCAAACAGAACCACATATTTCCATTTGTCCAAAAAAGCAAACCAAGCTGTCGGTTTCTTTTTGGAGGTTTAAGGGTTCAGGTACAATTTCGTGTACACCTCTAGATGAACATAGTTGATAAATACCAAAATTAAATTGACAATGTGTGAAGCAATATGCAAATGCAATGCCGAGAACAAATATAAGGAGAATAATAATTTAGTTTGATGAGGCATTTAGTCGAACACCTGGGATACACAGCTCCATCAAAGTACAAATTTAGCTTATATACAACTAACAGACAGACACTAATAAGAATATGTAAATTAAATTACCAAGTCATCAAAAATTTCAATGATGAAAAAGTTAATCAAGAAGATATTGATTGAAGGTTCAAAGTTAATAATAGTAACATAAATATATATTGTTATTGAGTTTTATAAACTTGCCATTAAGAAATTCGTGAGGCCGACTGAAACGATATGCGGCGGACCAACCACCCACCTCTCACTCGCTCTGTTTCAAGGAAACCAGAAACCTTTGCATTTCTTTATCATAAATGGTAGTAACATAAATTTACCATGTTATTTGGTAAATAAATTATTTTTATTGTTAACCTAATATGGGTTGTAATAGGGTGGGTTAATTATTGGTTTATGTCCCAAAGCCCAACTCTCACAGGAAATAAGTGGATCTAAAATCTTAAAAATTAAAAATGTTGATTAGACAACTCCGCGTCCCAAAAATAAATTCATCTTACTATTTATGTTTGTTTCAAAATAAGTGTCAAATTTTTATATAGGATAGTAATTATAACTGATTTTACTACTTTGACCTTCTAATTAAAACTTTCATTAATTACTTATTTTTTATTTCTATATTTACTACGAAGGTAAAAATGACTTTTTATCAATCAAAACTATCATTAATTACACATATCATAACTTTTACATATTTTGTTTGTAGACTCTCTTTTTGAAACGGAAGGAGTATATAATTAAGGAGAAAAAAATGTCATGTTTGTCCCTTATGTTTAAAAATAAATAAACATTCTTTTTTCTTCCGCTTGCACACAGAAGAGAAAATATAAACGCATTACTTGCATTTCCTCTTTCACTATAAGACAATTTTTATTTTATAACGAGACATCATGGCCCGTGCGATGCACGGGCTTTGTTCACCATAATAAAATTATACTTGTTTTCGGGTAAAAGGTGTTCGGGTGATGTTGACACGTTGATTTCTTTTGTATATGAAGAATCAAACACTAATACCAATCATTTTAAACCAAAAATAAGTGTTACAAACTCTTAATCTTCACGCATTATGTGTACCATCAAATAATTGACGAATGATTTTCAATCTTCGATGCATGGGCTTTGTTCACCATAAAGAGTCATTGGTTTTGCAAGGGTTATGCGTATTTAGGTATTATATGCTTAGTCTTGATTGGGAGTACTTGACTAAAGCCAAATTTTTTAGTAGATCTGTGGTACTCGACTAATAAATTGTTTCTTGTAGCCTAATCATGTAAGGGGAATTCTTCATAATTTTAGATTTAACTTTCCAAATAGCACAGTAAAATTGGACATGAAACAAATGTAACACTGTAATTTATAGATGACACAACTCTTGTTTTATCTAATTACACTTCATAACATATATTTCTAAAAAACACATGTTATTACTTTAGCTAAAATGTTACAATTTTACGATTTCCTCAAAAACAACGGATAAATCCGATTCATATTAGTGCAGCTCATACAAAACCATTTGTCCAACATACCAATTTTTGGTTAAAGATGATAGCCCATTAGTTCATTTATTAGGCCGGTCCAATGAGTGTTTTAGGAATTTAAAAAAAAGCCAACCCGAATTTTCTTATTCAACTACAACTCTAATCCATTTCTTTCTATCACACGCAGTCACAGACACAACAAACTTCTTCTTGCAGTCACCAGATCTAACACACTCTCCAACCTTATCACTCCGAAAATTAGATCTAACACATAACACATCTCCTTATAAATAACATCACCACATAATCTTATGAAAAATACAAATCTCACAAACACCATCAGTAAAAATCCATCGGCTTCTTGCTATAATCAACCCGAACAACAATTACGTAGACAAATGAAACCTTAAATCTATCCGTTTATACCACGAACACAAACCAAACCCAGCAAGAAAACACGATCTTTCTTCTTTCTGCTGTTGGAACACCCATTCAGATACACAAACACTATAGCCTTCCCAATGAATCTGCTTTCTTTCTTTTTGTTAATAAATCCGAACACAAATAAAAAATGACTTCTTTTTCTGTTGATGGCTTCAAGATCCTGGAAAAGGGTCTCGGGTAGGTTGTTGATTTTGTATGTGTTTTGTTTAACTGAATACGAAGGAATGATTATAACTGTTTTGTTATAATTCTTTCTTTAGTACATTCGGATATTAAAAAATAAATAAAGTTTCTATATAGATTTATGAAGGAAGTGTTCTCTTGGGATTGTTGTAAAATCAGTTACTATAAAGAGAACAATCTGAGATCTTTTTTTCATTTTCTTTATATACATTTTCGAGTAGTGTAGTTGTGTTGTTGACTGAGATGGAGGATGGGAATAGGATATAGATTGATGTTGTGGTTTGATATAGGTTATGTGTTATATGTTTCCTTGTAGACGTGATATGGGTTTGAGGAAGTTGTGGTTTGCTGTGATTTTGACACATTATATAGATAATATGTTCGTAACTCATGGAAAGGTAAAAAGACTTTCACGTCTTTAAAGCTTTAAGGAGTCTCTTAAAATTCTTGCCTCATCTATGAGAGTATGAGACTTGTAAAGTCCTTAGCTTATACCATTGCTAACATTCATGAGTGAATTTGCATATTCGTTTTTTGTTAACCTTAAATGCTCTTAAAACCTTCAAAAATAAGCTCGGTATGGATTAAATTCATTAGCTTAAATCACATATTTGAGTTTCTTGTCTCATACCATTAATGCTCACATTCAATATGAGAACTCATTTTATATATATATATATATATATATATATATATATATATATATATATATATATATATATATATATATATATATATAATCTTTTTTTTATATATATATATTTTTTTAAGAACAAACATAGCCTTAGACTTGACAATATTGAGTTTGGTTCTCACTCCCAATGGCACCTCGACATATCTTTTATATAATACAATAAAACCCTTATTGAGAATTTTTCATTTCAAAAAATGCATTCATACCTTATTTAGTAATAATTTTATTTAAAAAAAATTATTTTCTTATTAAGTAATATTTTATATTTATCCATAAACACAAGTAGAAGATAAATACAAAAATTATAGATAAGATGCAATTAAGACAAGTAAAAGATAAATACAAAAAATATAGATAAGATGCAATTAATACAAGTAGAAAATAAATACAAAAAATATAGATAAGATGCAATTATTATTAGTATTAAATTTTTTAAATAATTATATTTAATAATAAAAAATTATAATTAAACATCATAAATCAAATAAAACAAAGATTAAATTATTTATTTTTTAATAAATAAAAATATATGATTAAAAAAATTTTAAAAAAACTCGCGCGTGCACGGGTGTTATAACTAGTATTTAGGTACAAAAGTCTTTTAAGTTTTTATTTATTTATAGAAGGTGATTGAGAAAAAAGAAGAAGAAGAAAAAAAAAAAAAAAAAAAAATTTGATTATTATTGCAAAAATATAATTTACAAGAATGATTAAAAATAGTAATGCGTACATCAAGCACGTAGTGTATTTCGGTTTAATTCCTACAAGTTAACGAGTGAGACAACATAACTCAAGTCAAATAGTGCGATTATCTACCGTTTTCAAATATAGCATCAGCGTTTTGCTATTTTTCACCAAATCACATGAACCATTTGCGTGGCTCTTGGCATCAACAATCATACATCTTTTTAAACGTCTACAAATGTATTATTTTATGTCAAATCGTTAAATCATATACTGTTTTGTTTATGGACCTATAAGCACCTTGTATGAAATCTTAATGGAAAATTCTACTTTTACACCTAAAATCGAATTTAGCATCACAATTGAGTCAACTTTTATACATTTTCCAATTTTGGTCATGTGCGACCTGTGCTACTGTGCTACCCACTTAAATTTGTGACACGTGTCCAGTTTGATTTGATATTTTGTCTTTTATTAAGAGTATTAAAAGACTAAAATACCCTCGTCATATAAAATACATCCTTCAACATTCCTTTCAAATAACTCTCTCTCTCTCAAACTTTCATAACTCTCTCTCTCTCTCTCAAAATTCCGGCCACGCTATTAAATCCGTTGATCGACAATCAACTTCCACCACCATCAAGATAAATAAAAAATAAAAAGATAGATCTGGTAGGATCGCACGGATCCGGTTGTATCTTTCACTGATCGCACAGATCCGGTTGGATCTTTCATTATAAACACAGATCTTGTTGTGATGGTGATGGTGATGGTGGTATAAGCACATATCCGGTTATGATGGTGATGGTGTTACAAACGTAGGTGGCGGCGGTGTGGTGACAGCTGCTGTGGGTGGCGCGTGGCGGTGTTGTGGAGGGAGCCAAGAGCTCAAATGCTCCAGAAATGATGGGGATACACCGATCTATAGATTGGAAAAGAAAAAGGTCTCGCCAGAAAAATTATTCCGGCGATGGTGTCGGAATCTGCTATGCTTGGCCGGAGTTAATGAATTTTCCGGTGAGGGTGTAGGATTTCTTTCTATTTGTAATAAAAAAGAACTTTAGATCCAGGATTTCTTTCCGAATTTAAAAGATTATACGAGGTACATTTGTAATGCTTATCAGTAGGTCTAGCTCCAATGTCTTTTTCAATGCTTGGTAGTATTTTGTTGTGTGTGGAGATATTTTTATTATCTTTAGAGGTTGATTTGTAGTGTTGTCGCTTTCCTTTCTTTACATACTTTTGTCCACAATGCAAGTGTGCAACCCATACCTTTGTGGCTTTCTTTATTTTATACGCATACCAATTAAGTTTGAATGTTAATAAGCATAATATTGAGCCTGTATTTATGGCAGCAATTCAACTCATTCTTTCTTATTCCAGTGTAAATTAAGTATTGAGTATCGCCGGAATCTGGAAATAAAAAGTTAGCCGGAAAAGATATTGAGGTCGCACATTCAATGGGTCGAGCAACGTGGTAGCACAGTCGCACATTTAATGAACACGTGTCACATATTTAAAAGAGGATAATATGATCTTTTAATACTCTTAATAAAAGATAAAATATCAAATCAAACTGGACACGTGCCACAAAATATCAAATCAAACTGGACACGTGTCACAATTTTAAGTGGGTTGCACAGTAGCACAGGTCGCACATGACCAAAATTGGAAGTTGTATAAAAGTTGACTCAGTTGTGATGCTAAATTCGATTTTAGGTGTAAAAGTGGAATTTTCCCCAATCTTAAAGCTTTATATAACTCAAATGCATTTAATTATAAAGATGTTTAAGAATTAAGACCCTTACTTAGATAACTTATTCTTGTTACGTACATAAACATATAAACAAAAAACCTCGGATGAAATAGAACATAAATTTTTTCATAATTCTTAATTAATTAATTAATTAATTAATTAATTTTTTTAAGCTCCCCATTGTGAATCCGCTTATTTCATAATAATTCAATGTAAATATACGGTTCATCTTTTCCACAAGTGATCTGCCATACGAAATGGCTCTAGCTAGCTGGATGTTATTATTAAATGGTTTGAATCTCTCAAGATTATATCATTACGTACGGTTTTGTTACCATCATCCATATGACAACATCCATTTTTTCGCTCTCACTAGCCAAAAAGGTGAATATCAAGACAAAATTCGATATTGAGGGGGAGAAAGTTAACGCAAATTTAGTTAATTAACCTTCAAAATGCAATAAGAAATACATATATTTTGAAGAAAAAGTAAAACCAAAACACTACTCCGTATTACTTATAGGTAGGATCACGTTTGTTGCCTAATTTTTATGTTTTTTTTTTCTTTCATTTATAAATAATAGATGAAAGCTCTTTCATTTTGTTTTCATATAATTAATTGAATTCAAAGTAGTTGTGTATAATAATTTGAATGAGTCATTACGTATAAGAATTTATTTTGCACGCCATGTGTTTCTGTAAATGTCTTAGATAAATTTGTTGCATCTGATGTTGAATCCCGTTAAAGTTTTGATTTTTATGGGTTTTTTTGTGGTGTTTAGTTTATAGGTGAAACAACATCGAAAGATAGTGTTGCTCGAGAAAGATAATCCAGAGTGAGTCCTCACATAACCTTTAAGAAAATGGAGTTCAAGAGCACAAAATGCTATTAAGGTAAACATGTTTATAGTTACGAGATTTCTTCTCTTTGCTTTCATTCAGAAAATATTGGTTACAAATAAGTGGTTGATTATGTTTATAGGAAGTCAAAACTTTTTCTAGAATCCATGTTGACCATTGAGCATCTCTTTCATACTAATGTAGAAAATTTGGGATGAGGTATATCCTAGGATGGACAAACTCATGAGCATGCTTTGAAGTTCAAAAGTTTCATACTAAAGCGAAGGTTTATTTTTCACGGGATATAGTTTCATATATTGCTGAAGTTCAATATGTCAAGCTATTTGAACTATATGCACAACTTGAGGTAATTATTATTTGTGATTTATTATCGAATTCTTATAATCTTCTTAGATTAATTACTTTGTTATTCACTGGTACAAAAAGTTGTATTGGTCACGCAAAAAATGTGTGACGATACGCATATAGTCACACACTTTTTTTTGGTTGTGTGTCACAAAAGGTCCTGCCACCATAGGTGGCATATGGTGACCTTGTTGAGTTCGTGGCCTTTTCAATCGAAAAAGAGTGACGAAAACTGATGAGTGTGTAAATACTCATCATTTTTACCATTTCTGAGCTGCCAAAACATCTCAAAACACTCAATAATAAATCAAAATAGTGAAAATATCCCAGGAAAGTGTTTTACATGTCTCAAATGCAAAAATACCAAAAACAGATGAAAAACGCACAAAGTTTGCATAATTGGCAGTTTCAGTCCCCCAACTTTCAAAAGTTGTCAAATCTAGTCCCTGGTCATTCTAAAAACTTGAAAAAGTCACCAAAGGTCCTTATAAATAAAAAAGTTACATAATTAGTCCTTTGGTGAAAAGTTTCACAAAATGTCAAGTTTAGTCCCTGAACTTTGAAAATTGTCAAAAATGGTCCCTGGGATATGAAAAACTTTGAGAAAAACAAATTTTGTCCTTGCACTAACCTTTTATGACAGGATTGGTCCTTGGTGGAAAGTTTGGTGAAAATTACACAAATGGTCCCTGAAGTTTGAAAATTTGGCAATATTAGTCCCTGGTGATAATTTAATGGAAAAAGTCAACTATGGTCCATGTACTATTCACATATGGCAAAACTCACCCTTGGGAACACTTTGAAAAAAATGCCAAAATCCAACCCTCAACTTTCGTTAATTGGCAAAAATGGTCCTTGTGTAATCATAAACCAAACCAGATCCATAAATAATAATACTACTCCTAAACCATGATCCAACCCATGTTACAAGCCCACTCCCAAGCCCATTGATCCACAGCCCACCCAACGCACCCCTTAATATTATTAGCCGGGTCAAACATTTGACCCCGGTCAAATACCAGTCAAACACCCCCCAAACCGCCAAACCACCAAACCACCATCTCCTTCTCCCCTGGTATTGCAGCTCCACCACCACCACTTGCAAAGTTATCATCACCTTCCCACCCCCTACACCTACCCAAGCCACCCACAATAAATGCCCCCCCCCCAGTTGCCTGAATTAGAAAGCAATTTGCAAAAAGTCTTTTCCCGCCAAAACACGTGGAAGCTTGGGAGTGGACCAAAGAAATCAGAAAGAGGTGGGAAGTGATCAGAGATGTTCAAGAAACCCTAATTAGGGGCTATAAAAGGCAAAGGATGCAAGATGAAAGACTTGTCTAGTTTTTTAATATAGTTGTAGTCGTATAAGTTTTTTTTAGCAATTATAGTGTAGCAAAAAGCTTTTAAGCATTTGTAGAAGTCAATTCAGTGTATTATTAATCTTTTCAAATTAATATAAGCAAGTTTCCTCAACTTCTTTTGTTTATGCAAATTTCAAGTTTCATGTATTAATCTGAATCATAGGCTGCTAGTGTTTGTGTTTGAATCATGGACTGAATTAGGTTCATATAAGTTCCTACAAGCTTATTTAAGATTTCTAGAGACTCTAAAAGCCAGTGATAATAGAAAACTTAAAAAATACAAAAAAGGTCAACTATGGTCAACTGTCTTGTTCTTAACTTGATTTCAGGTACTGAGAAGGATTGGTGAGCAAAGCTTGGTTTGGAATAAGCCTATTTAAAGATAGGCTTCTGTGGAGAAGCCCCTTGTTCAAGCTAGGGGTACCTTGTAAGCATTTTGCTCATTTAAAGGATTCCTCTAAAATCTAGTATTGGTATTATCTGCTTTGCTTGATTGCTTATTGATAATCTGTGTTTCTTGTGCTTATTTGGTGTTGTTAGAGTAGTTTATAGTTTAATATACTTATCTTGTTCATTAGAATTACTAATTAATTTGAATCTTAGTTTAACAGTCTTGCTAGTTTTAGTATAATCATTGTGTGTTCTTGGCTATTAACTGCTTCTAAACACTCTCTTAAGTGTAATATCTCATAAATAGCTGATTTGGAACAAGCTTATTAGTTGTTACACCCTTAGCCACTTAAAAACTCAAAACAGTCTCACATTAAGGAGTGTTTGGCATTACTTAGTTCTGAGAGCATTGGGTGTCTTAAACCCTTGTTTCTTATTTCATCAGTCTACACTAGAGTTATAATAGTCATTGAAGTCATAAAATCCTAGGTCCTTATAGTTAAAAGTCAAAATCACAAGCATAATCCCTTACACAGTTAATTGTGTAAGTATTGTGCATCTTAACTTCTCAATTTTTTGTAAAAGTGCTTAAGTAAACTTAATTCAGCATCATTACATTGAGATACTTCATAACAAATCAGTGAATCAGAACCAAAGTTCATCAAAGTCAAATTTGCAAGTTTCCTCAGAAAGTCAAATTTCATCTTCTCAGATTTTTGCAAAAATTCCAAGTTAAATTGTGATTTGTGTGATGGGAGTTAAGGGTTGAAACTTGTTGTAGTTATAGTCCACAAGCTGATCTTTAAGCTCCAATTTTTGTTTGATTTTTGTGAAATTTTGTGTGGACCCCACAGGCTAGGGAAATCACTTGCAGGGCAAGCAATTCCCCTGTGCACAGCAGACCTCACCCACACCACCACCTTTAGTGGTGGCTGCAGCCTAACCCAGTGGACCCCAGAGGTTCATTCTTGGTTTGGACAACCCTCCTCCTACCAGAGATCAAGTGTTGACTCTTGGTTTGACCTAAGACTCAGTGGACCCTACCTGGTTTAGCCCATCAAGTCTGTCCCCAAAATCTGTGTTCAGTTACATATTGCAAGTGCTTATTTGATTACAATCAGCTTATTTGTGCTTATTTCTTGCTATTCTCTGCTTGTTTAAGTTTTTTGAACTTATTTGTATCTGTTTTCACCCTTGTGGACCCCACCTTCACCCATTTGAGCTTATTTGCCCAAACAGTCAACCAAAGTCAACTGAATAAGCAAAGGGGGTGCTACTGCTTATTTATAAGCAATTTTCCAAAGTGGTTTCACAAAAGTTTTCTATTTTCAGTGGTAAAATAAGTGTGTAAAAGAAAATCCAAGAAAAACCAAGTTTAAAATAAGTGATAGTTTCTATTTAATTCAATTTAATTTTAATTTTCACTTTTAGATTTTAATTAAGTACTTAGTATTTTTATATTTTTATTAATTACCTTATATAGTAAAGTATTTTTAGTAAAATTTTCATATTTTTATTCTGCCTTTTAGAATTTATTAGATTTAATTTTAGTTTTCTTAATTATTAATTAATATTAAGTATTAAATATCATATTTAGTTTTTATAAAGTAAAACCTAGATTTTATATTTTTCCTAGCCTTAATATAGTATAATAGACTTTTAGAAAATATATTTTTAGTTTCTACTATTCATTTTCTATTTTTCTTATTTTAATTATTTAAATTAGACTTAAGTTAATTAAAAGGTAATTAATTAGTGGATTAATCTTAAAACATAATTTTTAGAGTTTTTATAATTTTGTAGGATTCCTGTGATGGTTAAGTAATTTTATAAATTTTCTCTTAATTTTATAAGTTAATTTAGTATTAATGGTAATTAAAAGTAGTTTAATTAGTTTAATTAAGTTAAATAGTTTTTAATTAATAAAAAACCATAAAAAGACAAAAATATTTATTTTTATTTTTTATACTTTCTTCAAGTTCTAATTTAAGTTTAGAAATTATTTTTGCAAATTTTTAGTTTAAATTGTAATAGTTATAATTATTAGTTAATTTAAATTAGATTTTAATTTAGATTTTAAATAGTTTTATTAATTAAATAATATTTTAATCATTTTCATAATTTAATTTTCATTTTTAATTTTAAGTTTCAAAAAGTGTCAAAAGCACCTCCTGTAGTTTGTTAAATACCAAATCCCACTTTTTCAGTCCGATTGCGTAAATCTGAATTGTGAATACGTGCATATATCTGGTATCTGATTTTTGTGAATATTATATCTGTGTACAAATACCAAAATAACAGTAGCAATATCAATTCCACATCATCTGGGCTACTGTCCTCAGTGCCACTTTCTCATAAACGATTCCCAAAGCACCATTTCAATCTCGCTGGGACTTTAACGACCCGGGGAAACACTATACTATCCACGGAGTATTGGGATAAGCTGTTTTTGACTAGTTGACCTTGGTCAATTATATCTGACGGTTTAGACCCAATCAAAATTTGGCGCCGCTGCCGGGGAGGTTGTTGCGTGTTTTATAAAATCGTTTTAAGTTAAGTGGTTTTCAAAACCCTCCCTGTACAAATTTCACACAAATTTGTAAAAAAGTTTTTGTAAAAATATAATCATATCAAAAAACATTCATTAACACTTCTCCTGAAGTGTTGAAAACACCAAAAAAATTAAAAATAATCAAAAACAAACTGTGAAGTTAAATTACTTCGTGTTCTTTAAGATTACAACCTGAAACAGGTGGTTTAAGGTAAGTTTTGACATTAAATTGCGAACTGAAGAGGAAACCTATTTACTTCCTCCCGCCAGCCTGCGAGTAATCTTAAAGGGACGATTTCAGTTAACGAATCAGTACCAAAAATATTTCCCAAGTTTTCTGCACACACACCCATAAGCCTAAAGCAGTTTTTCAAATTAATAAATAAACCCATAATAAGTTCCCAAACTTAAGATTAAAACTTGCCTTTATATCCCTGTGAGTGGTGTACCTTTTTCAAAGAAGCCATTCACTTGTGATTTCTGGTTTAAGTTCATTGTGGTTTTGCCTCGAACTTGTGTTGAAAAATTATTTTTAGTGCATGCGCACTCGGTCACAAACAAAACGTAAACATCAGAAAAACGTACCCGAGCTACGTTCTGACACACAAGAACCAAAGACCGAAATGGCCGCTGGGCCACCACCACCTTTACCACCCCCTGACCCTCCCAGGGATGAGCCAGCTCCCGATCTCCGAACGATGGAGGAGCTGTGCCAGCCTACCATGCAAGGGCGGGGTGGGCCTATTGCACCACTCACTATTGAGGCTACGGACTTTGGCCTCAAGCACCACATGATCCAACAAGTCCAGAATTCGTGTTAATTTCACGGATTACCGAGTGACGATGCCAATAAGCATCTTGACAAATATCTCACGGTCACCCAAAGCATGAAACAGCATGGTGTCACCGATGATGCCCTCCGGCTGTACCTCTTCCCCTATTCTCTCACTCATCATGCCACTGCATGGTTTGACCGACTTCCAAAGAATTCTATTCGTACCTTTGATGAAATGGTAACCAAGTTTTTAGCAAAATATTTTCCACCATCCATGGTTACCAAGTTACGAAATGATATCAGCAACTTCCGGCAACGTCCCGATGAGTCTCTTTTTGAGGCTTGGGAACGTTATAAGCTAGCTATTGATCGGTGCCCTAACCACAATATGTTGCAAGTTACCATTATAGATACCTTCTATAATGGTCTGACATTGAGGCACCGAGATATTCTCAATGCTGCTGCTGGTGGGACCTTTATGAAAAGGCGTCCCGAGGAGTGCTATGACTTAATCGAGAACATGACTGCCCACCATAACTTTTGGGATTCCTCTGCGGAGAGGGATGCATCATGTAATTCCGTTACTCCCTCATCATCATCTCCTGAAATAATTGCTCTTACCAAAAAGATGGATGATATTTCTACGGTTGTGTTGAGAATGAGCCAAACGATGCAAAATCAGGCTCAAAATCAACAAGTGAAAGCCGTGGCCCGAAGTTGTGAAACTTGTGGGGGCCCTCATCTGTATTCCGAGTGTCCAGCTACTGCTGGCTTTCCTCCAGAGAACGTATATGCTGCTCACAGTTCTTACAATACGGGGGGTAATTCTTACCAACCGCAAGGGGACCGTAATCTCTTAAGCTATCGTCCCAACAATTTTCTTGGACCTCCAGGTTTTAACCAAAATCAAAACCGTAACTCGAATCAGAATTTTAACCAAGGTCAAAACTCAAATTTCCAAAACCCGAATCAAAATCAAGGCCAGTTTAATCAAAACAATTTTCAAAATGGCAATCAAAATCAAGGTTTTCAAGGAAATTTTCAAAGAAACCAGAATCAAGGGAATTACAATCAGGGTAATTTCAATCAGAGAAACACTTTTCAGGGTAACAACAATCAAAATCAAGGGAATTTTCAAAACAACCGTGTTCAAAATCCTCCTGTTCAAAATCAAAACGTTGTTCAACCCTCGTCTTCCTCCAATGCTGAATTTAAACAATTCATGAAAACACAAGAGGAAACGAATCGGTTATTGCTTAGCACGATCTCTGAGCTTCAGAAGTCTTTAAATGATCGACCCTCGGGCCCTGGTACATTACCGAGCAACACGATCGCTAACCCGAGGGGCGATGTCAAAGCGATCACCACCCGAAGTGGGGCATCTTACAATGGACCCTCGATTCCTTCTACCTCTTCTTTTCCTCCTACTAAGGTAGCGGAACATGAACCTGAGGTTACTACGGACAAGGTACTTCCTACTAATAACGGAGGTATCAACAACGTCCACCCTCAAGTTGTCCCGGTCCCGGCTCGTAAGCCGAAAGTTGTATTTGATCCCCCTGTGAGTTCTGATGAAATCCCAAAGAATGATCCTAAGCCGTCAATTCCATATCCTTCACGTTTGAATGATCAAAAGAACCGCGAAAAAGCTAACCATCAGATGGAAAATTTTATCAAATTTTCCAAGAATTACACTTTGATATTAGCTTCGCGGACGCTCTTCTTCTCATGCCTAAATTTGCTTCAACAATCAAAAATCTGATAAGCAACAAAGAAAAACTTTGTGAGATGGCAAAAACTCCTCTTAATGAGCATTGCTCAGCAGTGCTCTTGAAAAAGCTTCCCGAAAAGCTTGGAGATCCCGGGAAATTTCTCATTCCTTGTATTTTCCCGGGGATGGTTGAATGCTTTGCCTTGGCCAATCTTGGCGCAAGCATTAACCTGATGCCTTACACAGTCTGGAAAAGACTCTCACTTCCTGCTCTCACTCCGACCTGCATGACACTCGAGCTTGCAGACCGTACTATATCCCGTCCTCTCGGCATTGCCGAAGATATCTTCGTGAAAGTAGGAAAGTTCCATTTTCCGGCAGATTTCGTGATTGTTGATTTCGATGCTGACCCACGAGTCCCTCTCATTCTCGGGAGGGGATTCTTAAGAACGGGTCGTGCTTTAATCGATGTATTCGAAGAAGAAATCACTCTACGTGTTGGTGGCGAGGCCATCACATTCAATCTTGATCAGACTTCAAGATACTCCTCCAACTATGACGCAGAAACGGTTAACCGAATTGACATCATCGATGTTGCGTCTGAGGAGTATTCTCAAGAAGTCCTTGGTTTCTCATCCAGTGGCAGTCTTTCTACTGACCCTATCATTTCCGACTCTTCCCCTTCCCTCACTCCGTTTGAGGGAGGTGACTTCCTTCTGGAAGAGCTCGAGGCTTTTCTTTCTCAGGATAGCTCAATCCCCGATGGGGTTGATGAAAACTATCTTGACCCGGAGGGGGACATTCTTCTCCTTGAAAGATTGTTAAATGACCATCCTTCACCCTCTCCGTCTCCAAAAATACTTCATAAAGCGGAAGTCAAAAATGTTGAAATAACTGAAGACTTTCCCGAGGTTGAGCTCAAGGACTTGCCTCCTGATGAGTGTCTAAATACTCATCATTTTGTACCAATCTGAACTGCCAAAACATACAAAAACACTCAAAAATGCATCATAATACTTAAAATATCTTAGAAGTGTGTTTTATATGTTTCAAATACAAAATATGCAAAAACAAATGAAAAACGTACAAAGTTTGCATAATTGGCAGTTTCAGTCCCTCAAGTTTCAAATATTGTCAAAACTAGTCCCTGAAGGTTTTAAATGAATAAAAAGTCAACTTAAGTCCTTGGGAAACCAAAAATGTTCACAAAACATCCCTGGATAAAAGTTTACACAAACTGGCAATTTTTACCCCTCAAGTTACAAAATTGGCAAAATGGTCCCTGGGTATTCAAAAATGGAAAATTTACAAATAATACCCTTGTACTATGCATGAATGACAAAATGGAACAATTTTGATAACATTTTGAGAAATTACAAGTTTAATCCCTTAAAAATCCAAATTTACAATAAAGGTCCCTGGAGTTTGAAAAATTGCAGAAAAGGTCCCTGGGTGTTTTTAAATGGAAAAATAAATAAATAAGTCCTTGGTTTATTAAATTTGGCAAGTTAAGTCCTTAAAAATACTTTGGGAAAATAACATGTTCAGCCCCTCAACTTTGCCAAATTTACAATTTTGGTCCTTGTTCACTTAAACCAATCCGGACCCTTTTTATTTTAATAATCCAAAACCAAAAACTAATCCAACCCACCTTACCCTACCAGCCCACACACACCCCTAGCCCAACCATAAGCCCAGTCCAAACCTACCCTTTTTATTTAAAAACAGCGCTGACCCGCGTTGACCACCCAAAACCGCCAAACACCCCAGCTCCACTGTTCATCCCCCACCTTCACCCCTGCAAACCAAAACCAGGTGGTTTCACCACCACCACCTCACCTTTCCAGCTCACCCTCATCACCTTTCCACCTCACACATCAAACCAGATGGGCATTTAATGCCTTCTCCACAATTTTTCACTCCCAAACCACATCCACACCTCTGTTTCTTCCATAAAGCACCCACTTGCCTAGAAACCTTCCATTTTGTCTCCTGACACCTCCACAAGCCCCCAATAATCTTTAATTGCAACCCTTTGCCTCCACGTTAACGTGGAGGACTTTGGCGCCAAAAGTGATTTTAAACGATCATGATCAATTGGACATAATGGATGGCTCAGATGAAGTGGGAAAGACTCAGAAGATATTTCTAAACCTAATTGGAGCATATAAAAGGAAAGAGAAGCAGAGGAGAAGAGTACCTAGTTTATTTTTCAATAATTGTATGTCGTATTAATATTTTCAAAAGTTCAAGTGTAATTTTAAGCTTTCAAGTTTAAGTTTAAGTGTTCTCAGTGTATTAGTAATCTCTTCAGTTAATAAAAATCAAGTGTGTTTTGTTATCTCAAGTAATGCAATTTCTAATTTCATTTCAAATTTCTCAATAAGCTATAAGTGTTGTTCTTAGTTGATGTTACAGACGCAATAAGTTCATATAAGCTCCTCAGAAAGCTTGTGTAAGCTTTTAGAAACTTAATCAATCAATTTAGTGTTCAAGGTAAAAAATTCACAAAAATACAAAAAAATAAAGAAAAATTCAAAAATCAGTTCTTCAAGCATGATCAAGTAGGAGCAAGGCAAATATTGGATGGTCTTGGGTTAGTGAATCTGTGGAGATTCCATAGGATTGTTCTTGGTTCTTGGCTCTAAGCAGGAAAGCAATTTGTAAGTTTCAAAAAAATTTCATTTCTGTCTTTTTACTGTAGCTTTGCTTATTGTTTAGCTCTTTCAGTGCTTAATGCTTATTTAGTCTTATATAGTTATAATATAACATAATAATAGTGTCTTGTTTGTTTGAATCAATAGTTACTAAAAAAATAAAAATCAATCAGTCAATATTGCATATCTTGTGTTCTTGAGTATCTGTGGTAATTATCTGTTTCTAAGTGCTTAATTACATTTGATATATCATAATAAGTCATGTTGGTTCATTAGAATAAGCTCTTATAGCCCTTAGCTAATTGAATCTCAAAACAGTCTAGATTAGAGGGTGTTTGGAATAAGCTTTTGAGCTGAGTTCTTGTTGTTATTTGATGTTCAATTGTGTTTCACTAGACTGCAGTAGTATAATATAGGTTAAGTAAGGCATAAAATTGTGAGTTCATACACCCAAAGTCAAAATCTTAGTCTAATCATCTCCACAGTTAACTGTGTGAGATTTGGGACCTCAAACCCACACCATTAGCTTAAATCTAATAACTCTAGCTTAATATAAGTACCTTATAGCTTATTATAACTTAATCAATTAGTATCAGTCATTAGAAATCCAAAATAGTCAAAGTACCAAGTTTCATTCAAAAGTCAAATTTGTATTACTCAGATTTTCTCAAATCTTAGGAGATTTTTGTAGATTTATGTGTTAAGAATTATACTTTGTGCTTTTCAGGTTTAGTAGTCTACCACCCCAGCTTTAAGTTCCAATAAGTCTTATAATTTTAAGATTTTTTATCTAGGCCCCACAGACCCTCAAACTCACTTGCAGGGCAAAGGTGTGCCCTGCTCACTTAGACCCAGTTCATCACCACAACTTTGTTGGTGATTTCTTATCAATCCAGTGGACCCCACACCTCAACCATTAGCTTAATTTATAGCTTATTAGTCCAGCTTATCTCATCTAGGCTTAGTTTAGCTTTTAGCTTATTGTGGCATAACTTTTAGGATCCAAATTGTGACCTGTGTAAAACAAGCTATACTGAGTACTCAGTATATGATCACCATTTTGAAGGCTCATTCAGAGCTTATTAGGAAACCATAAGCTTAGCTTCTTGGTTATTTGTGTAGCTTATCAACCCATATTTGAACCCCTAGGCTTTGCTTGAACCCTATTTCACTATTGTGGACCCCACACTCATTGAAAGTGGACTGCAAGGCAAAGCCTTACCCTGCACATCAGCTTACCACCACCACAACACCAACTTTGGTGGTGATTTGTGGCCAACTCAGTGGGCCCCACACCTTCTACTTAGCTTATTATAACCCCCCTCCTACCCAGGTTCAATAGTTGACCATTAGTTTGACATATAGACCAGTGGACCCCACCTTAAATTGTCCCCAATCTCTGTCCCATTTCTGAGTCAGAACTCAAATAAGCAAGTGCTTATTTGAGCTTCTCAGCTTATTTTAGGAGCTTATATCATTAAGTTTAGTTTAATATAGTTCAAATAACTTAGGTAAACTAGATTTCACCATAGTGGACCCCACATAACCTCAGTTTAGCTTATTTCTTAATTTAGTCAACCTTAGTCAACTGTTTAAGCTAATAAGCACTCTCAGTGCTTATTCTTTATTTCCAAAGTATTTGTCTTTATTAAAGTTTCATTATTTAAGTATTTAAGTAGTTTTATAAAAGAAAAACCAGAAAAAGCAAACATAAAAATAGTGATAGCTTCTATTTAATAGAAATTATCTAATTAATTTTCATTTTAGCTTATTAATAAGCAATTGTCCAATTTTATAATTTTATAAATTACTTAGTACCTTAAAGTAGTTAAAATAATTTTCTTAGAATTTTCCTAAGCAGTTTACTATTTATTAGATTTAAAACTAGTTTAAATAATTAAATAGGTAATAATAGAAATTAAATAGATTTCTTTAATTTTAATTATCTAAAGTAGAATTTTATATTTTTCCTAAGTTTTATAAAGTAGTTAAGATTTTTAAAAAATAGTTTCATAATTTCCACTGTTTATTTTATAATTTTCTTATTTAAATTAATTAAATTAGCTTAAAATAAATTAATAAGTAATTAATTAGTCAATTAGCTTAAATATAATTTTTAGTAACTTTTTATAATTTTGTAGTGTTCCTGTATTGTTTAAATAGTTTTATAAATTTTATCATAATTTTCTAAGGTCATTTAGTAATAATAATAATTTAAAATAGTTTAATTAGATTAATTAAATTAAATAGTTATTAATTGATAAAATACTTATAAAAAGACAAAAATATTTATTTTCATTTTTTATACTTTCTTCAAGTTCTTATTTAGGTTTAGAAATTATTTATTTAAGTTTTTAGGTTTATTTGTAATAGTTGTAATATTTAGTTAATTTAAATTAAGCTTTTAAATTAGATTTTAATTAGTTTTATTAATTAAATAGTAATTAAATATTATAATAATCATTTTCATAATTTCAATTTCATTTTCAATTTTCTTTAATATTAAGTTTTCAAAAGTTTCACTTTTAACCCCTGTAGTTTGTAACTTGTTAAATACCAATTTTCTCTGTCTGTTATCTGATTATCTGATTTTGTGTTCATTTCTGTATTTTTGTTATAATTTCATATTTTCCAAATATCAAGCAATCAGTAGTGTAATCAACCCTCAAATCATATTTGTTACTGTCCTCAGTACCACTCACTTTCCTATCCGTTTACAAATACAATTTCAATCTCGTTGGGATTTAACGACCCGGGGATTTTCCTGTACTTCCACGGTCAATATTAACTTGCACTTTCTCCCAGGTGGGCCTAACAGCTTCACAAGGCTGACTGGTTGGTTTGGGAGGAGTCACCTCCTCATCTAGAATATGCATTTCTGGAGGGTGATGATAAATTGCCCGTCATTATTGCTAAAGACTTAAAAGTTGAGGAAAAGGCAGCACTCCTAAAGGTTCTAAAGTCACATAAATAAGCAATCGCTTGGAAACTCTCCGACATTAAGGGCATAAGCCCGAACTTTTTTACTCATAAAATCTTAATGGAGGATGACTTTAAGCCAGTAGTGCAACAACAGAGAAGGGTAAATCCAAAAATCTACGAAGTTATCAAACAAGAAGTTCTTAAACTTCTTGATGCGGGATTGATTTATCCTATTTCTGACAGTCCTTGGGTTAGCCCAATTCATTGTGTCCCTAAAAAGGGTGGCATTACCGTTGTCACCAACGAGGATAACGAGTTGATTCCAACTCGTTTGGTCACGGGTTGGCGAGTATGTATTGACTATCGAAAGTTAAATGAAGCCACCCGTAAAGACCATTTTCCTCTCCCTTTTATGGACCAGATGCTTGAAAGACTTGCGGGGAATGAATACTACTGCTTCCTCGATGGTTTTTCGGGTTACTTCCAAATCCCCATTGATCCCCAGGATCAAGAGAAGACTACCTTCACATGCCCCTACGGAACTTTTGCTTACAGACGTATGCCTTTCGGCTTATGTAATGCTCCAGGCACGTTCCAGAGGTGCATGATGTCTATCTTTTCCGACATGATCGGGAAAACTATGGAGGTATTCATGGATGACTTTTCAGTCATCGGGGATTCATTCCAGACCTGCCTCTCCCACTTGGAACATATGCTTAAACGTTGCAAAGAAACGAATTTAAGTCTCAACTGGGAGAAGAGTCACTTTATGGTTAAAGAGGGCATAGTCCTCGGCCATAAAATCTCAAAAAACGGGATTGAGGTTGACAAAGCCAAAATCGATGTCATTGCTAAATTACCTCCTCCCACCACCGTAAAAGGTGTTAGGAGCTTTTTGGGTCATGCCGGCTTCTACCGTAGGTTTATCCAAGATTTTTCAAAGATTGCCCGGCCTATGACCCATCTCCTCGAGAAGGATGCTCCTTTCATATTCTCTCCTGAGTGCATCAAAGCTTTTGAAACATTAAAGAAAAAGCTTACCGAGGCACCGATTCTTGTTGCCCCCGATTGGGACCTACCTTTTGAGCTTATGTGAGATGCTAGTGATTTTGCCATAGGTGCCGTCTTGGGGCAACGAAAAGCAAAATCACCCCTTTGTAAATTTTTAAGAAAAGCAAAATCATATCTGAAAACGTTCATTAACATTTCTCCTGAAGTGTTAACAACACCAAACAAATCATAAACAACAAAACAAAACTGTGAAGTTAAATTACTTCGTATCTTTACGATTACAACCTATACAGTTGGTTTAAGGTAAGTTCTGACATTAAATTGCGAACTTAAGAGGGATCCATTTATTTCCTCCCGCCAGCCTGCGAGTAATCTTAAAGGAACGATTTCGGTTAACGAATCAGTTTCAAAAATATTGTCCAAGTTTTTTTTCACCCATACACGAAAAGCCAAAAACATTTTACTGTGAATATAATTACATAAAAGTTTACCACCGCAAACCAAGGCAGAACACCTACCAACTGGGGGTGTGAACATAATAAGTTCCCAAACCTAAGATTCAAAACTTACCATTGTATCCTTGTGGATAGTGTACCTTTTTTAAAGGAGCTGTTCATTTGTGATTATTGGGTTTAAGTTCACTGTAGTTTTGCCTCTATCTTGTGTTGAAAACTAATTTTTGTGCATGCGCACTCGTTCACAAGCAAAGAATAAAAAGAAGAAAAACGTACCCGAGTTACGTATTGTTGAAAAAGAACACACAAAAAAAATGAACGACGAGCCCCCATTCCTTCCCAAGGATGAGCCAGTTCCTGACACCCGAACTATGGAGGAACTGTGTCAACCTACCATGCAAGGGAGGGGTGGACCAATTGCACCACTCACTATTGGAGCCACGGATTTTGGATTAAAACACCACATGATACAACAGATCCAGAATACGTGCCAGTTCCACGGATTGCCAGGTGACGATGCCAACAGGCATCTCGACAAATTTTTAACTGTCACCCAAAGCATGAAACAAAATGGCGTCACCGAAGACGGCCTACGTTTATACTTGTTCCCCTATTCTCTCACTCATCATGCAACTTCATGGTTCGATCGACTTCCTAAGAATTCGATCCACACTTTTGATGAGATGATCACTAAATTCCTGGCCAAATACTTTCCACCATCTATGGTCACAAAGCTGAGGAATGATATCAGCAACTTCAGACAGCTTCCCGAAGAGTCCTTATTTGAGGCATGGGAACGCTACAAACTCGCCATTGATCGGTGTCCTAATCATAACATGCTTCTTGTCACCATTATTGATACCTTTTATAATGGTTTGACACTCCGTCATCGTGACACCATCAATGCTGCTGCTGGGGGCACCTTTATGAAAAGGACCCCTGAAGAGTGTTATGACTTAATCGAAAACATGACTGCCCATCATAATTTTTGGGACTCCTCTGCTGAGAGGAACGACTCATTTAAGTCAGACACTCCGGCAAGCAATGAAATATCAATCCTAGCTAAAAAGCTGGATGATTTGTCTACAGCAGTTTTGCGTATCCATCAGAATAATCCTAATCAGGTCAAAACTGTTAACCCAAGTTGTGAAACTTGTGGTGGTCCACATCCCTACACAGAGTGCCCACACTCCAGTGGCTTTGCTCGTGAAAACATATCCGCAGCTCAAGGTTCCTATAATACGGGAGGTAATTCTTACCAACCGCAAGGAGACCGAAACCTTTTGAGCTACCGTTCTAATAACTATATTGGACCACCAGGGTTTAATCAACCTCAAAATAGGAACCAAAATTTTAACCAGAATCAGAACCAGAATCGAATGAACCAAGGTTATAACAACCAAGGGAATTTCATCTCTAGTCAAAATCAGTTTAACCAAAATCAGAACCAAGGGAACTATAATCGTAATCAAGGTCAGAACAATTACCCACAGGGTAATTTTCAACAACAAAACCACTTCCAAGGTAACAACAATCAGCAACATGGGAATTTCCAAAACAATCGGGCTCAAAATTTTCAAAACCAAAATCAAGCCATTGTTCCAACTGGACCATCACATGATGAGTTATTAAAACAGTTTATGAAATCCCAAGAAGAACTAAACAGAATGCTGGTTAGTCAAATGTCTAATTTCCAGAAGTCTTTAAATGATCGACCCTCGGGCTCAGGTACAACTTTACCTAGCAACACGATCGCTAATCCGAGGGGCGATGTAAAGGCGATCACCACAAGAAGTGGAGTTTCTCACAAAGGACCTACAGCTCCCTCTACCTCATCTCCTATCCCTGTAGAGGAATGTGAAACTGAGGATACCACGGATACGGTACTTCCTAATAATAACAGAGGTACCAATGACATCCCTCCTCCAGTTATCCCGGTCCCGACTCCCACTAAAAGAGTCGTGTTTGAAACTACCAAAGGTCCTGTTGAATATCCAAAAGCCAACCCAAAAACAACAATTCCATATCCCTCACGATTGCAAGACCAAAAGCTCCGTGAAAAAGCTAATCATCAGATGGAAAAATTCTTTCAGATTTTCCAAGAACTACACTTCGATATTAGTTTCGCGGACGCTCTTCTTTTAATGCCCAAATTCGCATCGACAATCAAAAACCTGTTGAGCAATAAAGAAAAAATGTTTGAAATGGCACGAACTCCACTTAATGAGAACTGCTCTGCGGTTCTGTTAAAACAGCTTCCCGAAAAGCTAGGAGACCCCGGGAAATTTCTAATACCATGTACTTTCCCGGGTATGGTTGAATGCTTTGCCTTGGCCGATCTTGGTGCAAGCATCAATTTAATGCCTTATTCAGTTTGGAAAAAGCTCTCTCTTCAGGCACTTAGTCCCACATGCATGACTCTCGAGCTTGCAGACCGTTCAATTTCACGTCCCCTCGGTATTGCCGAGGACGTATTTGTGAGAGTGGGAAAGTTCCATTTTCCGGCGGACTTTGTTGTTGTTGATTTCGATGCAGATCTAAGAGTTCCTCTCATTCTTGGGAGGGGATTCTTAAGAACAGGACGTGCATTAATCGACGTTTTCGATGAGGAAATCACGTTACGAGTTGGAAATGAAGCGATAACGTTCGACCTTGATCAAACCTCGAGATACTCCTCGAATTATAATGCTGATTCGGTCAACCGAATTGATGTCATTGACATTGCATCCGAGGAGTATGCTCAGGAATTCCTTGGATTCACTGATAAATTTCCGAGTGGTAATCCCACTGTTTCTTCTGATCCCATAATCGCTAATTCTTCTCCTTCCCTCACTCCGTTTGGGGGAAGTGATTTCGTCCTTGAGGAATTAGAGGCCTTTCTCAAAAGTGACTCAGTTCCCAAAGGAATTGATTACCAAGAGATTGACCCGGAGGGGGATATACTTCTCCTTGAGGAGTTATTGAACAAAGATCCTTCTCCCATTCCTGTTCTGCCTCCACAACTTCATAAGGTGGAAGTCAAATATGTTGAGAAAAATGATGACTTCCCCGAGGTTGAACTTAAGGACCTACCTCCTCATCTAGAATACGCATTCTTGGAAGGTAACAATAAGTTACCGGTCATTATTGCAAAAGACTTAAAGGATGAGGAGAAAACCGCGCTGCTCAAGGTTTTAAAGTCCCACAAACAAGCAATTGCTTGGAAACTCTCAGACATAAAGGGTATTAACCCGGATTTTTGTACACACAAAATCCTAATGGAAGAGGACTTTAAACCTACCGTGCAGCATCAAAGAAGGGTAAATCCAAAAATCCACGAAGTCATAAAAGCAGAGGTTATCAAACTTCTTGATGCGGGATTGATTTACCCTATATCAGATAGTCCTTGGGTAAGCCCAATACATTGTGTTCCAAAGAAGGGTGGCATTACGGTTATCACAAGCGAGGACAACGAGTTAATACCAACTCGTTTGGTTACAGGGTGGCGAGTATGTATTGATTACAGAAAGCTTAACGAAGCCACCCGTAAAGACCACTTTCCTCTGCCCTTCATGGATCAAATGCTCGAAAGACTAGCAGGAAATGAGTATTATTGTTTCCTTGACGGCTTCTCGGGATACTTCCAAATTCCCATTGATCCACAGGATCAAGATAAGACAACCTTCACATGCCCTTACGGGACATTTGCCTATCGTCGCATGCCTTTTGGGTTATGCAATGCTCCGGGCACTTTCCAGAGGTGCATGATGGCTATTTTCCATGACATGATTGGAAAAACCATGGAGGTATTCATGGATGACTTCTCAGTAATCGGGAATTCTTTCGACTCGTGCCTCTCCCATCTAGAAAAAATGCTTCAACGGTGTGAAAACACTAATCTTTGTCTAAACTGGGAGAAGAGCCATTTTATGGTTAAAGAGGGCATTGTCCTCGGCCATAAAATTTCAAAAAGTGGGATTGAGGTCGATAAGGCCAAAATTGATGTTATTGCTAAACTGCCTCATCCCACCACTGTTAAAGGAATTAGGAGTTTCCTCGGCCATGCCGGGTTCTATCGGAGATTCATTCAGGATTTCTCCAAAATAGCCCGGCCCATGACTCATCTTCTTGAAAAGGATGCTCCTTTCATCTTTTCCACTGAGTGCATCGAAGCCTTTGAAATTTTAAAGAAAAGGCTTACCGAAGCACCAATCCTTGTTGCCCCCGACTGGGACTTACCCTTTGAACTCATGTGCGATGCTAGCGATTATGCTATTGGTGCAGTTCTGGGGCAACGCAAAACCAAACATTTTCAGCCAATACACTACGCAAGTAAGACCATGAACGAGGCTCAAACAAACTATACCACCACAGAAAAAGAATTATTAGCTGTGGTATATGCCTTCGAAAAATTTCGGTCTTACTTAATCTTAAACAAAAGCGTGGTGTATACGGACCATTCGGCTTTGAAATACCTGTTCAATAAACAGGATGCAAAGCCAAGACTGCTCCGTTGGGTCCTGCTCCTCCAGGAATTCGATATTCTCATAAGAGATAAAAAAGGAGCAGAGAACCTTGCAGCTGATCACTTGTCCCGGTTAGAAAATCCTCATCAGGATATTCTCGAGAAAAAAGAATTTAATGAAACTTTTCCTCTGGAGACTCTAAATCTCATCTCTAACCGGGATAATGCCACCACCCCATGGTTTGCCGACTTTGCAAATTACCGTGCGGGAAATTTCGTTGTGAAAGGGATGTCGTCCCAACAGAAAAGAAAATTCTTTAAAGACGTAAAACATTATTTCTGGGACGACCCCTAATTGTTTAAAATATGTGCGGATCAAGTCATCCGACGGTGTGTCCATGGCCAAGAGGCCATGGAAATTCTTAAAGCTTGTCATGATGGACCCACGGGGGGACATCATAATCCAAACTACACCGCAAAAAAGGTGTTTGATTCAGGATTCTTTTGGCCCACGATCTATAAAGACGCCCATGAACTTATCAAAACCTGTGAGGCTTGCCAGCGTCACGGGAATATTTCCAAAAAGAATGAGATGCCGCAAAACGCCATCCAAGTCTATGAAATATTTGATATGTGGGGCATTGATTTTATGGGGCCATTCCCGTCTTCACGAGGGAATAAGTATATACTCGTCGCTGTCGACTATCTGTCAAAATGGGTTGAGGCAAAAGCCTTACCCACCAATGATGCCCGAGTAGTTGTTAAATTTTTAAAGTCTCTCTTTGCCAGATTCGGGACTCCTCGTGCCATTATCAGTGATCGTGGCACGCACTTTTGCAATGAACAATTTGCAAGAGTAATGTTGAAATATGGTGTAACTCACCGTCTTTCTACAGCATACCACCCACAAACAAGTGGGCAGGTGGAGGTCTCAAATAGGGGTATTAAGAGAATTCTCGAGAGGACGGTTGGTGAAAACCGTGCCTCTTGGTCGGATAAGCTGGATGATGCATTATGGGCTTTCCGCACTGCTTACAAAACACCCATTGGGTGTACTCCATATAAGTTAGTATACGGGAAAGCATGTCATCTTCCGATTGAATTAGAACATAAGGCCTATTGGGCCTTGAAACATGCAAATTTCGACCTTCAGACAGCGGGTGATCACCGTAAAGTTCAACTAAACGAACTAAATGAATTACGTGATCAAGCTTATGAAAATTCTTTAATCTATAAAGAAAAGACTAAGAAGATACATGACTCTAAAATAAAGAACCGCGTTTTCAACGTTGGTGACAGAGTTCTTCTTTTCAATTCAAGGTTGAAAATTTTCTCGGGTAAACTAAAAACCCGTTGGTCTGGACCATTTACTATAACCAAAGTATACCCATATGGAACTGTTGAGTTATTACAACCCGACGGTCCCAATTTTAAAGTAAATGGACATCGGCTAAAACACTATTTTGGAGGGGACATACAACCAATGGTTGTCCCGGATCTCCAAACTTACCCCATGGACCAATAAATTCGGGGTCGAGTCAAGCTAGGGACTCGGTTAACAAAAACAAGTTTCCCCAAGGACAATTTTAATTCGGGGTCGAGTCAAGCTAGTGACTCGGGAATCAAAAACAAGCTACCTCAAGGACAAATAAAATTCGAGGTCGAGTCAAGCTAGCGACTCGGTAATAAAAAACAGTAGCAATATGGGTCGTCACCCATATTTCTGTCTTCTCATCCCTTTCTAACACCCTAGTGTGGGGGAGACGAACCACATGTTGTACATATGTAAAATATTTTTTCAAAAAAAAAAAAAAAAAAAAAAAAAAAAAAAATGGTATAAGTCAAATAAAAAGAAAAAAGTGAGTTTGTATGTAAATAGAGTAAAATAAAAAGGTTAATAGTATTGCCTCCTTACGTTCTAAAGTCTTGGTGGGACACCAAGTACTGTGAATATTGAGAGCAATATTCAGTTCTAAGTGTGGGGGAGCGTTCTCACGAATGCAAAACACATGTTCCATCAAGAACCCCCATTTGATCAAAATTACCAGTTTTTTCACACTTAGAAATGCGAATAATGGTATCAATCCTCTATGTCTAACCCACAACAATATTGGCTAGTCCAGGAGCAAACGGCTCTTGGTAAAGACTTCTCAAAACCGTTGATGGCTGGCAATTTGCCAAAAATTGTACGGTTCCTCAACTCCCCAAAAACAAATGAGTTGGCTAGCCCGCAAGATTATGGCTTGTGGTAAAGGCCGTGAAAAACCATAATTGGTAATCAGCTCACCAAGATGTTGACTATTCCATCAAGAGTTGGCTAGTCCAGAAGCAAACGGCTTCTGGTAAAGACAAATCAAATCCGTTGACAGCTGGTGGTTTGCTAAAAATCACACGGTTATCAGGTGTGCCACAGTTTTTACGCCTGGCTACTCCAGAAGTGATGGCTTTTGGTAAAGAGATAAAATCCATTAATTTTTTCTCAAAAAGATTGCTAGGGACTAGCAATAGTTTAGTGTGGGGGATTGATGAGTGTCTAAATACTCATCATTTTGTACCAATCTGAACTGCCAAAACATACAAAAACACTCAAAAATGCATCATAATACTTAAAATATCTTAGAAGTGTGTTTTATATGTTTCAAATACAAAATATGCAAAAACAAATGAAAAACGTACAAAGTTTGCATAATTGGCAGTTTCAGTCCCTCAAGTTTCAAATATTGTCAAAACTAGTCCCTGAAGGTTTTAAATGAATAAAAAGTCAACTTAAGTCCTTGGGAAACCAAAAATGTTCACAAAACATCCCTGGATAAAAGTTTACACAAACTGGCAATTTTTACCCCTCAAGTTACAAAATTGGCAAAATGGTCCCTGAGTATTCAAAAATGGAAAATTTACAAATAATACCCTTGTACTATGCATGAATGACAAAATGGAACAATTTTGATAACATTTTGAGAAATTACAAGTTTAATCCCTTAAAAATCCAAATTTACAATAAAGGTCCCTGGAGTTTAAAAAATTGCAGAAAAGGTCCCTCGGTGTTTTTAAATGGAAAAATAAATAAATAAGTCCTTGGTTTACTAAATTTGGCAAGTTAAGTCCTTAAAAATACTTTGGGAAAATAACATGTTCAGCCCCTCAACTTTGCCAAATTTACAATTTTGGTCCTTGTTCACTTAAACCAATCCGGACCCTTTTTATTTTAATAATCCAAAACCAAAAACTAATCCAACCCACCTTACCCTACCAGCCCACACACACCCCTAGCCCAACCATAAGCCCAGTCCAAACCCACCCTTTTTATTTAAAAACAGCGCTGACTCGCGTTGACCACCCAAAACCGCCAAACACCCCAGCTCCACTGTTCATCCCCCACCTTCACCCCTGCAAACCAAAACCAGGTGGTTTCACCACCACCACCTCACCTTTCCAGCTCACCCTCATCACCTTTCCACCTCACACATCAAACCAGATGGGCATTTAATGCCTTCTCCACAATTTTTCACTCCCAAACCACATCCACACCTCTGTTTCTTCCATAAAGCACCCACTTGCCTAGAAACCTTCCATTTTGTCTCCTGACACCTCCACAAGCCCCCAATAATCTTTAATTGCAACCCTTTGCCTCCACGTTAACGTGGAGGACTTTGGCGCCAAAAGTGATTTTAAACGATCATGATCAATTGGACATAATGGATGGCTCAGATGAAGTGGGAAAGACTCAGAAGATATTTCTAAACCTAATTGGAGCATATAAAAGGAAAGAGAAGCAGAGGAGAAGAGTACCTAGTTTATTTTTCAATAATTGTATGTCGTATTAATATTTTCAAAAGTTCAAGTGTAATTTTAAGCTTTCAAGTTTAAGTTTAAGTGTTCTCAGTGTATTAGTAATCTCTTCAGTTAATAAAAATCAAGTGTGTTTTGTTATCTCAAGTAATGCAATTTCTAATTTCATTTCAAATTTCTCAATAAGCTATAAGTGTTGTTCTTAGTTGATGTTACAGATGCAATAAGTTCATATAAGCTCCTCAGAAAGCTTGTGTAAGCTTTTAGAAACTTAATCAATCAATTTAGTGTTCAAGGTAAAAAATTCACAAAAATACAAAAAAATAAAGAAAAATTCAAAAATCAGTTCTTCAAGCATGATCAAGTAGGAGCAAGGCAAATATTGGATGGTCTTGGGTTAGTGAATCTGTGGAGATTCCATAGGATTGTTCTTGGTTCTTGGCTCTAAGCAGGAAAGCAATTTGTAAGTTTCAAAAAAATTTCATTTCTGTCTTTTTACTGTAGCTTTGCTTATTGTTTAGCTCTTTCAGTGCTTAATGCTTATTTAGTCTTATATAGTTATAATATAACATAATAATAGTGTCTTGTTTGTTTGAATCAATAGTTACTAAAAAAATAAAAATCAATCAGTCAATATTGCATATCTTGTGTTCTTGAGTATCTGTGGTAATTATCTGTTTCTAAGTGCTTAATTACATTTGATATATCATAATAAGTCATGTTGGTTCATTAGAATAAGCTCTTATAGCCCTTAGCTAATTGAATCTCAAAACAGTCTAGATTAGAGGGTGTTTGGAATAAGCTTTTGAGCTGAGTTCTTGTTGTTATTTGATGTTCAATTGTGTTTCACTAGACTGCAGTAGTATAATATAGGTTAAGTAAGGCATAAAATTGTGAGTTCATACACCCAAAGTCAAAATCTTAGTCTAATCATCTCCACAGTTAACTGTGTGAGATTTGGGACCTCAAACCCACACCATTAGCTTAAATCTAATAACTCTAGCTTAATATAAGTACCTTATAGCTTATTATAACTTAATCAATTAGTATCAGTCATTAGAAATCCAAAATAGTCAAAGTACCAAGTTTCATTCAAAAGTCAAATTTGTATTACTCAGATTTTCTCAAATCTTAGGAGATTTTTGTAGATTTATGTGTTAAGAATTATATTTTGTGCTTTTCAGGTTTAGTAGTCTACCACCCCAGCTTTAAGTTCCAATAAGTCTTATAATTTTAAGATTTTTTATCTAGGCCCCACAGACCCTCAAACTCACTTGCAGGGCAAAGGTGTGCCCTGCTCACTTAGACCCAGTTCATCACCACAACTTTGTTGGTGATTTCTTATCAATCCAGTGGACCCCACACCTCAACCATTAGCTTAATTTATAGCTTATTAGTCCAGCTTATCTCATCTAGGCTTAGTTTAGCTTTTAGCTTATTGTGGCATAACTTTTAGGATCCAAATTGTGACCTGTGTAAAACAAGCTATACTGAGTACTCAGTATATGATCACCATTTTGAAGGCTCATTCAGAGCTTATTAGGAAACCATAAGCTTAGATTCTTGGTTATTTGTGTAGCTTATCAACCCATATTTGAACCCCTAGGCTTTGCTTGAACCCTATTTCACTATTGTGTTCCCCACACTCATTGAAAGTGGACTGCAAGGCAAAGCCTTACCCTGCACATCACCTTACCACCACCACAACACCAACTTTGGTGGTGATTTGTGGCCAACTCAGTGGGCCCCACACCTTCTACTTAGCTTATTATAACCCCCCTCCTACCCAGGTTCAATAGTTGACCATTAGTTTGACATATAGACCAGTGGACCCCACCTTAAATTGTCCCCAATCTCTGTCCCATTTCTGAGTCAGAACTCAAATAAGCAAGTGCTTATTTGAGCTTCTCAGCTTATTTTAGGAGCTTATATCATTAAGTTTAGTTTAATATAGTTCAAATAACTTAGGTAAACTAGATTTCACCATAGTGGACCCCACATAACCTCAGTTTAGCTTATTTCTTAATTTAGTCAACCTTAGTCAACTGTTTAAGCTAATAAGCACTCTCAGTGCTTATTCTTTATTTCCAAAGTAGTTGTCTTTATTAAAGTTTCATTATTTAAGTATTTAAGTAGTTTTATAAAAGAAAAACCAGAAAAAGCAAACATAAAAATAGTGATAGCTTCTATTTAATAGAAATTATCTAATTAATTTTCATTTTAGCTTATTAATAAGCAATTGTCCAATTTTATAATTTTATAAATTACTTAGTACCTTAAAGTAGTTAAAATAATTTTCTTAGAATTTTCCTAAGCAGTTTACTATTTATTAGATTTAAAACTAGTTTAAATAATTAAATAGGTAATAATAGAAATTAAATAGATTTCTTTAATTTTAATTATCTAAAGTAGAATTTTATATTTTTCCTAAGTTTTATAAAGTAGTTAAGATTTTTAAAAAATAGTTTCATAATTTCCACTGTTTATTTTATAATTTTCTTATTTAAATTAATTAAATTAGCTTAAAATAAATTAATAAGTAATTAATTAGTCAATTAGCTTAAATATAATTTTTAGTAACTTTTTATAATTTTGTAGTGTTCCTGTAGTGTTTAAATAGTTTTATAAATTTTATCATAATTTTCTAAGGTCATTTAGTAATAATAATAATTTAAAATAGTTTAATTAGATTAATTAAATTAAATAGTTATTAATTGATAAAATACTTATAAAAAGACAAAAATATTTATTTTCATTTTTTATACTTTCTTCAAGTTCTTATTTAGGTTTAGAAATTATTTATTTAAGTTTTTAGGTTTATTTGTAATAGTTGTAATATTTAGTTAATTTAAATTAAGCTTTTAAATTAGATTTTAATTAGTTTTATTAATTAAATAGTAATTAAATATTATAATAATCATTTTCATAATTTCAATTTCATTTTCAATTTTCTTTAATATTAAGTTTTCAAAAGTTTCACTTTTAACCCCTGTAGTTTGTAACTTGTTAAATACCAATTTTCTCTGTCTGTTATCTGATTATCTGATTTTGTGTTCATTTCTGTATTTTTGTTATAATTTCATATTTTCCAAATATCAAGCAATCAGTAGTGTAATCAACCCTCAAATCATATTTGTTACTGTCCTCAGTACCACTCACTTTCCTATCCGTTTACAAATACAATTTCAATCTCGTTGGGATTTAACGACCCGGGGATTTTCCTGTACTTCCACGGTCAATATTAACTTGCACTTTCTCCCAGGTGGGCCTAACAGCTTCACAAGGCTGACTGGTTGGTTTGGGAGGAGTCACCTCCTCATCTAGAATATGCATTTCTGGAGGGTGATGATAAATTGCCCGTCATTATTGCTAAAGACTTAAAAGTTGAGGAAAAGGCAGCACTCCTAAAGGTTCTAAAGTCACATAAACAAGCAATCGCTTGGAAACTCTCCGACATTAAGGGCATAAGCCCGAACTTTTTTACTCATAAAATCTTAATGGAGGATGACTTTAAGCCAGTAGTGCAACAACAGAGAAGGGTAAATCCAAAAATCCACGAAGTTATCAAACAAGAAGTTCTTAAACTTCTTGATGCGGGATTGATTTATCCTATTTCTGACAGTCCTTGGGTTAGCCCAATTCATTGTGTCCCTAAAAAGGGTGGCATTACCGTTGTCACCAACGAGGATAACGAGTTGATTCCAACTCGTTTGGTCACGGGTTGGCGAGTATGTATTGACTATCGAAAGTTAAATGAAGCCACCCGTAAAGACCATTTTCCTCTCCCTTTTATGGACCAGATGCTTGAAAGACTTGCGGGGAATGAATACTACTGCTTCCTCGATGGTTTTTCGGGTTACTTCCAAATCCCCATTGATCCCCAGGATCAAGAGAAGACTACCTTCACATGCCCCTACGGAACTTTTGCTTACAGACGTATGCCTTTCGGTTTATGAATGCTCCAGGCACGTTCCAGAGGTGCATGATGTCTATCTTTTCCGACATGATCGGGAAAACTATGGAGGTATTCATGGATGACTTTTCAGTCATCGGGGATTCATTCCAGACCTGCCTCTCCCACTTGGAACATATGCTTAAACGTTGCAAAGAAACGAATTTAAGTCTCAACTGGGAGAAGAGTCACTTTATGGTTAAAGAGGGCATAGTCCTCGGCCATAAAATCTCAAAAAACGGGATTGAGGTTGACAAAGCCAAAATCGATGTCATTGCTAAATTACCTCCTCCCACCACCGTAAAAGGTGTTAGGAGCTTTTTGGGTCATGCCGGCTTCTACCGTAGGTTTATCCAAGATTTTTCAAAGATTGCCCGGCCTATGACCCATCTCCTCGAGAAGGATGCTCCTTTCATATTCTCTCCTGAGTGCATCGAAGCTTTTGAAACATTAAAGAAAAAGCTTACCGAGGCACCGATTCTTGTTGCCCCCGATTGGGACCTACCTTTTGAGCTTATGTGAGATGCTAGTGATTTTGCCATAGGTGCCGTCTTGGGGCAACGAAAAGCAAAATCACCCCTTTGTAAATTTTTAAGAAAAGCAAAATCATATCTGAAAACGTTCATTAACATTTCTCCTGAAGTGTTAACAACACCAAACAAGTCATCAGGCGATGTGTATACGGACAGGAAGCCACTGATATTCTCAAGGCTTGCCATGCTGGACCCACCGGGGGCCACCATAGTCCTAACTACACCACCAAAAAGGTGTTTGATTCTGGTTTCTATTGGCCCAAGATCTATAAGGATGCCCACGAGTTAGTCAAAGCCTGTGATGCTTGTCAGCGTCACGGGAATATTTCACAAAAGAACGAAATGCCACAAAATGCTATTCAAGTTTGTGAAATCTTTGACGTCTGGGGCATTGATTTTATGGGGCCATTCCCATCTTCTCGTGGAAACAAGTATATTCTCGTGGCTGTTGACTATTTGTCAAAATGGGTTGAGGCTAAGGCCTTACCCACTAATGATGCCCGAGTTGTTGTGAAATTCTTGAAATCCCTCTTTGCTCGTTTTGGAACTCCACGTGCCATCATTAGTGATCGCGGTACTCACTTTTGCATTGATCAATTTGCAAAAGTCATGCTTAAGTACGGTGTTACTCATCGTCTTTCCACCGCATATCACCCCCAAACAAGTGGGCAGGTGGAGGTTTCCAACCGTGGTATAAAACGGATTCTTGAGAGGACAGTAGGTGAAAACCGTGCTTCCTGGTCGGATAAACTAGATAATGCACTCTGGGCCTTCCGTACAACTTACAAAACACCCATTGGGTGTACTCTATACAAGCTTGTATACGGAAGGCGTGTCATTTACCGATCGAGCTCGAGCACAAAGCCTACTGGGCCTTGAAACATGCTAACTACGACCTTCATAAAGCGGGTGATCATCGTAAGGTTCAACTCAATGAATTAAACGAACTTCGTGATCAAGCCTACGAGAACTCTTTGATCTACAAAGAAAAGACAAAGAAGATTCACGACTCTAAGATTAAGAACCGCGTTTTCAACGTCGGTGACAGAGTCCTTCTTTTCAACTCAAGATTAAAGATCTTCTCGAGGAAATTAAAAACCCGATGGACTGGGCCATTCACTATTGCTAAAGTATATCCATACGGGACTGTTGAGTTATCTCAACCCGAAGGTCCCAACTTCAAAGTGAATGGTCATAGATTGAAACATTATTTTGGAGAGGACATACCACCCATGGTTGTCCCGGATCTCCAAACTTTCCCCATGGACCAATGAATTCGGGGATCGAGTCAAGCTAGTGACTCGGTGAACAAAAATTAGCAACATATATGGGTTTTCACCCATATTTCTGACTTCTTTCTACTTTCTACCACCCTAGTGTGGGGGAGTGGCCGTCCCCCACTATTTGAAAAGTAAATATGTATATAAGTTCTCAAAAAAAAACAAAAAAAAAAAAAAAAAAAAAAAAGTGTGATTGTATGTACAGATAAATAAAGTGAAAAATAAAATCGATATTTCCACAGTTAGATTTGCATATTAGCTTTTTCCGTTCAGAGATTCGGCATAATAGCCGGGACCTTGAATATTGAGGACAATATTCAATTCTAGTGTGGGGGGGGGGGGGGGGGAATTCTTACGAATTTTATCGCAAAACTTTCTAAGTACCCCCATTTTTAGGCCTAAAATTTTTCAAAAGTTTTCACTTTATTTCAAAATTTTTGTGGTAATCAGTCCGCCAAAGTCTAAATGACAAATGGATTGGCTAGTCCAGGAGCAAACGGCTCTTGGTAAAGACATCTCAAACCCGTTGATGGCTGGCAATTTGCCAAAAATTGTATGGTTCCTCAACTCCCCCGTATCCTCATAAGCAAATGAGTTGGCTAGCCCGCAAGATTATGGCTTGTGGTAAAGGCCGTGGAAAATCCATAATTGGTAATCAGCTCACCAAGATGTTGACTTAGTCCATCAAGATGCTGGCTAGTCCAGAAGCAAACGGCTTTTGGTAAAGACTAATCAAATCCGTTGACAGCTGGTGGTTTGCTCAAAATCACACGGTTATCAGGTGTGCCACAGTTCTTACACCTGGCTACTCCAGAAGTGATGGCTTTTGGTAAAGAGATTCTCAAATCCATCAAGTTTTTCTCAAAAGATTGCTAGGGACTAGCAATGTTTTAGTGTGGGGGATTGATGAGTGTGTAAATACTCATCATTTTTACCATTTCTGATCTGCCAAAACATCTCAAAACACTCAATAATAAATCAAAATAGTGAAAATATCCCAGGAAAGTGTTTTACATGTCTTAAATGCAAAAATACCAAAAACAGATGAAAAACGCACAAAGTTTGCATAATTGGCAGTTTCAGTCCCCCAACTTTCAAAAGTTGTCAAATCTAGTCCCTGGTCATTCTAAAAACTTGAAAAAGTCACCAAAGGTCCTTATAAATAAAAAGTTACATAATTAGTCCTTTGGTGAAAAGTTTCACAAAATGTCAAGTTTAGTCCCTGAACTTTGAAAATTGTCAAAAATGGTCCCTGGGATATGAAAAACTTTGAGAAAAACAAATTTTTTCCTTGCACTAACCTTTTATGACAGGATTGGTCCTTGGTGGAAAGTTTGGTGAAAATTACACAAATGGTCCCTGAAGTTTGAAAATTTGGCAATATTAGTCCCTGGTGATAATTTAATGGAAAAAAGTCAACTATGGTCCATGTACTATTCACATATGGCAAAACTCACCCTTGGGAACACTTTGAAAAAATGCCAAAATCCAACCCTCAACTTTCGTTAATTGGCAAAAATGGTCCTTGTGTAATCATAAACCAAACCAGATCCATAAATAATAATACTACTCCTAAACCATGATCCAACCCATGTTACAAGCCCACTCCCAAGCCCATTGATCCACAGCCCACCCAACGCACCCCTTAATATTATTAGCCGGGTCAAACATTTGACCCCGGTCAAATACCAGTCAAACACCCCCCAAACCGCCAAACCACCATCTCCTTCTCCCCTGGTATTGCAGCTCCACCACCACCACTTGCAAAGTTATCATCACCTTCCCACCCCTACACCTACCCATGCCACCCACAATAAATGCCCCCCCCCCCCAGTTGCCTGAATCAGAAAGCAATTTGCAAAAAGTCTTTTCCCGCCAAAACACGTGGAAGCTTGGGAGTGGACCAAAGAAATCAGAAAGAGGTGGGAAGTGATCAGAGATGTTCAAGAAACCCTAATTAGGGGCTATAAAAGGCAAAGGATGCAAGATGAAAGACTTGTCTAGTTTTTTAATATAGTTGTAGTCGTATAAGTTTTTTTTAGCAATTATAGTGTAGCAAAAAGCTTTTAAGCATTTGTAGAAGTCAATTCAGTGTATTATTAATCTTTTCAAATTAATATAAGCAAGTTTCCTTAACTTCTTTTGTTTATGCAAAGTTCAAGTTTCATGTATTAATCTGAATCATAGGCTGCTAGTGTTTGTGTTTGAATCATGGACTGAATTAGGTTCATATAAGTTCCTACAAGCTTATTTAAGCTTTCTAGAGACTCTAAAAGCCAGTGATAATAGAAAACTTAAAAAATACAAAAAAGGTCAACTATGGTCAACTGTCTTGTTCTTAACTTGATTTCAGGTACTGAGAAGGATTGGTGAGCAAAGCTTGGTTTGGAATAAGCCTATTTAAAGATAGGCTTCTGTGGAGAAGCCCCTTGTTCAAGCTAGGGGTACCTTGTAAGCATTTTGCTCATTTAAAGGATTCCTCTAAAATCTAGTATTGGTATTATCTGCTTTGCTTGATTGCTTATTGATAATCTGTGTTTCTTGTGCTTATTTGGTGTTGTTAGAGTAGTTTATAGTTTAATATACTTATCTTGTTCATTAGAATTACTAATTAATTTGAATCTTAGTTTAACAGTCTTGCTAGTTTTAGTATAATCATTGTGTGTTCTTGGCTATTAACTGCTTCTAAACACTCTCTTAAGTGTAATATCTCATAAATAGCTGATTTGGAACAAGCTTATTAGTTGTTACACCCTTAGCCACTTAAAAACTCAAAACAGTCTCACATTAAGGAGTGTTTGGCATTACTTAGTTCTGAGAGCATTGGGTGTCTTAAACCCTTGTTTCTTATTTCATCAGTCTACACTAGAGTTATAATAGTCATTGAAGTCATAAAATCCTAGGTCCTTATAGGTAAAAGTCAAAATCACAAGCATAATCCCTTACACAGTTAATTGTGTAAGTATTGTGCATCTTAACTTCTCAATTATTTGTAAAAGTGCTTAAATAAACTTAATTCAGCATCATTACATTGAGATACTTCATAACAAATCAGTGAATCAGAACCAAAGTTCATCAAAGTCAAATTTGCAAGTTTCCTCAGAAAGTCAAATTTCATCTTCTCAGATTTTTGCAAAAATTCCAAGTTAAATTGTGATTTGTGTGATGGGAGTTAAGGGTTGAAACTTGTTGTAGTTATAGTCCACAAGCTGATCTTTAAGCTCCAATTTTTGATTGATTTTTGTGAAATTTTGTGTGGACCCCACAGGCTAGGGAAATCACTTGCAGGGCAAGCAATTCCCCTGTGCACAGCAGACCTCACCCACACCACCACCTTTAGTGGTGGCTGCAGCCTAACCCAGTGGACCCCAGAGGTTCATTCTTGGTTTGGACAACCCTCCTCCTACCAGAGATCAAGTGTTGACTCTTGGTTTGACCTAAGACTCAGTGGACCCTACCTGGTTTAGCCCATCAAGTCTGTCCCCAAAATCTGTGTTCAGTTACATATTGCAAGTGCTTATTTGATTACAATCAGCTTATTTGTGCTTATTTCTTGCTATTCTCTGCTTGTTTAAGTTTTTTGAACTTATTTGTATCTGTTTTCACCCTTGTGGACCCCACCTTCACCCATTTGAGCTTATTTGCCCAAACAGTCAACCAAAGTCAACTGAATAAGCAAAGGGGGTGCTACTGCTTATTTATAAGCAATTTTCCAAAGTGGTTTCACAAAAGTTTTCTATTTTCAGTGGTAAAATAAGTGTGTAAAAGAAAATCCAAAAAAAACCAAGTTTAAAATAAGTGATAGTTTCTATTTAATTCAATTTAATTTTAATTTTCACTTTTAGATTTTAGTTAAGTACTTAGTATTTTTATATTTTTATTAATTACCTTATATTGTAAAGTATTTTTAGTAAATTTTTTAGATTTTTATTCTGCCTTTTAGAATTTATTAGATTTAATTTTAGTTTTCTTAATTATTAATTAATATTAAGTATTAAATATCATATTTAGTTTTTATAAAGTAAAACCTAGATTTTATATTTTTCCTAGCATTAATATAGTATAATAGACTTTTAGAAAATATATTTTTAGTTTCTACTGTTCATTTTCTATTTTTCTTATTTTAATTATTTAAATTAGACTTAAGTTAATTAAAAGGTAATTAATTAGTGGATTAATCTTAAAACATAATTTTTAGAGTTTTTATAATTTTGTAGGATTCCTGTGATGGTTAATTAATTTTATAAATTTTCTCTTAATTTTCTAAGTTAATTTAGTATTAATAGTAATTAAAAGTAATTTAATTAGTTTCATTAAGTTAAATAGTTTTTAATTAATAAAAAACCATAAGAAGACAAAAATATTTATTTTTATTTTTTATACTTTCTTCAAGTTCTAATTTAAGTTTAAAAATTATTTTTGCAAATTTTTAGTTTAAATTGTAATAGTTATAATTATTAGTTAATTTAAATTTGATTTTAAATAGTTTTATTAATTAAATAATATTTTAATCATTTTCATAATTTCATTTTCATTTTTAATTTTAAGTTTCAAAAAGTGTCAAAAGCACCCCCTGTAGTTTGTTAAATACCAAATCCACTTTTTCAGTCCTATTGCGTAAATCTGAATTGTGAATACGTGCATATATCTGGTATCTGATTTTTGTGAATATTATATCTGTGTACAAATACCAAAATAACAGTAGCAATATCAATTCCACATCATCTGGGCTACTGTCCTCAGTGCCACTTTCTCATAAACGATTCCCAAAGCACCATTTCAATCTCGCTGGGACTTTTACGACCTGGGGAAACACTATACTATCCACGGAGTATTGGGATAAGCTGTTTTTGACTAGTTGACCTTGGTCAATTATATCTGACGGTTTAGACCCAATCAAAAACCCCGAATATGTGTGACAAATTAGGCACAAGTTTTGTTGGATTAGTCAGTATCCGTGACCGTAAACACCTTATATCACACGAATGTTTTTTGAGAGTAACGATTGTTCATCCTTTGGCCACATAAATATATAATATATGTGACATTTGAGATGATTCTTTCTAGTAAATGTGTATTTTGTGTGACTACTTTCCGTCCTGTGGCCACATGAATATACAATAAATGTGACGTTTGTGATGATTTAGCCACACAATGGGTGTTGCTTTTTTGGAGTTAGTCACATATAATTTAAAACAAAGTGGCCAAAAGTGTTAATAAGTGTGACCATATGCTTTTTAAAGTGAACAAATATGTATTTTGTGTGACTATTGTTCATCCCACGGTCACATGAATTTTTAGTTTGTGTGGCCTTTTGTAATATTTAGTCACACAAAGCATATTTGTTTTGGGTATTTAGTCACATACAATTAAGCATCAAGTGGCCAAAAGTGTTAATAAGTGTGAGCATATGCTCTTTAAAGTGAAGAAATGTGTATTTTGTTTGACTATTGATCATCCAATGGCCACATTAATTTTATGTTTGTGTGGCCTTTTGTAATATTTAGTCACACAAAGCATCTTTGTTTTGGGTATTTAGTCACATACAATTAAGTATCAAGTAGCCAAAAGTGTTAATAAGTGTGACCATATGCTGTTTAAAAGGAAGAAATGTGTATTTTGTGTGACTATTGATCATCCAATGGCCACATTAATTTTATGTTTGTGTGGCCTTTTGTAATATTTAGTCACACAAAGCATCTTTGTTTTGGGTATTTAGTCACATACAATCAAGCAAACAGTGGCCAAAAGTGTTAATAAGTGTGACCATATGATGTTTAAAGTGCAGACATGTGTGTTTTGTGTGACTAATGTTCATCCAATGGTCACATGAATTTTTAGTTTGTGTGGCATTTTGTAATATTTAGTCACACATCGAATTAAACAAAGAGTGACCAATAATGTTAGTACTGCTAGTACTACGTTAGTACTGGTAGTACTACGTTCGTACTGCTGGAGCAGAGTTACAACTGCTAGTATATATATAAAACAGAATGTATACAAATGAAGCAAATATATGCACAATTGTATTTCAAATTGAATACAACTCGAATGTATATAACTGAACCAAATATATATACAATTGCATCATTGCCATCATCAACATTCAAGGTTCCTTAGTTGATCTTTTCATCAGCTTCTTTCTGCAAAAAAAATATTGGAAATGTTGGTATTAAAAGTTAGTACGGCTAGTACACAGTCAATGCTGTAGGTATATAAGCATGATAATAGAATTTGAAGTAAAATTTACAAGTTTATCTGCCAATGAACTAATCTCAGCATCTGGAGATTCTCCGTCTTTGTTTTCCCTTCCTTTGATCCACAATACACTACGCCATTAGTTTTACCTGTGAACAATAATCGTCCATTTCTTAGTCTATCTGCTGAAAAGCTAGTCATCCTATAAACAGATGCTATGAACTGTAAGAAACCAAGGCACTAATAATGCTGCATAATATAATATAAGATCTGCCAACCATGAAATCGTAAAAATATACTACATGGGTTGACTTTTGGTGACTGAGATGGAGCATACCCAAGCCTCAATTTAATTCCAGTCCCCCGAAAATGAAGTGTGCCAGAAAATCCAGATGAGGAAATTTTTAGCCAGGCATCCATGTATCATCCTCACCCGTGAAAACAAGATGTAGCCCCTGCAAGAAACAAGTAACGTGCTTAATGCTAACATAAAA